>CM053408.1:51172100-51218190 GCA_028644305.1 Xerus rutilus
AATCTGCTTATAATTTTGTGCAAAGTTAGAAAAATTATGATTGTAACAATTTTTTTCTATTTGCCTCAACAAATGTTTTCAGTGAATAGTGTGTACAGCTTCTGATAATTTGTTTTTTTTCTGTTATGTTTGCCAACATGTATTAAAATGCAACTTTTGGGAAAAAAATAAAATAATAAAAAAAAAAAAAAAAAAAAAAGAATATTGTCATAGAATCTACCTCATAAGGCTATCCCAAGGAATCAATGATGGACTTAATGTTCTTAAAGTTCCTGAAACAGAAGTGTGAGCTATCAAAATTGTTTATCTAGTTCTAATCTTTGCATTCCATAAATTTGTATGGAGCATTCCATAAATTTGTATTGAACATCTGCTAGATGATGGGTACTCTCAGAAAGCCTTACATTGTACACACTATTAAATACTTATATTTCCAAGAGCATAAGCTATTTAATTATATCAGGTATTTTATTCTGTTGCCTGTGTTTTGAATATGTCAGATGAACATTTTCTTGTTGATACCCAAACATTTTGAAAGCAAATGCACATTTTTATAATGCTAATAAAGACATACTTAAATGAACTGAACCTAACTGTCCTGATTGCCAGAAAATGTCGGTTTAGGTTGAATCAAATTATATCTATTTTTATTTATTTATTTATTTATTTTGGTACTGGGGATTGAACTCAGGGGTACTCGACGACTGAGCCACATCCCCAGCTCTATTTCGTGTTTTATGTAGAGACAGGGTCTCACTGAGTTGCTTAGCACCTCGCCATTGCTGA
This sequence comes from Xerus rutilus, assembly GCA_028644305.1. NCBI lineage: Eukaryota > Metazoa > Chordata > Mammalia > Rodentia > Sciuridae > Xerus > Xerus rutilus. The sequence continues at coordinate 51,172,887 of CM053408.1, forward strand.
GGCTGGCTTTGAACTCGCTATTCTCCTGTCTCAGCCTCCCTAAGTGCTGGGATTACAGACTTGAGCCACCGCGCCTGGCTAAATTATATCTATTTTTAACTTTCACACATTCATATTCTTTCTATGCCCTAGACAGAGAATTTGGATAGGAATTATGTGTGATGTCATAAAATTGACATCATACCCACACCCCTTCTCCCTTTTCTTTTTTTTTTTTTTTTGCGGGAGGAGGAGGACTTAATCATGCTGATCTCTGTCTCCAAGATATACTCTAGTTATTGGTTTCCCACTTGGTTCTTAGAAGCGAATACAGCTCAAAGGTGAACTGAAGAATGAAACTTTCTTGAACTGAACTTTATCATTCTTCAGGGAAGCTACAGTGTATATCGCCATTTCAGGCTTTTTCATTGTAAGAACTTATATTCAGCTAGTAACCTTTCTAAACCCTGATAGATAGTTCCCTCCACTCTATTAATAAGTCAGCCTGTCGCATGAAATAAGTGCCTGAAGTTTCTTTTTATATTGACCTTAAACTTACTATCTTCCATGTATTTATTCTATGACTGCCTATGGACATTGACAAATACATTTGTTTTCAAGACCTCTGTCCCTCACTTATTTTCTCTGATTTTATTCTTAACATGTCCATTTCCACATGTATTTGTATATAATCTCATTAGGTTCAAAATTAGGGATGAGGAAACAGGGACACTATTATCTCTCAGTTATTGCTCAAGTAAAAACGAGACACATTTTCAAAGTGACTGGGTAACTCTTGGAGTTGCCTTTTAATACCTGTACTTCCTGAACTCAAGCAATAAATCTACTCTATCCCCTCCCTACTTTATAATTCCTCATCATAGACTACTATCAGACTTGCTTGAAAAAATGAGTTCCGATGCATATGATAAACTTTATTTTAAAGTTGCCTTAATGAAAATGAGACATCAAACTTAATAAAACCAGACAACTGACCTCATGAATAGTGAATACATCATGCTCAGAGACTAGAAAAGTGACCAGAACATAAGAAAACACCAATTCAACCAACAAATGATTACCTGAGCATACGAATTTTATTTTTCATCTACTCGGCTGTTTTGTTGGTTTTGCTGGGGTTTTTTTAAGAAATTTGTGTTTGTGGGTAAAACTCAAAGTATTTGCTATGAAGCCATCTGTTTTCCCAGCACCCCACTCTGAGATCTGGTTTCACAAAGTCAAGTTAGGGCCAGGAAGCTAGATGATGATTCCTCTTCACCCAGTAATTTGAGAATCACTGTCCTAATGTATTTGGAAACTTTGAAACAAAAATCTGACTACTGTCAAAGAGAAGAGTATTCAATGACAGTTATTAAAGCACTGGCTAGAAGATTTTGTTCATCATCTTTGTGAAGGGTTTAGGGACTACACCAACAGAGTCTTGCAGTGGGAGAGAGATTGGGCTCAACTTTCAGTAAGAGTGGGAATTTATAGTCAAGGAGAAGGTGAGAGTAAATGGATTGAAAATTACTAAGAGGAAACTTCAGGGGTAAAGGGGATTTTGGTGAAACCAACCTAGCAGAATTCTCACTGAAGACAGGCCAGGTGATTAGCTAGCCCTTGAGGATAGTAGAGCATAAGGGTGATCAGATATTGAGGGCCAGAGATTCTAGCTAAACTGACTTAGCAGGGTCCTCTGCTAAAATTGGATTTTACAAGGAAATACACAGAAGAGTCTAGCAGAAGATTTAGGAGCATGACTGAAGTTTGAAAAAGCAAAGGACTTCTGTCAACAGAATAAGAAAGTAGTGTACCATCAAATGTAGACTAGGCTGGGACAAAAATTCATGGTTAATGAAATTTTTGGATGCCTAGTACATTAGAAAATGATTTACTTTTTCTTCTTTTTTTTTTTTGTATTCATGGCTCTGGTACTTGCTTTAAGAATTAAAAGGGTCTGTGACAACTCAGGCTAGCTAAAGTATCAACAAAATAAGAGGAGATAAAAATTCTTGGCTGTGATGGCTTGGGCTCAGACAGATTTATAATCAAGGGAGAAGCTTAAGGTTATATGAATTTAATATGATGAGTAAATATTATTGTACTGAAGATTTGGACTTTATCTTATTTCCCACTTGTAAAAGAAAGGTCACAATAATCTCCAAAATTCTTTTCTATATCTTTTCAGCATAATTATCCAGATCAATTTTTCTCCTGCACAGCACTGTATAACTTACTTGAAGAAACTGTGTTTAAGTTCAAAGACAGTTTATTGAACCTGAATAAATTACCTCGAAATATTAGGTTATAGGTTTCTGCCTGCCCATTTACATTATGTGGATAAAGTCATATGCATTAATATTCTCATTGAGAGAGGAATTTACTTTATCTTTTGCATGTACATGTATATTTTATTAGAGGAGAATTTAATGGATAGAGAAACCTGACATCACAAAAATGTTCATAAGCATGTGGTCACACAGTGATAAGCTCTCCCCAAACATTTTTTGTATTTTACATGAGGTACTTCAGTTGCTAGGTACTTTCTTTAAGTTCTGTATCAGCTATCATCTGCTAATAGCTTCAGGTAAGACCTCTTATTGACTAACAGAATGCAAATCTGCACGGACAATCTTCATTGCAAAGCCAGTTGAGTTCCATGCTCAATTGTGTCTCAGGGAACTCTTCAGAAACCAGAGAAGAGGGACAGAGTAATCTTTGTGGGTAGGGTAGACTTTTGCACACTTGCATAATTTCTTTGTCTCCTTCTTCTTTTAGCTTATCTGACCCTTTTTTGCTAGCTTTCTCTTTCTACGAAACCCATAGTCTGGACGGAAGAAAGAGGATGGAAAGTGAAGCATAAGGAATTTGAGGAGATTATAAAGAACTGATTAAAGAGTCTCTCCTTAATTCCAGAACTTTTTACCAATCATTTGCGCTGTTAAGTGAATGCACTTGGTGTGCTGTTTGGGATGATACACAGATCTGACCAAAATAAATTGGTATTGGTCTGATGTGCCTCCACTATTTAAAAAGTTACAGAGAAATTTGAACTGGCCTTTGGGTCTGAGTGCAAATTAAGAAACAGCTTTTCTTTGCAGATGAGGGCTCATTCTTCCCATTTGCAGACTGTGTCTCTTGTTTTAAAAGGACAACCAGGGAGCTATTCTGCAGCTAATTTAACACCTGTACATTTGCAAGGTTTGCAGTGGGGAGCTGTTTAGCCTGATGACTCAGGTAGCTATTACAGGAAATTTATGATATTCAACTTCCTTGGCTGTTGCATGGGCTCATAAATAGGATATGTGGAAAAGTTCTCAACTCTTTGGGAAAAACATGTTTTTAATGTATAGTATTATTATTGTTATAAAAGGAATAAAAATGAGGTGTGCAACACTGCTAGAAAACACTTTCCCCAATCTCTATGGTTTTTCAACCTTCATTCCCACCATTGGGAGAATGAATTCAGTTGATTGTTTTGAATCATATTATCTTCAATAAAGTGCAAAGGTAATAAGACCCTCCACACAAATGCAGTGTAACCAGAAAAATTAGATAATTAGATATTAGGTCAGATCTGAATGATGAGGTTAATGAATGGCAATTCTGGAAAGGGGCCCTCTGTGGGAGAATGTTGGAAGCCAGGCCCCACTATGGGTGGGTCTTTAGAAGCAAGGCCGAACAGCCGACAGGCCAATACCAGTGAGCATTTTTTCTGGTCTCTCCAGAAAGTAAGAAAAAGCCTGCTAGGGTTGCATCAGTGGTGCTATGAGAGAGATTGGGAGCAGAGGAGAAGAGACCACTGCAAAAAAGTTGAGCAGGATTATTAAAGCAAGTAATAACTCCAGAGGAAGCTGTAAGACCAGGAATATGACAAAGGCATTGTAGTTGGGTTTGGGGAATTGAGTGTAGAAAAGAGGGAAGGTGATCTTATCATGGCATTCCTTCATTCTTTGTTGTCTAAGATCGGTTGCATCTGTGAAAGAAAAACTGCCCTGTTTACTTTTGTTCAAATCCCATAAATGAAAGAAATTAGGGAAATCCTGGGTATGTAGATGGAGAGCCAGAGATGGTGCTAGGAACAATTCAGAAGCTGATAAGCACACTTTTATTCTCCTCTGTTGCCTGTGCACTTCAGCTCCACCCTCTTGCTACCTACCTGCCCTTTCTTTCACCTCCTCTATCTGGTAGTCCTGTATACTCTCTTCTCTCCAGTGACAGTGAAGTCAGGTGGTGGTGACTCATTTTGCTAATTCTCAAAAGAATATTTATATATTAATAGTCTCCCAGGACTAAGGCAATTAAAACATTTATGGAATAAATCATGAATGGCAGATTTTGAGACATCAGCAAATTCTGGAGGGAGGGAGACATTTAACTTTTCACTGTTTCTCATCATCAGATACCAAGTAGGGTGACTTGTAAATCAATGTACTCTTAAATATTCATTCATCCCACAAAACATTTCTCAAGGGGCCACTAATGTGTGTCTGGCAAACTCAATATTTGAGTAAAAACTATAAGTCCATTTCTTCAAGGAGTTTACAGTCTAGGAAAGGGAGAGGAGGAGTTAATGTCAGATTACATCAAAGTGCGAGATAAGAAAAGCAAGTCCAGTATGAACCTGTGATGGCACAGCTATGACACAGGAAATCTGTTCAGGGAAGCCTTTATGGATAACATAATGTGGCCAAGAGGATTGAGAAGAGCATTTGGAAAGAGAGTGAGAAGTGTATAGGAACATAAAGAAGGTTCTAGCTGGGAGCAGTGGCGCATGACTGTAATCCAGCAGCTCAGGAGGCTGAGGCAGGATGGTGGCAAGTTTAAAGCCAGCTTCAGCAACTTAGCAAGGCCCTAAGCAACTCAGTGAGACCCTGTGTCTAAATAAAACACAAAAAAGGGCTGGGGATGTGGCTCAGTTGTTAAGTACCCCTGAGTTCAATCCCTGGTACCAATAAACAAACAAACAAATAAATAAGTGAGGCAAAGATATGATAATAATTATTTAGAAAAAAAATTCCACACCATTACAGAGAGCTGTTGGGAGAGTATGAAGATAAGAGACCAGGGAAAGCCAGTTAGAAGACTCTTGGAGTTGTTAGGCAAGAAATGGCAAGGACCTTAATGAAGGCAGTAGCAGTGGATGCAGGCAGGAGGGGACCAGTTGGAGGGAAGGTAATGACTAGTCTCCAATCCTCAACTGCCCTGCTGAAAACTATCAGAAGCTCCAAGTTAATAACCAGCTAACCAGCTGAATTCTCCCAGACATGGCTTAGCCAACTGTGAGGATTTGAAGCTTACAAATAAGAGATTGAAATCCAATTTAATTGTGAATTTTTAGTGTACCTAATTTCCTCCAGTGCAGCACAAGTTCATACTGCAATATGTGAATTATTTAAAATATATGTACTTTTCCTGTAGTGTACAGATTTATGGTTGGATACATGAGAGCCTGATGCTAAACATATGTGCACATTCATTCTTGAAAATCAGGAAACTAGAGAGTTACTATTTCCTGCAGGAACTTCTGACAGAAACCAAAAAGTAATATCATGTGCCAGAAAGCACAAGGGAATGAATAAAAGTAAATTGCAAGGAAGGGAAATCTGGCCACCCAAAAGAAGATAACTTTCTCTTTAAAATTCCGCCACATATGCCCCTAATCAGTCAGGCTGAGTGACTGCCAGAGAACCCTTTATGGACATCCAAGTGTCTTTTGCCCCCTAGACCAAAAACATAAATCTTGTTTCTCTAATAAAGGCATTTAAGACAGAAAGTTATGATAGTATCCTCAATATCTTAAAGTTAGATGTGCCAAGACATTGGAAGACATCCATCTTCCCTGTCCCAGTGATTCTCTGGTTTGTCCCTAGGGGCTGTGGCATGTGTTTTCCTTGAAATTTTCAATAAAAGATAAGAAAATAATTTCTTTTGGATCATCAGCTTTCCCCACTGAACTCCTGCTAGGGACTGGTAGAAACAATTAAACCAAGCATTTGCTCAGTTTAGGTGGACATTGTTATTGCAGCATTTGTCCCTTTCCTGACAAATTGCATTATTCCTCTGCCCTCCGAACCATTAGAAGGTCCAGAGGGAGCCAGGTGGTGATGAGGAGGGGCTGATCTCACATTTGTCAACCCTGAGGCAGAGAGCCAGGCTGAGCTTAGAACGCCCTTTGATTCTGTGCACTGGCTGAAGAGGTGGGGGCTGGACTGGGGTAGGGTACACATTTGAATGCTGTCATTTGCCTCTGAGCAGAAGGCCATCATCTCTAGTGTTCAGAGTAAATGTGATGCCCCCAGATCCGTTCAATAATTGCTCTGATTTCTGCCTGAGGCTTGACTTTCTTCTAGCTAAACCTTGCATCCCCTAACACTCTCTCCCATTACTAACAAAGTGGCTCTTTCATTCTGCTCTGGGTGGTAGCAGCATCGTTCAGCCTGTGCTTCAGCTCTGAGGCTGATTCAACATCACAGACTTCCCTTTGTGAACATCTCGCTACTTCTCCCTCTTCCCTCCCCTCCTCCTGGAGTTGAAAAATAATGGCAAGGGGGTGGTTAATGCTGAAACATCTGTTGAATGCTAAAGGGATACAGTCTAATGAATGCACAGAGGTGAGAGAAGACAGGTAGCATTTTGGATAGAATCTTTTGGTCTTCTCTTTTTTCTTAACAATACTTTGACCTAGTAGGAGGTGTCATGCATTTGGAATGGTACAGGGACAATATGTCTCAGTGGATTAAGACAGTGTTTAGGAGCATACAGATGTAATTCAGAGGTACATCAGCTCAGGCTCAGTTCTCTGAGAATCGGTTATGCCATCTACCAATACAGGCAGCAATCCCCACCTTACAGGCCAGAGTGCAAATACTGTACATAGATGAGGTACATAGATGGTTCATGCTAAGCACCCCAAACCATTAGTAGGCACTGCTGTCAACCTTTGATGCAGGTGTTTTTCTGCTTACACGGTGATCATTTGCTCTAACAGGGTAGAGCCATGGACAAGCTAGGAGATTGGGTATGGAAATGTGTTCAATATTAAGTCAGCATAGCTGACTTTTTTAAGAGGACAATCTTTGGTGCAAACCGTGAACAAGACAGCACCCCCTAGTGGCAGTTGAAGGAGGGGCAGAGCAGACCCCAAAGAAGTGAGAAATTTAAATAGAATGCTTAGGAATGTGGGAAGTGCTATGAGCAGAAAAGGGGCCTGGGATAGAGAATAGCTGTTTGATCTAACAGGATGGGACTCACTGATAGGGTGGAAAGAAAATGAGACAAGGAAAAAAGGAGCTCTGAGATTTATTTTCTCCATTTTCAAAAACTAAACACAAAATGAAGATGGCACTTAACTTTTATGAGTCTGTTTTCTCATTATTGGAAAGAAGATAGTAATGTCTGTTATTTAGTTAGCCTCCTAACACTTGTCTGAAGTTGAACAAATCTGGCAAAAAGAAAGTTTTTTTCAAAGCACTTAGAACTACATAAAGTGTTAACAATGGCTTGAAATGAAGAATTCCAATAATACAGAATACAACTCATTTGTTTAATAAAAAACCTAATTTGTCATGCCATTTGCTTCACCTACATCTTCCTGGATTAAGATCATGAGAATTTACAGACATCAGTTACCTAAGCCTTTTCCGTTGTCTAATTATTTCTTCTAGTTTTTACCTATTAACTACTAAATGAGCTGTTTTTTCCCTGTTATTCTTAACATTTTAGTCATCCATGATTGACTTTTAACTATTCCAAATTGCAATTTTGCTCTGTTATGATTTCCATTTCCACTCCACAAGTTCCCTTCCCATTTCCCCAATACTGTAGGTTCTACAGTTAAAAGGGGCGCTTATCTTCAGCTGTCTAATCTTCAAGGAGGTTACCCCAGGAAGACTTCTGAAATCTTCATATTTGAGAAACTGGGCATGTTTCTTCTTTTTTGTCTCCTTTCTATAGTCCTTGTATATATTCTCTGCTCCCTTGTGTGTAATGTAATCTCAGACATCTGTGCACAATTTTTGGTATTAGAAATATCTCAGTGCCTTAAACATTAATATTTTACTGTGTTAAATAGCCAAATCTGATTCCCCTTCTTGTTAAGCAGTCTGGTGTTCAGTTAGTATATTTCAAATAATATTATCTCTGCCGCTTTTTATATTTGCTATCAAATGCTTTGCTATTGAGAGACGCAAGATTTCCATTTAGAACTCTAACTTACAGAAGATCAGCAATTCAAAACAGATTCTATAGTTCATCATATCTTTTAATATTTTTAGTTGAGAATGAGTCACTCCAAAGGCAAAAGCACTAATTTAAAACTGGTTGAAAGCATTTATGTGATAAAGGACAGAAAAGAAAGGTTGCAGGTGGAAATCCTTGCACCTTGGTGTCTTATAGCTTTTAGAATTTCAGCTAACCAACCAGAAGCATTTTCATTCTATAGAATACTCCAAAATAGTTTGAACATTTAAAACACCTAATAGATTAAAAAAATATGTATATTTCATGGCAATGAAATATTCTTGCTACATTTTGTATTTAATGCTATAAAAATCTGCTTTGAGGTATTTAGGGAAAATGTTTAACAATTTATTTTAAACTAAATGTATTTAACAATATGTCGACAATGTAGAAGCATTTATTTTAATTTACAGATTAATTAAATGTGTAACACATTTTTACCATAATAGTAAAACATGACATTTTTAAAAGTCAAATAATTCCTACTCATTGTTCTCTAACCCCTGAGCCAACCACTTTCAATTCTAATTATTTCTTCTAATTTTTACCTATTAACTACTAAATGAGCTGTTTTTTCCCTGTTATTCTTAACATTTTAGTCATCCGTGATTGACTTTTAACTATTGCAAATTGCAATTTTGTTCTGTTATGATTTCCATTTCCACTCTATAAGTTCCCTTCCCATTTCCCCAATACAGTAATATAACACATTTTGATTCAATTAGTATTTATTGTTTACAGCCTTGTGATTGTGTAAATATTATTCAAAAGTGAATCATCATGTGAATTTACTTTTGTGTACAACTCTTTTGTTTCAATTTAATAGTGTGCTTCTCTGCAACTCTCTGTATCTCTCTGTCTCCCTCAACCTTTCCAAATGCTTCCACAGAATTCTAAAACTAGTCTCAGAAAAGCCAAGTACTTCATGTAAATCTATCTCTTACTCTTTTTTTTCCCCCACTGGGGATTGAACTCAGGGGTACTCTACCACTAAGCCACATCCCCAGCCCTATTTTTGTATTTTATTTAGAGAAGGTCTCATTGAGTTGCTTAGTGCCTCGCCATTGCCAAGGCTGGCTTTGAACTCGTGATTCTCCTGCCTCAGTCTTCCAAAGTGCTGGGATTACAGGTGTGCACCACCACGCCTGGCTCTATCTCTTATTCTTTGGATCCAATCCCTTTGGAGTCTTCTTCCCTTCATTCCACCTCCAGCTTTACCAGTTCTCCTACAGGCTTCCTGCACAAGCGAGGTGTCTCCCTAAGTGTTCTCTGTCCACTGCCTTGAAAATAAATACCTGTTGCCCTTCACTTTTTGTAGACCCCTGCCTCTTGAAAAACTTCACGTCTCATTGGATGTGTTTACTTCCCAATATTGGTAGAACATTCTAATATCTTCCTCAGAATGAATAATTGTGGAAGGTAGCATTTTAGTGCCCTTGTTTATCAGAAAATACTTTTAGTCTCTTCATATAGTCATTGATACTATGCTGCATATAAAATTCTATAAGAACTTTATTATCTAAACTTTAGCTTTTAATTATTCATCATCCTTTTTGAATATTTAGTTTTTTGACAACCTTTATCTGCTCTTGTCTACTCTCCCATTCTCTTTGTTCTAATGTAGTTATGTCTTTTCTATTTCTTTGCTGGAATTAAGGGTTTCAGGAACAAGGTACTGTCATTTATGTATAGTTGGTAAGTTATACCTCCTTCATAAAACCTCCAAAATATATCCATTTACTATATGTCTGTTAAACTTTCCATCCATAACCACTGAACTATCATTTCAAAAGCAATATTTGCATTTTTAAATGGGTATATTGTTAAATGACTGTTGAAAATATAGTTTGAAGCAAACCAGCTTTTGGAAAAAATATAAATTGCTTTTTCTTAACATTTTGAAGCCTTAAGATTTTAATTTTATTTGATTTCTCCTGAAACACATAATATACTTTATTTCTCAGTTGCCATATAAATTATATTCAGAAATTTAAGCATAGAAACAGGGAATGAATAACAGTTGTTAATGAAGTGAGGTGGCTTTAAGAAACTGACAGTAAAAAAATCAGAGGTTATGACCTATTTTTGTTATATAACTTTTTTTTGCCACGTTCTGATAAATTTGGACTATGAATCAAGTCTGCCCTAGTTGCATCACATATAAGCCATGCCTAGACTAGAGTTGTCAGGTTTCATTTTGGAGAAATGAGATCAGGGCTGGCCCTAATGGAATCAAGCAATGACTTTTCCAATGATCTCAAGGTCTTTAAAAATCCTACTGCAGTATCTGTGGATCATAAACTGTCTCCAAGAAGCCCATGTGACATGATGCAGCACATGAACTTGAGGCAGGGGGAGCTTCTCACTCATCCCAACACTAGTATAGATGAACTTCCCCCAGATGGGAAGCAGAGCAGGGAAGGCAGAGGAGGGGGAAACAAAACTAGTAAACTATTTTTCCATGCAAGGGTGGAGTTAAAGGTGAAGATACTGGGAAGTCAAGATATATTGGAATCACAACTTGATCTAACATGAAGGTAGAGTTTTTTTTTTTTTCATTCCTCATTAAATGCAAAATAACAACAGAATTCTACCTTCATGCTTATTCAAAAAAAAAAAAAAACTGGTTTCTACATTTTTTGCCAGCATGACTTACATTTCTTAACATTTTCTTTTTTTTTAAAATATTTTTTTAGTTGTTGATGGATCTTTATTTTATTCATTTATTATTTATATGTGGTGCTGAGAACCGAACCCAGTGCCTCATGCATGCTAGGCAAGCGCTCTACCACTGAGCTACAGCCCCAGCCCCTCTTAACATTTTCTAATCTTCATTTTTAAAGAGAGTCAGCCTTAGTCTTCAGGCCTCTCACAATTAAAAGAATCTAAGTAAATGATGAAGCATTGTTTTATATTCATTTTATATATTTGATAACCTATTAATGGAAGTTAATACCCATTTCCGTTTACTGTGATGATGCATAGCTTTGCCTTATAATAAATATATATCAGTAAAAACAAAATATTCATAAGTAATAGTGAAGGTGATAAGCAAATATATCAAATTATGAATATGGTTCACACATAGCTTTGGTGAAATTTAGGCTTGAGGCAAGAAAATAAGAGGCCTAGACTTTGGTTCTTTCTGTGGCAAATGTATGACATGGGCCTGTCATTTAGCTTCTCCATGCTTCTACCACCTTACCTAACACAGAGTTGGACCAAATTCCTCAATAATCCACTTATCTAAAATTTTTTGATTTTAAGGATCTTTAATAGACTATGCACTTAGTATATGGATATATATATATATATTGTTTGATGTAATTAGGAATGCTGCAGAGACCATGAAGTGGCTGATGGTAACCATCTATAACATTCCACTGAGGGACATGGGGGTGATGGAAGAGCAGACTCACTGTTTTATGGAGTTTTAGAGTTAACACCAACCCTACAAGTCATGAAGATTAACTCTCCCTGCCAACACCCATTTAATAAATGAAACAACTAAAGTGTCCCAGAAAACTTACATGATCCATCATCATACAATCAAATAGAGTCAAAGAACTACTTGAATCCTTGGTCCTCAGCCTAGAACCCTAGGTCCACTTTGGTCCTCTTCATATTACATCATTATGGTGTTATGATTAAAAATTCCATCATAATAAGTACATGATTTTATTATGCTTTTAAGAAGTAGTGAGGGTCACACCAGCATGTGGAAGTGTCTTGCATCCAACACATTCAGAAATGAAGTACAGCTCAGTCATGTGGGCACTCAAATCACATAGCTACTTTCATCAATACCAGAGCTAATAGAAATAACCTGAGGCTACTAATTTTTGTGGGCACATTTTAAATAGTTTTTGTCCAAGCATTTTCTATTTCCATTTGGTGATTAGATCTTACCACACCCCCTCCCAGAGAACATTATGAAGATTTGCAGACATTGTAAATTACTTTAGAACTGTACACAGTTGCATTATTAATTTCTATTTTTCTTATTGGGGAAATAAAGTAATTCTTAAAGAAAAATGATGGAGGAGAATATTTATGCACTTTTGCTTCTTCCCTTCCAGTCCTTTAGAGTCCATTGACTTTTCATCAATTTAATTATTGTGTTATAGATATCTAATGTACTTGCCACACAGGAGGCTAAGTAGTTTCCTCCCCTTAAGGTAGTTTTCTATTGCTGGAGAGTGATCCATCTGTGAGCCACACTGGCCTCTTTGGAAATATCCTCCTATTGATTACTAGAAAGAAGTTTAAAAGATGATTCAAGAAACATAACATACCAGTGTTTCTTCTTTCATTATGACCTAAGGCGAGTCCCTGAAACAGGGACTTGAAAAAGACTCACAGAGCACATCAGAACAGAAGGATGGGTGGCACAGGAATGAGGTAAACTGGAAGGAGAGGGAGCTTTGACCAGAACAGGTATACTCACAAAATCGTGATCAGTCTGCAGCTGACTTTGAATATGAAAAGTATCTATTTTATTTCCATAATAAAGGCATTATGTTTAAAATGTTCTCACTGGCTCCCAAAGGGAAACAACGTTTATTTCAGTAGTAGAAATAAATTTAAAATATCACCAAATATTTATTGAATATTATTGACTTCCCTGCCCAGAAACTTTCAATGGCTTCCTACTGTCTGTCAAAGTAAGTACCTTCTCTGTTCACCTCCACTCTGAGCTGATTTCACATGTGAGTCCTTGCCCTGAACCACATCTGTTCCAGCTAATCTGACTTCTACAAGACCATGTTCAAAGTTGTTCTTCCAAAATGTTTTCTCAGGCTATTTCCTCAAATATCCTCCTTCCCTCAGATTCCCCCAGTCTCTGACTTTTTCAAGTGTCATTAATACTGACAATCTTATCTTAAGGCCTTACTTGAGAAACCCTACTTGATTCACACCACCAAGTGTAACTGCTCTTTAAAATTTTTTTCTTTTCTTTTTCATTTTTTTTTTGTACTGGTGATTGGGCCTAGAGGCACTTTACCACTGAGCTGTATCCCCAGTACTTTTTATTTTTTATTTTGAGACAGGGTCTTGGTAAGTTGCTAAGGCTAGCCTTGAACTAGCAATCCTCCTGTGTCAGTCTCCCAAATTGCTGGGATTACAATCATGCACCATTGAGACTGACTCCTTTTTAAAATTTTTTAATGCCTACTGTGCTTACTCCTATGGTCTGCTTAGTGATCATTGGTACACATCTTATTCTTTCTCCTTTTTCCCCTCAAGATTATGATGTTCTTGACACCTTTGAGAACATAAAAGTAATTTACACATAAAATGTTAAAGATAACTTAAATAACTTACAATGTTTTGAAAGAACTGGTATCTAATACATGAAAAAGCAAATCACCAAAACTTCAATTCACCTTTAGGACCAGAGGACAAATATTTCAAAGATATATTATTTTAGTTTCTCAACTTAAAAAAAAGAAAAATCTCTTTTGACTAAGGGAATCTAAAGATATTGCTTCTAAGGAACCAGAATTTCCAATAGATTTTAAAAAGATTTAGTTAAGTGAAGGTAATTTAAGAAATGGCATTAACTACCCTGAAAAGTATAATGTCCAGTCAATGGAGAAATGGTAAGTATTTGTCATAGCATATTTACATAGAGCTAGAGGGTTTGTATAGCTTACAAATTATCTTTGTATGTACTATGTTTGTCCTCAAACACCAACCTGTAACACTTGGATACTATAATCATGTCAGGCCTTCTGGGATTATCTGTTTATTCTTCACTGTTTGTGTGATCAGAAACAGGAAGAACCATTATTATGCACTTTTATTCCTCTCAAGGCCAAGCATTTTCTTAAGAAATAAACAAATGGAGAATGATTATACCTATTATACAAAATAAGACCCTGAAAGAAGTATGCTTGATCACAGAGCCCAGACTTACACAAAAAGCTTCTTTTGTCTATGTCCAGAGCTCTCTCTTCCATATTAAAGCGTCTAGCATGCCAGGATCATGGGCCCAGGCCTGAGAGAGAAACCTGGAAATGCTTGTCTTCCAGGCGTTACACACTGGCAGTGCCATTTAAAGATTAGAGCCAGCAGACTGTAACCTAAGTGATCTCTTTACATTGTGCAATAGCATTGGTTAGAAGGTACTCTTTTAAAATTTTCACGTAGTTAAAAATAGAATTAATGAAGATAATATATGAGGAAGATTACATTTTACAAAATGAATAAAACTACAGATGATTCCTCTTTAGAAACAGGTTGCAGGGGAAAACTAGACAAACTGTATGTAAAACTGAATAAAGACAGGAGAAATGACATTCTCCAGTCTCTCCACCAATGACCATGTCCACTTGTTCAGTAAGACACCATTTTCATGAAGGTATCCTTGACACAAACCATTTCTCTCTGATTTCTTTTGAGATTTCAATTTTTTTTAAAAAATCAATGTTTTTAATATGGGAACAACTCTGTGTGTGGATCCACCCAGCCTCATTCCTTCAGGCCCTCTGCCACTTCTTCTGTTTCCAACCCCAACAGGGGCTTAACCTCAACTTCCCTGCAATGAGGGCTAGAATCAAAGTGTCATGAAGAGGTACTGAACATCTATGTCGGGGTCTTAATATTATTATTCAATCCTCTACTATATCATTGGACTACATGTTTTGCTCAACAGTTCCAATAACCCCTAAAGGTGCACCCTAACTTATGCATTCTACAGTGCACATGGTAGGTACTCCATTCTGAATAAATTAAAACCCTCAAATTAGAAAATATATTGCAAAGAAAAATGCATCTAATATTTTATCTCAAAGAAGAAAATATTTTTTTAGTGAGAAAATCATCTAAAAAGGAAGGAAAGTAAAACACCCTACCATCCAAAAACTCAGCTGTTAAAATAACAGAAAATAAAGTTAGAATATGAAATAAGAAAGAAGGCATTTAATGGCAATTTCACTTTGGATGTGATTCGGTTTGGCGGCCAAATTAGTTTCCTACTGCTTCGTAACAATTACCACAAAGCTAGCAGCTTAAAACAGCACTCCTGTATTATCTCACAGCCCCTATGGGGTAGGAGTCCAGGCAGGGCTTACATGGGTTCTTTGCTAAGGGTCTCACCAAGCTGCAGTGCAGGTGTCAGCCAGGGCCACATTCTCATTAGAGGCTTGACCTTGGAGGAAAGGCATTGTTCTACTTCTAGGCCACCTCATGTGTTGGCAGAATTCATCTCCTTGTGATTGTTGGACCAGGGGCCATGTTTTCTTCCTAGAATTGGAAGGTCTGTTCTCAATTCCAAAGGCTGCCCATGGTTCCTTGCCTTTGCCCCCTCTCAGAACATGGTAGCTTACTTCTTCAAAGTCAATAAGAGAAGTCTCTGTCAGCAAAAACAGAGTCTAATATAATGGAACCCAATCACAGGCAAGACACTCCATCACATTGGCCATCTTCTGTTAGAGGCAAGTCACAGTTCCTCTTGTGCTCACAGAGAGGATAATGTAACACATTGGAATCAAGTCAGGATGTGTCCACCACAACAGTTTTGTCTGGTATGGTCTACAGAAATGGTAGGAACCAAGTCCAATGACTGAGAACTTGACCTGTATTTCAAGAAATGTATGTGTAAACATACTCAGACATTGAGCTCCTTTAGGGGTTAATGATGGAGACTCAGTCCCTATAGCTATTAAATGCATAATCTAACGGGCAAGATTCACATTACTGACAAAACAAAAATCAGACTTCCACGTATAATTAGTTTATTATAAGTGCTGAGAAGGAAAAGAACAGGATTCTAACAAAAAGATTAATGAGGATTAACTTGGGTGCTGTAAGACAGAATTAATAAAAAAAGAAAAAGTGTTCTGAATTTAGCAATCAGGGCATGTTTCCCTAAAGAAGCTTCTGACCACCTAAAGAATGTCCAAAGTTATTCAACAGGAAGGGAAGAGAACTTTAGGTAGCAAGAACACAAAGGCCCAGAGGCAGGAAAAGCTACATCTGAGAGATTGGAAGAAGACCAATGTCACTGGAGGAGATGAATTGTGGAGAGATGAAGGTGAGGAGGTAGGAAGGGGCTGTAGGCCATAGGATTTTACATTTATCCTAAGTGCAGTGGGAATTCACTGAAGGGGGTTCAACAAGGAAGGGAAATGACCCAGTTTGAAAAATACTAAAGGAGAAAAATATTTTGCATTTTATAAAATCCTCATTAACTTGAAAGGATTCCTGCCTGTTGTATGTAGTGCGATGCTTTTTTTGTGGCATTGCTGACAAGATTTCCTAGGTAGTCTCCAGGGAAGGCCTTGCTTAAATTAAAGTAATTGGTACTTAATCATGTCTGAGTTAACATTTTTAGAAAGCTGCTTTTGGCATGATAATTCCTGTGTCTTTTCTTTCTTTCTTCTTATTATGATCGCATTTTTATTGTAGGGACATGGACATTGCAGGCAACGTAGTTCTGTTCATATTTGTTATCCCAATTTTGTCTAAGATCTCACAAAGCCTCAGTGATATAAATAGAATGCTTAAAGTAAATTGACCTTATTTTGAAAGATTTCAGTTGAGAAACATGGAACACTAAATTCTGTTTTTTTCCTCTATTATTCAAGGAATTCTTGGAGTAAACTAATGTTTCCAAGTTGCCTCTCAAGTAATAAATAACATTTTTTCCTATGATTTTTATCTAATTAGTTCTAAGACAGCATTTCTATCCAAAGGTCCTCTGCAGGAACTTCGTTCCCACATAGAATTCACTGTTGGCAGAAAAAGGACACGCTACTGAAGTTTTTTGCTACCAATTAAATAGCAAAAACCATCCCACTGAGAAAGAACAGACTAAAATTTATCTCATTAAGACAAAGTCCTGATGCCTTGTTTACTTGTGGCTGAAAATCAGTGCCCTGTTGTCTTCTAGAAATATATATTTTGCAACCAAAACAAGAAACAGGAGGTATATCTTCATCATTTTGTCAAAGCAAATAATTAAAATCCAAGTTTTTATTTTCAAGTGGTTAGTATTAGCAAGTCACAATGGTTTAGAATGATTCAAATACTCATTATACACTGAATTATACAAAGGGGATTAAAGAGAAGGGAGGTGAGATAGAAATAGGAAAGACAGTGGAATGAATCTGACATAACTTTCCCATGTACATATGTGAATACACCACAGTGAATCTCAACATGGTGTACATCCCCAAGATTGAGGTCCTAATTAGAATAAGATATACTCCATGTTTGTATAAATATGTCAAAATAAACTCTACTGTCATGTATAACTAAAAAGAACAAATAAAAATGTAAAAAACATAATATGGAGAATTGTCTACTATGGCAGTAACTTTAGTTACTACCTGTGCCTAGTAGATTGTCAGTTGTTGAATGAATGGAAAATGTGCAATTAGATAAGGTAAGACTGGTGGATTGCAGCTGTGTCCACTAGTTTAGTAGATAGTTTGCAGAATCTGACCACTTCAGTTATTAGGCAGGACCAGGGTCACAATCAGAGATGATATTTCTTGGTTGTAATTTTGGTAAAGTGAAAAAAAATAGATTGAATTACTAAACAGTAGAGGACACCCTTCCATAACATTCTGGATAAATAGTTTCATTTGATGATCAAAGTAGCTTTGATGACTCAGTAAATGGTTTTGATTGGATCCTTTATTTTAAGTTGTTTATATTTAGTGATATAAATTTTTTCTTCCCTTTCAGGTGCAAAGATTCATGTTATTGAATGTAGCATTTTACATAGGTAGCACACATACAAGAAAAAACTGCATTTAGCTGGTTCTTGGGAAATTGTATCCCAAGGGTACAATAAACATGCCACTTTTATGGAACAGATGTATAACTGGACACATTGAATTATGAAGATGGAACAGAATACAGATGATTAATAATGCTGCTGCTCTAAAATATAGATGAGAGTCTCAAAGAAATGCTTTTGATAGTTGTCTCAATGTTTTACACTAAGATGATCTACACTGTTTTGCAATCAATTTAGATGTGCTTTATTCCAAGAAATGGGTGTCAAAAATTTTGAATAGCACTAAAACTCATATTATGTTTTGAGTATATGGACATTTGTCCAAAGGACAGAACTTTAAGTATGCTACTGCCTACATCACCTATATTCTTGTCCTATAACCCAAATGTCATAAGTATACAAAATCCATAAAACAAGTTATGTAAGTTTCTATTTGCAGTTTATTCTGTTCAATATTCTTTTTCCATTTTGGAAAATATAATCTGTATATATTTGAAAATTGTTAGTGTGATATCTAATAGGAAATAAGGATGCTAATAATATAAAGAAAGGAGGTTATTTACCTAAGGAAATCCTTTCGGTGCCACACATTTTCTAACTTTTCTCTAATGTTAGTATTTAAAACTCATTGGTAGAATGGTATTAGCTGAATATTAAACACGAGTTCTCTTACCCATAGTTGTTTAGCTGAAAATATAACAGATTGGTCAATTTGTTAAACTTGGAATTTGTTAGACTTCCTTGCTTTGTGTAAACTATATTTCTCAGAACCATGAGTTGAAACTATTTATGATCTTCAGAAAACCAGATAACCTACTTAGGAATATGCACCCTTCCTCCTCTGGCCTAGTCTGTTACTGACATCCTGGCTTCCAGGACCTTGAATGCACTGAACCTAGAGACCTTACCATAGAGCTGAGAATGTTCTACCATCTTAAAAATGTCAGTATCCCTAAGCTTTTTAGGCTTGGATTCCCTTACATGTAAACTAGGTATAAGGATGATACCTACCTCATAAAGTATTTATGAAATATTAAATGAGCTAAATGTGAACTAAATTAGTTCAGTTATAGTGCAAAGCATTTAAACAGTGCTTGGCACATAGCATCATCTTCATTTTCATTATTATTATCCTTTTACAAAATTAAATGCCCATTAAATGTAAAGATATTTCCCTCTTTAGGAAAAGAAAATGCTGTCATTTCTTTTTCTTCTAATCTCATTACCCTTAATCAAGATTCCACAGACCCTTAAATCATATATCCAACACCTTTATTTTATAAGTGAGAAAAAGGAGATCTGGGGAATTGGGATATCTTACCTCAGATCACAGGTGGTTAAAGAGTAACAGATCCTGGATCCAATTTTTCTGACACCTATGGGGTCAGTGCATAGTTTCTACACAGCAGAACTTCTCCACTTCTTGTAGCTGCCCAAATTGTTTGACTCAAGTCCCCCATGTAGTATGCTGTAGGTTTGTCCTAAGCTGAAACTTGGCTCTAATTATCAATTATCTGTTTATAATACCTTGCAAGTTGTTCCAGAGGGCTCTTAACACAAAAGCTGAGTCAGAGAAATACAGAAGTTGCTTTATAATGAAGATAGGTGGGGCTTATGGCTTGGGACCTGAACATCCCAGAATTCCCAAAGGCCTCATGCGTGGTTCAATACCCTGCTACTCTGACTTGAAATTCTAAGTGTTTTTGAACAAGGAATCCCACATTATCATTTTTCTTTGGGTCCCACAAATTATTTGACCCATTCTGCATAGCAGTATTGGATCTTTGTGGTAAATCCCTAGACACTCAGGGAACTTCAGATCTGATTTTGTATGGTAGGAGCCACTGTGCTTTTAATAGCAAAGCTTAGGTCTGTAAAGCCTCAATTAATAGTATAAATGAAAGTGATATTTTCATTAGAGAAGCATGCTGCATTTTATCTAAGAAGGGGGCTTGTTAGCTGTGATATGACATTAAAAAAAAAAGACTTGCCATGAGACAGCTTTACCCTGAGCTCTTAGAGGATGACACTAAGATTGGGAACTCTATAAGTTTATCCTGGACTAATGCCTTTCAAGATGTTTAAAGAGACTTTGTCCTATTTTTTTTTAATAAGGAATATAATTCTACATACAAGAATAAAGTTAACCATGCTTTCTTAGACTATGTAGAAAAGAAAAATAGCTCCAATGTAATGATGAGCAGCATTTTGATCATACAGCTAGATTAATGGCTCTGTTGGAAAAGCAAGATGGCAACATAAAGTGACAGAAGTACATTACTAAAAGACAATTTTGGATTCAATTAGCAGCCCTAGCACTTCAACCTAGACAACTATCAGAGCTAAACTCATACTACACAGGACGTGCATCCACATTTTTACTGATATGAAGAGAAGCATAGCCAGAGACCTGCCCACTTCTGAGGATACCTCTAAACACTGACCTCCCGGACAAACTGGGGGGCTGTGAAGCAGACCAGTGAGAATGGGGAGCTCACTGTGCATCTTTGCCCTTTGAATTAATTCTAGTTGACCTATTTGAGCAATGATTGAAGAATTTTTGATTCAGTTTGCCCCAATCTATCCCCTGGTGAGCAGGGGCTTGTTATTTTTTAATGAAACCATTTTCGCAGCCTGTTGTTTTCAGTCAGGAGCAGAGGAGAGTGAGGTTTTTTTTTTTTTTTTTTTTTTTTGGTTCTTATTCCGATTTCTTTTTCATCAATCCTTCTAGCTCAGCTTGTGCTGCTGAATTGCTTTTAACCAGCATCTTACAGCAGAGCGTACTTTCTGGCAAACAGCAGGATAACACTAACAAAGGATAAAAAATAATCCCAGATAATAACAAATGAGAAAAAAATATAGCAAATGTCTTTTCAAAGCAGATGACAGAATAGTGATTATATTTTTTATCATTCAGATTTATAAAGCAATTGATGTTAGGAGATATTTGTCCCAACATTAAATTTTGTAGCCCAACATCTACCCTATACCTAGAAAGCACTGTGAAAATGTTGTTATTGTTGCTGTTAAGTGAACTCTGTTTATTTCTTCCAGGTTTCTTCCTTTGTTAGTAAAGATAGGGAGAAATCCATCCTTCTTCTCTCAAGATGAATTTTCCAATTATAAAATTTTTCATACTGTGAAAGTGTCCAACTAGATGACGAGCTATCCCTACTCTGTGAGATTTCATCTCCTTTCAAAAATGGCTGTGGTGGGACTGGTGCTTTTGCAAGTGACTCATAAAGCCTTAAAGTGAACAGAAGTCTCAGACATTTAGAAAACAGCTATTTACAGAATTCAATCAGCTAACTTTAATGGGGAATGGAGCAGCAATACATCAGAAAAAGAAGATTTTACAGTATCAATGTGAGCTTTAAAAGAACCTCTAACAGCAGTACATTACAATACTTAGTACAGGTTGACACATTGGAGTCCTTAGCCACCAAGCAACACATCTTCATTACTTTTTCTTTTTCTTAATGAAAATATTAATAGTTTTTCACAATTGAGTGTCAGTCTCATAACTTTAATCATGCTTAAATTCAAAATTATTATCTGGGGTTGGTGCCTCAAGGTGAGATTTATAGTTATCTTTTTCTTTTTTATTTTAAAGCATATTGTATAGAAATTGATATTTGAATTCTTCTCTTTTTGTAAAAAACAAAACCTAATTTTTGGAACAGCTGGCTACAAGAAAACATCTGAAAAATTATCACTGTAGATTTTTAATTTCAAACGAACAAATGTTCACAGGAAGAAAATATCAGCATGCTAAATATTCTCCATATAGAGCTAGTAAAACTACACTCATGTCCATAATTCAGGGATGAGGTGGATAATTAGCCTTCAGAAATAATACCCTCATTCAATATTTAGAAGCCCACAAAAAATTAAGTATTTGAAAATGTTAATGGTTCTCAGTGGAAATTCCTAATCAAGTCCAGAGTGCTAAATTGGAATTACTCTAGCTTAAAAAATACTCCAGAAGAAACTTAAAATATAGCAAGTGTCCCAGGGGGTCATCACTCCTCTCACATACCATGTGTGCTTTAAACATCTTGAAGGAAAAGTCCTGTCCTCCTTCTTTGATGAATCTTTTCCTTTGATAGTGCCCTACTGTCAGCTAGAATGTTTGCGTCCCAGAAGTTCCATCTTAGAAACTTCAAATTACTTATATTCAGTCAACATTTTACATTTCATTATTTGATGTCTATAAAATAATAATTTCTAATACATTGGAGAGAGGAGTAAAATTGCAGTCAACAGGCATGACATTTAGACTTTTTCTGAGCCATCTAACTCTTCCATCTGTCCTAACTCCCACCTTGCATTTTATCATGAAGTGACACATAATAGAAGAGCAGTCTAATAAATTTAGGCCACTGACTTACTCCATTTCCCCCAGGGTAGAAATCCCTTCTGTTTCTTTTCTCTTTTGTTTCCACGTTAAAGGGTGCATTTGTGGACATCCAAAACTGTGCATGCTGATCTGAAGGAATTACCCTGGGGGAATGTGAGATGTATATATCTTATTTATAGCCTCATGGGAGATTTTTACTTTTGGATACTCACAGTTAAATCAATACGACCTCAGCCCTTTCAAACCAATAACATACGTTTAGTTTACTGAATTGGCTTATAAAATACCTGATAAAACAAAATTCTCTCTTTTTTCTTCAGATGTTTTTAAGCACCTTGAAGCTAAAATATTTCTGTATTAGAATAGACTATTGCAAAAGTGTTTAGATAATTCAGACTCTAGATAATTCAGACTCTGAAAAGTTCTCTGCCAATTGTTTAAATTATATAGAAAATGTGTGCCACTTCTAAACTAATTAATGACTAATGGTTTTAACTCTAATGTTTTCTCTTAGCCTAAAAATGGTCTCAGTTACACAGGTATTTTCTCTTGACTCACAGATGTTCGAGGTAACTATATAATTAGAAAATAATGAACCAAGATCAGGAAAAGAGTATCATCTTTGTTTGGAAATTGGGTAAATTTTAGGTCTCAAAGGTACATGTCTGTAAAAAATGTTCATTTATTTTTCAACTTACATAAAAAACTATCATGAGTTTGTTTTTTTTTTGATACTAGGGATTGAACTCAGGGGGACTTAACCACTGAGCCACATCCTCAGCCCTTTTTTTGTATTTTATTAAAAGATAGGATCTCACCAAGTTACTAAGGGCCTGGCTAAGTTGCTGAGGCTGGGTTTGAACTCTGGATCCTTCTGCCTCAGCTTCCTGAGCTGCTGGGATTACAGGCATGCACCATGAGTTACCTTTATAGAAGTACTTTCTTTTCCATGTAAAGAACATGGCTTGCTTCATAGTTTGTATAACATGGTAATTGAAACAAGTTAAAATAGATATGATACTATATACTAAATTGCTAATATCTAAATTTAATAGTTAAAAATAAACACTGAGGGCCTGGGATTGTGGCTCAGTGGTAGCGCGCTCACCTAGCATGCGTGAGGCACTGGGTTCCATCCTCAGCACCACGTAAAAATAAAATAAAGATATTCTGTCTGCCTACAACTAAAAATTAAATATTTTTAAAAAAACACTGAGTTCTAAGAGTTTACATGTAAAAAAAAAAGTGCAATTGACAATGGGAGAAAAAGGAACGAGTACAAGATGTTGGAAAGAAATTACTGATAACTGATTGTCTAGCCCATCTCCTGTCAATGATTTAGTATGTGAAAATTCTCAGCATAATTTTTGTGATTGTCAGAAAATGACAATCAACATAATATAGTAGAAAATGATTTAGATTCACTGCAATCCCATTCTCCTCAGGTCTCAAAATATGTCAGTGAGAGGACATTTAGTTCTTGGAGTCTCAGATTTCTCTTCTTTCTGGACAAAGGGGGATAAGAAGCATGTCATTAGGAATTAAATTATGAAAGTGTGATGGAAAATGTAAAGCAGTATTTTATTTTTTAAATTTTATTTTTATTTATTTATTTATTTATTTTGGTGCTGGGATTGAACTCAGGGGCACTCGACCACTAAGCCACAACTCCAGCCCTATTTGTGTTTTATGTAGAGTCGGGGTCTCACTGAGTTGCTTAGCAACTCACGGTTGCTGAGGCTGGCTTTGAACTCGCGATTCTCCTGTCTCAGCCTTCCTAAGTGCTGGGATTATAGGCTTGCACCACCGCGGCCAACTGTAAAGCAGTATTTGAGAATGAACTTAGAATTCACTGAGAATTAGAATATATGAACTTAGAATTTACTGACAGTCACCAACCCAGCAGAAGATGCCTTTAGATTCCATTAGATGCCTTTAGAACCTCCCTGATTCCATTTTGAAAATACAGGAAAAGGCCCAGGAAACTATGATAATTGCAGGATTTGAACCTCAGATCAGACCTCTGAGCACATTGAGCCATGTCCTTTGTTCACCTGTTCATCATTTCTAGTTTGTTTTTGTTGTTGTGTTATTGTTTTGGTTATTTTTACTTTAGAATACAGCCTAAAGGTTAGAACATGGTTGGGATCATTAAGAAGCATACCATAGTAATGTGCAATCCCTTTGAAAAATACAGAAGTCAAGAATGAGAATGCTATAGAAATTTCTTCAATTGCATGCTTCCCTCTTTAGAAGTGCTGGGGAGTGTGCTTGATTTTGAACATCTTAGAATGTAGCTTGTGTAGGTCCTCTGCCTACTTTCAAGCTAAGCAAATATTTTACCAGATCCTGACTTTAACACCAGTGATATCTGCAGTAATGGAATAAGTTAGATATTACATGAACCCTTACCAATTCCCTTAATAAATTGGGGTTGATTGATTTCTTACTGAGTTTCCATAGTAATGAATCAGAAGGAAACTTACTATAACAACTAGAATGAGACTATGATTGAGAAATAATATTATTTCAGCAAGTTTTGGGGCACAGTATTAAATAATGTTCAAGACAAGTAATGAATTTACAGTCTTACTTTCTAGAACCATGTTGTCCAATGGAACTATAATGGGCACTACATATGTAATTTTTGATTTTCAAGTAGTTACACTAAAAAGTATAGAGCAGTTGAAATGAATCTCTATAACACTATTTTAATTTAATATATATAAAATATTTTAATATGTAATCAATATTTTAAAACTATTAATAAAATATCTCATATACTCTTTAACATCTTTGAAATCAAGTGTATTTTTATTCTCACCAATTCAGATGCCAAATTTTCCATTGGAAATATATGATCTGTATTTGATTTTATAAAATTTGCATTTGAAAAAGTGAACTTGCATTCCAAAGTTGTTCCAAACATACTTAAAATTATTCCCATAATTGAATTAAGTATCAGTCATTAATCTAAAATTTAATTAAAGTTAAAAATTCAGCTCATCAGTTATATTTAGCCACATTTCAATTACTCAATAGCTGCATGTAGCCATTGGCCATAATAAAAAAAAACAGTTCTAGAAGATATGCAGTATTCTCATTTTAGCATATTCCCACATATGTGAAAAGCAAAAGGGACAAAAATTCATCTTTCCATATATTATATCTTGTTTCATTTACTAATGCTTTCTTTCATAATGCAAACATTTCCTACATGCTTTCTGTAATACTTAGATTTTTCTTTTTATATTAAGTAGTCTAAGGACTGATGGGAAGCTAAAGTTGGGAAATGGCCTTAAGTGTGGTGGGTAGTTCTGGAATCCATCAGATTTCCTTAACAAAGGCTTGTGGGTTTGTGTAACCATGTGCCCTGCTTTATAAATGCTTTCAGCGTAACCTACTTTGTTTCACTTGATTGCTCTAGTATGGTAAAGACAAGTGTTTTTGAATAATAACAGGCCTGTCTAATTGCCAGGGAGAGTTAGAGGGAATATATGTACAGCTTTTTGCAATGCTTGCTGTATCTGGCAAAGAATTTTCGGGGGAAAAAAGTTCAATAGCATTATGGATTTTTTTAAATATTTTATTTTTAGCTGTCAATGGACCTTTATTTTATTTATTTATATGTGGTGCTGAGAATGGAACCCAGGGCCTCCACATGCTAAGTAAGCACTCTACCACTGAGCCACAACCCCAGCCCAGCATCATGGATCTTAACTGGCAAACTCTAGGAAACACTGCAATACAGAACATATGGGTTTATTAATTGCCATTGCTACATTAGTCAGTTTATGTTACTGCAACAATTCTCTGAGAAAAACAACTTAAAGGAAGAAAGATTTATTTTACCTCAGGAAGTCAAAGGTTTTAGTCCAGCTGGTTCCATTGCTTTGGGCCTAAGAAGAAGAAGAACATGTAGGAAGGACGTGGCAGAGGTGAGCTGCTCAGCTTTAGTCAGCCAGTAAGGGAGGGGGCATTCAGTGCTACAAACAAGATATAGTCCCCAAAGTTACACCCACAATGACCAACTCCTTCAACTAGGTCCCACTTCCACAGTTTCCATCACCTCCCATATTACTATCAAATTATTAGTTCATCGGTGAGGTCAGGATCCTCATGATCTAATCATTTCCCCAAAGCCCCACCTATGAACATTGCTGCATTGGAGACTGAGTCTTCAACACATGAGCCTTTGGGGGACATTCCAGATCCAAACTATAACAATTACCTCTTAAAAAATTAGGCTTCTGGGGCCATATAAAGGGACAGTATAGTAAAGAATCTGAAAGCATGGCTCTGGAGTTGAGCAGTTGTGTTTTTATCATGATGCCACCATTTATAAATGCTGTGAATTTGTTCAAAGTTAGTTCCCCTTTCCAAGCCTCAGTTCCTCATTCTACAATGGACATAGAAATAGGACCTACTTAATAGAGTTGTTAGAGAATTAATTGAGAATAGGTCCTTGTCCCTATATCTGGCACAGAATAAGTTCTCAGAATATGAATTATTACTCTACAAGATGGCTAGAGCTGCACTCATGGTCACACTTTGAACCCATATCCAAAGGGGACAAGGCAAGTATTGTCCATAACCATGGTGAAATAAATTCAAAGTCATAAACCCTCAAAAGTGAGTGTTAAAACACCTCGTTGCCAGTTTCATTGATATTTGTTGTTTTTTAAAAATATTTTTTAATTGTAGATAGACACAATACCTTTATTTGATTGATTGATTTTTATGTGGTGCTAAGGATCAAACCCAGTGCTTCCATGCGCTAGGCAGGCACTCTACCACTGAGCTACAACCCCAGCCCTTTTGTTGTTTTTAATTAGTGTGCAAGGTCTTTCTGTCAAGAACCCCCAAAAGGAACTAATCAGCTGTTTCACTCTGAGATATTTTTCCTATCTGTTCCAAGATGGCTAGTTTGCATCTGTTTTGAAACAAGAATTTATGAACAAATTCTCTAAAATCAGTCTATGAATAATAGATCAGACTTTTAATCAAGGTACAGTTTTATGTTCTGAAAATTATAGCAAAGATAAACATCATATAGTACATTTGTTATTTTATTTAGTGTCAGATTGGTAAATTGCTGTACTTTTTAGCTGTCCTATTATTGTTGTTGGTGGTTGTTTTTTTAATTTACATCATTCTTCCTGTTCTTAGACTCCTATTTCTCAGGATCCTTTTCTGTATTATTATTATTAATGTGCCATGTTTAATGTTTATAGTGTTTGCATAAAAATACATCATTTCTGGTAGGTAGTTTTCAGTGGTAAAGCAAATGTGCTTACTCATTGAATATGAAAAATATCCCTCCAGAACAAATGTAGAACTATCCATCTCTTGAACAGAATTCTTATGGGTTTTACTTATCTGCCTAACTGCCTTGAAAACATAGCTTGGAAATCATTCCCGTGCTTTTGGGGAGCAGTCAATCATTTAGACAGTTTCCACTGAACAGCAAACTCCTTGAAATAATCAGGTTATTACAAGTAAAAATATTTTAGGAAGGGGATCTCTGCCAGGTAACA
Organism: Xerus rutilus; assembly: GCA_028644305.1. Classification (NCBI taxonomy): domain Eukaryota; kingdom Metazoa; phylum Chordata; class Mammalia; order Rodentia; family Sciuridae; genus Xerus; species Xerus rutilus. The sequence goes on from CM053408.1 coordinate 51,200,755, forward strand.
TGAAAAACTACATTGGACTGATGTTTCAGATGCATTATCACAGGAAAAAAATAAAACGCTTTCCTCTTTGACAGGGTTAGTTACAACAGTTCATAGATAAGACAGTAATGGCAAATAAAAGGGGTTTTAGAGTATTGGGCATTATTTTTAAATCCTTTAATTTCAGAGTGTTAGCTTTGCACATGGTGGAGTTTCAGAGCACTTGTTTGTATATTTTAAACGTGGAACTAGGGCAGAAACTGGTGCAAAATTAGAAATGTTAGGATATTTATTTTTGAGGTCCGGCTGTTTATTCTAAAAGATATTGAATTCAAATGGATATGGCATCAGCCATTGAAACGTGAATGTTTTTATAATACTATTTCCTAATGATTTAGAAAGTCTTTTCTTTTTCTTCTAGAATTTAAGTCAATATTCTTGAAATCTCTTTTTTTATTTATATGAAGAGTGAAAGAGGAGTGTCTCTTGAAGGTTGGTGCTTACATTACTTTAAATGTTGCAGTAAATGTCTAAGACTTTACATATACCCTGTGTTTTGATGGCATCTTATTTATGTTTCCAATCTTATAACTCATATGAATGAATGTCCATTAAGATCCATAAGAAGATCCTCATGGATTTTTTTTTAAAAAAAGACTTTGCCACATTAAATTAAGCATGAGAGAAGCATAAAGACTAGGGCCTCTTGGGTGAGAAGTGAGAACAGCTCCAGCATCCTTCCTTCTGAACATGGCCACATTGTCTCCTGCTGTCAACCTTCTTGCCCCAGAGAGACCAGCAAGTCACTGCCCCTTCACAAGTTTGTCCATACTGGCTAGGGAGAACACCACAGACAGTGAGAGACTATCTGTGTCTCAAAGGAGTATACAAGCATTAGACGGAGAAGAACATAAGGCTTCTGATAAAGACAGAAGTGTGATCAAAGCCATTCATGTCCAAACTTTGCAACTAGGCTAAGAGTGCTCAGAAGGAAGAAATATTTGTGTAGATCAAAATATCAGTGCTACAGAAAAAAAAAGAAACAAGATTGAAAAAATGTGGAGCCAACAGTGAATGCCAAAATTATACCTGGGCACAAAAGTAATGTCAAAAGGATATTAGAAATTGGGGGCAGTAACACAAGGGTAAGTTGGAGAGACTGGAGAAGGTGATGGGAGAAACACTAAAAAAAATTACAGGGAGAGACACTATAGGTGATAATGCCTGATCAGAAGTGGGTCAACACAAGTTTCAGGGTACCAGTAGGAATTGCAATACCTTAACAGACACTTTGGATAGAGAGAACATTAGGAGAAAGTGATTTGAAGAGGACTGAGACTTTTTGATGCTTCAGCTTGCACACACCTGACTAAACCTCTGAGTAATTTTTATTTTTTGGCTTATGTAACAATTGTCATGCTATACCAGAGCCTAATTTTTTTCAAGTCATTACGAAAGTATGGCCAAAGAGCAGAATTCTGAAATTATCAGAACTAAAAAGATATTAAATAAAAAACAAGGTTGGCAAGTGTATTCTTAATCATGTGTAATTTGGGGTTCCAAGAGGATAGCCAGGTAGGCTGTTTATTACAGGTATCTCTATGGGACTGGAGCTTCAGCCATGGCAAGTACTCAAGATAAAAGTTTGGATAACCATCAGCAAAAATAGTAATTTTTATTTAAGAATAGAAAGATTTGCGAGGGTCCACTCCTGGTGGTTTATAAGCACTTTTGGTTTTCTCTTTCTAAGGTAAGTATCATCTACATGATAGCAATGGAAACTTTTGATATTGATATTTTAAACTGTGGAAACTTAGAATTATATAGTGTGACAATAAATTCCTCTTTCTACATTAAATAGTTCTAAGAAGCGTCATTGGAAAAAATTTGCCTTTAATTAGTCCTTGTTTAGTGATGAAAAATGAATTTGAATGAAACTGTCACCACATATAATTGAACGGTATCACATTCTACATTCTTCCATCTTTTTGCAAATACTAATCTGCCATTTTATAAGATAATAATCAATCCAGTATATCTACATAAGAAAAAATCATACATAGTGCAGTTGAGTTCTCTGAGCATGTTTGAAATTAAAGGAAGTTTATGACCAAAAAATGTTTGATATTTTTCTCCTCTTTAATTGCAAGTCTATAAAGCACAGGAAATGGACAATAGAAACAGGGAACCCAGAATAATTCCAGTGATTGAGAACACCTCACCCCACTCTGAATTTCCCACTTCCACTTCCAAATTAGCTCCAGTCCTCTCTCTGGTCATAAATGCAATATATCAGAACTCAGATCCCTCTCACCTTTTTAAAGTCTACCTATTGTTAACATTCTCCATCAAATTTATTGGTAGCACCAGATTGCCAAGCTAGATATTTTTTTCTTCAATCTCTTTTCCCTTTGGTACCCATATCCAACCAGAGATCTAACTTTTGAAATTCATCTTTTCAATAGCTTTTTAATTTTCTTCTCCAAAGTTACTATTTTATAAATTGTTTCTTTTTTGCAGGACCTGGGATCAAACCCAGGAACTCCCACATGTGAGGCAAGCACTCTAGCACTGAATCACGTCCCCTAGAGCTACTGTTTTGGTAGAAACCTCCATAGTCCCTCACTGGCTATGAAGTGTCCTTCTGCCTACTCATCCCCATTTCCACCTCCACATCTCAAATTTCTCTTCCACATAGCCACCAGGGTCATTATTTTAAAATGGAAATCTAGATGTGTCTCTCTCCCTTGAAAAAGTCCTTAATGGCCTCCTTCCAGGATGCCATTCAGATTTCTCTATTCACCATACCAGGCCCTTATACCCATTCTCCAGCCTTTATCCACACATGTGCACATGCAGACTGCATTGCAGCTCCACCAAACTCCCCATGCTTGGCCCCACCCTGTAACATGGCGACCCACATAACTGGATCATCTTTCAAGATTCTGCTAAGACATTATCTCCTCTGATCTCATCTCTTGCAAGCCCAATCCGTTATTTTTGCTCTTTACACTTATATCTCCTGATCCTGAATTTGTGGTCATTTCTCTCTCTCTCTCTCTCTCTCTCTCTCTCTCTCTCTCTCTCTCTCTCTCTCTCTCATTATGAGCTCTTTAACCCATTTTGTCCCATCATCCCAGATGTGGACCATCTATAAGAAACTTGAATTGAGCAATAAATAAACCACTTCTGTTCACAATGAAATAAATTTCCTTTTTAGAGTTCTATCTAGTCTTTAAACAAAAGTAATAGGTGAATAATTAGAACATTTAAAAAACACATATACTTCCATACACATATGAAAATTTCATATGTGTATGAAGGATACATAAGCACTAGATTATTATTTCAACCGTTTTAATGCACCTATGTCAATATTGTTGAAATATTCACAGAATTAAAAACTTGGGACTTAAGGTGTTAAGGAAAGAAACTATTCATAAGCGCTTTGTATTTGCAAGACCAAATACAGAGCGCCTAGTATTATAGTTACTCAAGAAATAGTTCTCACATGAAGTTCAGTTAAGAAACTAGGCAGAGATGGACTCAATGCTGAGATGATGTTTGGTCTTCACCTTAATGATGTGCACAGGCAAGCTTTTATATATATGTCCTGTTGAAATATATATTACATACATATTTGGGAGATATATATATCTCATATACACATATATATATTTCAGTTTCATCCACATAGGATAGCAGAAAACCCTGAGTGGGGGACAGGGAGGGGAGATCTCTTTCCTGATGGATGTGACCAGGAACCTTAAGGATTGTAGGGAAGACCACTTAGGTTTTTCTATTTTTTTATTTGTTTTGTATTTAACATTATATGTGCATATATAATAACATATGTGACAACAAGTCACAGTGATACACACCTGCAATCCAAACTACTTGGATGGCTGTGGGAGGAAGATTGCAAGATTTAAGTCAACCTAGGCAACTTAGGGACACTGCCTCAGAATTAAAAGTCCTGGTAATATAGCTCAGTGGAAGAACACCCTTAAGTTCAACCACCAGTACCACAAAAAATAAATAAAAATAAATAAAGTAAAATATGTGGATTCAGAACATACTGTTCCAATTATTATTTTCTGTTAGAGTAAATCAGTTTTTAACACTCTTCTATGAATTTAATGCATGGCTCTTTATGAAATAAATTAGTTAATTCTATTTGCAAGTGTTTAGTATACTGAAGTCAAGTACCACTTTGAGAAAATATAGTCTTTTATAAATAAGAGTCAAAATCGAGTGACCTGATGTGAAGCAGAAACCAGCAGGTCTTATTTGGAATGAAGATAGAGAGGTTGCATGTGCGCTTACTATAATGGGCGCAGTGTGGTGAAGTGAGGAAGGCCCTGTCTCCACGTGTTAGAAATAGGGAAGTTTATGTTAAAACTAGTTGTCATGTTTCAATTAGGTTAGCAAACATGATATCAGTATTATCATTAAGCAGTGTTAGAACTGATGTTGGGTCCTATCGTGAATGTGATGATTCAATTAAGTCTGTATTCTACTTCCTCACACTGAATGAAGAGTAAGCAGCCTGCTATTTTCCTTGTCACAGAAAGCTCCTTGGAATACTGCTGTTGGGTATTTATATCAATAACTAGGGAGATAAACAGATTCATCATTAAGTTGTTATATTGAGCCTTAACATACCAAAATAGAAATCTTAAGAATGGCTACTATGGAAAGAGTTTGCAAAAAGAAGAAAACATTCAATCAATAGAAGAGATTTATTTTTAACCTCCCTCTATTTCCATGCATTTAACAACAATAATAAACAAAACTCATATACATATTACTTGGAGTGTTTACTCCTTTATAACTAACTGTTCACATCAGTTTGGAAAAAATAGCTGATTAAAAATAAAATGTGTGTGTGTTTCTGTGTGCATTTGTTTATATGCGTATATGTATATGTGTGTATGTACATACACTCATGAAACATTCATATATAAATGTGTGTGTAGTATGTATGGTGTGTGTATATTTACATGTCCTTCATTAAAAGAAGAAATGTAAGTGTTGACAATTCATTTTCTTTTTCCCTCTTTTTTCATTCATTCTGTCCATACTTATCCTTGGCTTTGATATTGCCTCAGGCTTTGGTTTCATTGCATACTGTTTATTCTAGGGGTGCTTCCTGTACAGAACCTCTGTTATCATATCTTGCTAACAATGTCATAAATGGAAATTTGGTGAAAGCCACAGTAGAAGCTGCTGTGTATCTGCAGTAAGTTAATCAGATTCAGATACCCCAAAACCAACACAGCCCACAAGACTGATAGCCCAATACTGCCGTAAATTGTTTCTTAGCAGGAAATCTACAGTAGCAGTGTAATTTAGACAATGGAGCGTTTGACAGCTAACCCATCAAAAGCAGCACACCCTGAGGAAGTTGCTCACTTCTGGCTTTATATTCAGCCAAGCATTGATAAAGCAATGGCTAAATAGGAAATCAATTTAGAATCAAAAAATGGCAAAGCTATTTATCCCATTGCCAGAAGAGGACACAGGTAAATTATAGCTTACTCTACCTTAGGACTCTAGACTATGAATTTACCCAAAGCAAGGGATAGTTCACTTATAACTTCTGGGTTTCTCTTGAGTGCCAGTTTTCTCATCTATTAATAATCATGATTAAAAGCTAAGCTGTAATCTGGTCCCAACAGATTGATTTATGCAAAGTGACACAAGATAGTTCTAGTTGTCTCTTGTGCAGGGCATAGAGGTAATAAAAATATGTAAGATGATATTCAAGACTTCAAAGAAAACCAGAGCTTTGGAGAATATGTACAGGTTGTTTTCATATGGAAAAGTCATATGAATGGCTAGAAAGTGTTAAAGAGTTGAAAGGCAACAAAAACACCTCCAACTCTCAAACTGGAAGAGTAATTCCTTGAATTTGAGTTTTTAGGGTTCTTTTCACATTAACAAAAGTACACAGAGTTATTTAACTTGCCCCAGAGTTATGCCAAAGAACAATATGGTAGGACCATTTAGAAAAGATTTCTAATCCTAGATGAGTAGCCACCCTAGTGGTTCTTTGCCTTCTATTTTGTACTTAAAAAAAAAAAATTTCAAGTTCAAGTTCAAGATCTCCACTCCACTCCACTCCCCAACTTTCCCTGAGGAAAAAGTTGTTCCCAGAGAAGCTGTGGCAATAGAGTCAGGAAAGATAACACAGCTGTGACAGGGAGAACCCAGTGGCACCATAAAACCAAACCTATTGTCATACCTGCTAGTCAGTATGGCAGAGAAAACGAATTTGCTATAATAATTGTACTAAAAAGACCAGTGTCGGTGTGCCATCAAAAGAGGAACAAGCTGGGTGCGGTGGCTCACGCCTGTAATCCCAGCGCTGAGGGAGGCTGAGACAGGAGAATTGCAAGTTCAAAGCCAGCCTCAGCACCGGTGAGGCGCTAAGCAACTCAGTGAGACCCTGTCTGTACATAAAACACAAAATAGGGCTGGGGATGTGGCTCAGTGGTTGAGTGCCCCTGAGTTCAATCCCTGGCACTAAAAAAAAAAAAAAAAAAAAAAAAGTGGAACAAATGTCTTTACTTAGGAGTAGGAAAAAACAGGAAACAGCATTGAAAAATGTTTCAAAGGCCAACCTGATGATGGACTACAAGCTTGCAATTAGCGGATGTTATTACCAGCAAAGTGAGACCAGGCAGATTAATATGTACTGAATTTGAATTCTTTGTCACAGTGAAAGGCAGTGAAAATGAGTGGGCACAAAACAAATGCAAGAAGAAAAAAATATTATAGAAGCATGCTAAGCAGCTAAGGAAAAATTGTTACTTTTCTGAATTTGATAGCATTTGTCATTTTTTTCACTTATTACTTCTTTTTTTGTTGTTCTAAATAAAACAAAGTGTCTAAATTTATAGATCTGCTTATTTAAACATGATTTTGAGTTGTTCCTAATGAAGATTCCCAGATTTGTTGAGCTTCAGATCTCACAAAACTTGGATATTTTCTCAAAGTCAGAGATAATAATTCTGGTAAAAAGGATTTTTTTTGCCAAGTGCTCACACTGGACTGAAAACAGGCCACATTTGACATGAACACACTCACTAGCACCAATTGCACAGGCTGCCTGGGAAGCTCAGAGAGTAGATGCTCACTTAGCTTTGTCTAGGGCTCCTGAGATTGAAGGTGGATGCTCTATTAACCCTAGATTTGGGGTAGTTCTCTTTTCTTCCACCAAGACCTATAACCAACCAGCTCCCCCTGCACACATACACAACTGCAACTCTGCCCACATTGCAGGGTTGCAGTCAACAGTCAATCACTCTTAAACCAATACCATACCAGCATGAGAGCACTTAATATCTCAATAGCCAGCATGATCTGTGGTTCTGATTTAATGTTTTAGCAGGTTTGCTTTTTTTTGTTGTTGTTTTGGGATGTACACACACACATTTATGTTGCCATTTGAGTAGTTGGTGAGTGTATGGGAAATACTTTCTGCAGTATTTCCAGATCTCCCTTATTGGCAATAAAACACTCAAAATGTAGAAGTAAATCTATCACATAATTAAGCTGTATAATATAATGTGGTATTCTAGCTTCTGAGCCTAGACATATTCTTCAAATTTTAATTTTTTGTTAAAGTTAATACTACTCAAGATTACTATCTCATAGTCTGAAGTATATGGGGTAGTAGTGGTATTGGTGGAGGTGGTGATTGGGTGTTTTTTCTTTGAGGAAAAGCTAGAAATGTCAGGTTTATTTGGAAAAATAAAATAAGACATAAGAATAGTAATAGTTGCTCCTCCCACTTGTTTGTTTTTTCCTAGCAGCATGACACCCCGCCACACACACACATATTTTCCTTTCACAGCAGATCTGCCATGAACTTCAAGCCATTTAGCACCTTCATGAATAATTTCACAGAAATCTACAATCAACACATCCAGCTCCATGATGTAGTTCTTCAAAGTGGTTCTCTTAGATGCACTATGAATGTTCAGTTATGATGAGTGTTCTTACTTAGAAGCAAAGCATACATCTCATTCTGTACCTGTAAGAAATTCAAGTTATTTCTTATTGTTTGATGATAGAATAGTAAAATATTTTTACACATGATTCCAATATCAAAGCTCATTAAGAATATATTTATAAGTAAGAATGAAGTTAGGTATTTGAATTAAAAAATATTTAACTCCTCTATGTCTCCTTTAATTAGGTGCCGAGTAAAATTCTTTAAATTACATACTTAACAAACATCACAACTGAATTTTTAAACCAGTGTGGTAAAATCAAACAGAATATAAACTTTCCCTTTGCACTTCCCATTGAAGAGGGTTCAGTGTCACTATCTACCTGTCAAATCTGAAGCTAAATGTTTAGTCATAGAAATTACAGATCATTTAATGAATTCTGACTAAACAGTGTGATTTTACTCTAGAATGTTCACAAAATGCAGTTGTTACACAAAGAAAGATGGGAAAATAACATTACAGTAAATCCAAGATTTAGTTTGTAGGGAATTTTTGGAGGGAGGGCAGTGTTTTAAAGAAGTTTTTTGTTTTTTGTTTTTAAGTTGTAGATGGACACAATATCTTTATTTTATTTATGTTTTGTATAGTGCTGAGGATCGAACCCAGCCCCACATGTGTGAAACAAGCACTCAACCACTGAACCACAACCCCAGGCCCAAGAAGTTATTTTTTAAATGATCACTTAAAAATATGAAGATTATTAAACATAAGGAAAAATACAATCATCTTTCATGATCATTGTCTTAGTGATCCTGAGGTTTCTTTGTATTACTTACACTCTAAATTTGACCACATTAATGAGACATAAGACATCAACTGATAACTTTTGTTTTATAAGTACATTTAAATTTTCTATATTATTTTAAACATTAAACCAGAAAGATTTTAAATGCATTTGAAGTACATGATGAGAACCTAGCCAAAACAAAAATTAGAGCATGAGAAAATGGGACAAAACATGATTGATTCCCATCAAAGTGAGCAAAGAAGTCAAGTCAACATAGAGGACATGAAAATAAAGGAAGCATAAAAGGAATTTTCGAAGCAGAAACTTGAAATAAGATGCTTCAGAAAGCTTCTAGTAGAGAGGGAGCAAAGTGATAAATGAAACAAATGCTATAATAATGGTGTCATTTTACGTGTTCCAGCCACTTGTCTTTCAGCGACCTTCCATGGTTCTTATCCCATCTATAAACCCAATCTCACAACCTGTTCTAGGAGTCACAGAATCAAGAGGCAGGTGGTCCCTGCCATCTTGCTACCACTGTACCTTGGGGCCCGTGCTCTTTGATTCCTCAGGGTGCCTCAGAAGTGCCAAGGCCTTGTTACTCTGGTGGCTGCCGAGCACCAGTCACACCCTGTGAAACTAAATCATGTGAAATTAAACCCAAAATTCCACAAGGAATGGGGTCAACCTATCAGTGAAAATAATAGCCCATTTGAGCACTTCTTCTTTGTCTGACCGGAAGGCAAGCTCTCCAGAGTCCCCTGGGGATATTTCCTAAAAACACTCTGAAAGCTCACACATGTGTGCTGTGATTTTTAGAGAGCAGGATACTCCGCTTGGGGAATAGGACAAGCTCTGCAGCAGTGAAGAATGGTAGAAGATTCATGAGCGTGTTCAGAGAGGTTTTTGCATAATTTAATGTTGTTACTGTTTTCTAAAGCTTGGATAATCGCTTGTTAAAGACTTCAGCAAGTTTATAGAAATAGCATTGGCTGCACGGTAGTTGCTGTATGGTATAAACCTATTTTAGCAAATTTTCCAATAGTGCACAACATGCATCTGTGACTGAGACAAAAATCAATGCTTATGGATTTAGCAGTGTAATCCTATCACTTGTTTTGTGAGATATGATTTGAAATGTAAAGTACGTTAAGACTTAAGTGAACTTGGAGGCATGGAGTCTCTGGGGTGTTTCTTTAGCATCCTATTTATTATTGATCAGACTATTTCTTTATTGTCTCTGTACTTGCCCCAGTTATCCTTCCTCTCCTGCACCAATAGTCTTTAAATTATAAGTATCAGAACTAATAAACTGTTCTCCATTTGAGCATTTAGTTTCTGCTTTCAAAACAACAATTGCATCATTCTCAAACCAAGAATAACCATGTGGCCAATCCTGTGAGGTCCTGAAACTAAATACTAGTAACGTATTAGCTGAAGTTTCTAAGCTTCATGAAGAAAACTTAGTGATGTCTCCAGACATATAACTCAAAATCAGTAAGCCAACTACTTCTATGCAACCTTAAAATAACCCGAAATCATTGTGTTTACTATATCATCAGGAAGCAACTAATGCAAAATTTAAATTTTTTAATCTAATTTTATCAAGGTTTTAAAATCACATGCTTGCTCTGTTCTCATATTTACAAGAAAAGAACTCTTAAATAAATTTTGACATAGTTATAACTACCTGGAGTTATTCACTCACTCATTGAATAAATATCTATTAGGCACTCATGATGTGCCAAGAACTGGGACAAAGTACTCAATTCTTACAATTTTTCTATTCCAGTGATCCATCGTGAACTTTATGGTAAGGTCTTAGTTATTAGAATTTCCATAAGCCAGGCATGTTTGCTAATTCCAAAAGTTTGGCTTTATTTATTTATTTTTGCTTCTGAAATTCATCAGTCATAGTAGCCTTAGCATATCATAAAAATAGCTACGATTACACAGGCTTTCATAAGTACTTTAATCTAGCCTGATTGGAGATAATATTCTGTTCAGTTTAGTAAATGTTCTTCCCATTAACAGATTAAAACTTATCTGAGAATCTGATTTTTAGTCCTTATTTTAAATGTCAGTTTCATTGTGCATTTACTGTAAACTTTTGACATAGGCAATTTCAAGTGCAAACTCAGCTGGTTTGTTAAAACTGTAATTCCCATTCCTATTAACCTATTTTGGGGGAAAGAGCATGACCTATGAAAGTTGGACCAATCTCTACATAAACTGCTGAACCTGAGTTTCTATTAACCAGGAGGCTTTTAGACATTGACAAAAATATTAGGGGAAAAAAAAAAGAATACAGCCTTCTGTCTAAGGGAAGGCATGAAAGGAAGTCATTAAGAGTACTTCTATTCAGATTCTGGGTGTGAAAATAATCACTGGAGGAGAAATAGGGAAAGGGAACCTGTTCCTGTTGGTGGGAGCTTCTCTTGCTTGGAGGCCTGTGGATCTATTCAGAGCAGGGCACTTACTGAGCAGGAATCCCTAAATAATATGAACCCTATGGATAGTATCTGCTTATACATGCAGTCTCAGTCTTTTAAAAGTTATTTTGTCTTTAAAAGAGCAAATCCACAGAATGACCTTCAGCTACTATTAATCCATCTAAATGTAGGGCGTGAATACAGAACACATCTGCCATCTGTCAGCTGAGAATTCCCCTGCCACCACTGACCCCACTCCCTGCAAAGTCCTCTTGGGGCTAAGATAACTTAGGGAGAGGTCTTTCTTTACCGGCAAGGAGCGAGTGCATTTAGACTAATCATTAAAACCCATTACCTAACAAAGTGCATGTTCTTAAGGAACACAGTGATACTCGCCAATGAATTAATCAGTAAAATAGACTATGAGAAGGTGAGATTAGCAGTCTCAGAAAAAGATCAGAATGCATGGAGATGCCAAAGCCATTTCAGTTACCATAAATCTTCACCCAATTAAAGGGATTTCTGTTAACATTTCAGAATTCTATCTGGATTTGGTCTCTTTGTTGCTCTACATAAAAATCTTTGTGAAATCTACATCGTGTTAGAGCTGGGGCTGGAACAACCACCTAGGTTTTCCTGGAGCTTGATAGGGAGAATCATTTATTTGAATAATTGATCATTCAATTACTAAAGCAAATGTTGAACAGTTGGACAGCTCTTTTTATCAGTGTTGAATGGAAGTAATTGGCTGTAGTTCATTATAAAATGGAAAATTGAAAAGTGTGAATTTAAAATACTATTAAATACAACCTCTCCCACCAAATAAGCCAAGTTACCTGCGGTTTTTGTCATTATTTGTATTTCTTTTTCTTCAGTGCTATTACATCACAAAGCATAATCAAACCACTGATTACATTTTGTGAATATTATTGAATAGTGATTTGCTTATACCAATTGTGTCAAATGTTAAGTAATTCTGCAGAATTGAGGCCTATAGATGGAGACTATTAGCACTTCATTGGCCTAAAAAAAGGCAGACCAAGAACAGTTGTCAAGGGGCACTGGAGAAAACTCATGGATTGTACTGTCTTCATGCAATTTATAAGATTTATAAGAAGAAAATTACTTATATTTTAAATGGTCATATTTGAATTTTTAGAAACAAACTACAGGATGAGTGTAGACTGCGCAACAGATAATATTGGTGCTTTAATTTAAAAGTAATTTGAAAATATTTAATCAAGAAAGAGATCTATAATGCAGCATATTCAAAATAAGTTCAACCTCATGTCAAAGGCTATATTTTTATTCAAAATGACATACTTATACATCACTTATCAGAACAAAATATTTTGTAGAACTACTTGAACATTTCAAAAGGTTCTCATGAACTGGAAAAAAACGTAAACCCTGCTTTATAGAAAGGTAAAGAACTCCTTAAGATCTGAGTTGATTGCCGGTTCTCAAGCTGATCCTGTTATAAAACAACATAAATATTGATATACCAGCACAGCACTTGTATTTTCACTACTTCACATAGAATGTGAAAGCAATTTTAATATTTAAAAGAATTCTATTTTCTTTTAGTTTATATTACATAACTTGTTTATTAGATATAAACTATAGATCACCTTATAATGCAGAAGTAGAGAATGTAGAATAAACATATTTCATTAAAAACAAATAAATATTTGTATGTATGTATACATACACATATGTATGTATATATACATGCACTCATATTTATATACAAACATACACATATCAGATATATGTATACACCTGTATATTTATAGTATCTCAACAATGAAATTTAAAAATGTATTAATGAATCAAACATCTATTCTATAGATGTACAAGGACAGTTACTTTCCTGTCTTTTAAAAATATTTTGGGGACACTGAGAATATAGCTCAGTGGCAGAGTGCTTGCCTAGCACACATGAAGCCTTGGGTTTGATTTTCATACTCCTCCAAAAAATAATAATAATAACAAAAATATTTTGGGAGACCCAGAGATATAGCTCAATAGTATACACAAGGACCTCAGTTTGATTCCCAGCCTCACACACACAAAAAAAATTCAGAAGTAATTTGAGAACAAAAATGAGAAATAATTTCCACAATAATATTAAATAGTGAGCATGCTTATTTTATTTCTGCCTTTAAAGAGACTTTCTCAAGAATCTTGTCATGGAGAATGTTTTTTTTCATTTTAAGATAGGTACTTTGCTCTTAGAAAATTCTCCTTCTAATCTTGTTTCTGATAATTTTATTAAATAGGCTTGTTAAATGTTATCAAATACCTTTATGTCTTAAATTAATTATATGATATTTGGTTTTTCAGATTCACATTTTTATTAATATTTTCTTTATCACAATCACCTTTGCATTCCCATCTTTGTTTCTTCTTAGTTATAGAAGGAATGTTGGCATATTTCTTGAAAACGATTTCCTTTAAAATGATCCCTTGTTGTATTTTCACCATGTTTGAAAGTATAGAAAGTATATTTTTCTATGAAATTAAAGACTCTTTAGAGTACGTACTTGGATGATCTTCCTTGTTAATTTTACCAAAGTCTTAAAACACTTTATTCAATTATGCTCTTCTTAAGCAATTTAATGCATTTTTATGGTGACTCAGGAGTATTACTTAGTCTCTGTCATTTTCTTTAATCATTTCTTAATTTAGTTTCATATTTATTCCTCTTCTTCAAATGCTTATTGACCATCTGGTACATGACAAGCCACTGGGCAAAGGGGATGAAGGAAAGATGAATATGACAAAATGCCCACTTCCCACGCTCAGCATGTGCTCCCCTGTTGTTTTCTACATCAATTCAACTATTGAATGCTTAACACGCTTACTTAAATATTCAGTATTCAGTTCAACCTAATATATTATTCTCATTGAGCAACCATAATATTTTAAACTTATGGACAATAGTAATAAGGTTTTTCCTAAGTTCTATATTTACTTTACATATGTATTACATGAAATTTCCAATATTTTTCTGCTTCTTTTGTCTCCCCTTGTGAAGGAAACTAACTCTACTGGACTAAAGTTAGAGGGCCTGCTGTGCTGGGCCTCCTATCTAGACTGTCCCCATCCTGGTCTTCTCCCAATTATGCCCCTCCTCACCTGCTCCCTGTTTTGGATTATGTTGTGTGTAAGCAGGAACCTAAAATTCTCTGCTTAATTGGTTCTAAGTTGCTTTCAGGTCCTCCATGAGCCGCTTCCTTATGTCAGTCCTTCCAAGGATAAATATTGCTGTTTAGTGTATAAATAAATCCCTAGGTCTGAGGAGTGGCCACAGAAACTGCTTGCAAGGAGTGTGGTCAGAGCTTGTGTGTTGAACTGGGATAGTCATATATGACTAATAGGTGTGTGCAGGGCTGCTCATGGCAGTGAAGGGATCTGGGGGTGGAAGGAGAATATATCAGTTCTTCCTATGACCTAATGGAACTCAAAGCACTTAAAGAATGATAATTTAGAACATAGCCTTACAATTAATTCCCTGGAAGGTATATGTGTCAAAATCGGAGGATAACAAGTATTTTATTTAGTAGTTAGCTTGATTTATATCTTTGAAATATTTAGGCATATGGAATACAGGCTTCCATGTGCAATCTTGTCCTGAGCCCTGAAAATTATTGGGAAAATGCCTGGGTTGAAATATTAATTTCCTTTGCTTTGAATTATTTTTATAATCCATTTGAAATTGGTCCTTGAGAGCTGCAGCTTTCTGTTTTCTTAATGTCAGAGTATACAATTTCTAAGTTTGGTCTTGGGTTATAGACCTGCTTATAAAATACTTGAAGGGCTCTTTCAGATCCATTCTTCAGATTCAAAGAAAGAGTGACAGTTGGAAACCAACTGGAGATCAGGTCTCATCTCTATCATTAAATTAGAAATTGTCATCAAAACATTCCTTTATATTTAGAATTGCTTAACAACTAAGATGAATTTTCAACATCTCTAGTAATTAGAGTAATACAAATCAAAACTAAGATTTCATCTCACTCCAGTCAGAATGGCAGTTATCAAGAATACAAGCAACAATAAGTATTGGCGAGGATGTGGGGGAAAAAGGCACACTCATGCATTGCTTGTGGGACTGCAAATTGGTGCAACCAATCTGGAAAAGCCATATGGAGATTCCTTAGGAAACTTGCAACTACCATTTGACTCAGCTATTCCACTCCTTGTTCTATACCCTAAAGACTTAAAAACAGAGTACTGAGGGCTGGGATTGTGGCTCAGTGGTAGAGCGCTTGCCTCGCATGCGTGAGGCACTGGGTTTGATCCTCAGCACCACATAAAATAAATCAATAAAGATATTGTGTCCACCTACAACTAAAAAATATTAAAAAAAAAAAAAAAACAGCGTACTGCAGTACCACAGCCGCCCACTCAATATTTATATCAACACAATTCACAATTGCTAAACTATGGAAGCAAACTAGATACCCTTCAATAGATGAATAGATAAACTGTGGTATATATCCACAATGGAATATTACTCAGCATTAAAAGAGAATAAAATCATGGCATTTGCAGGTAAATGGATGGAATTGGAGAATATCATGCTAAGTGAAGTAAGCCAATCCTAAAAAAACAATGGCCAAATGTTCTCTCTGTTAAGTGGATGCTGATCCATAATGGGGGTGGGGAGGGCATGGGAGAAATGGAAGAACTTCAGATTGGGCAAGGAGGAGGGAGAGAAAGGGAGAGGGCATGAGGATAGGAAAGATGGTGGAATGAGATGGACAGCACTACCCTAGGTACATGTATGAAGACACAAATGGTGTGAGTCAACCTTGTGTACAACCAGAAAAATAAAAAATTGTGCTCCATATGTATGCTGTGAATTGAAATGCATTCTTCTGTTTAAAAAAAAAAAAAAGAAGATGATATAATGTGTTTACTCTTATCTTCTTATCTTGAAACTGAACAGTTCAAGAGAGGGGAGTTCATGTAAGCATGCCACCCCTTCCCACATTCATAGAAAGAATCAATGTCTTTCATTCTCAAACCCATATTCAAACAGCTAACTATTCATGTCCTATAAACTAGAGGTTTATTCACTTATTCAGTAACTTTTTATTGAGTGCTGACTTTATGCAAGTCATTGTGCTGGTGTTGAGCTATAGCAGTGAAATGAACTTTTAGAACATTTGACAGGAATCAGAAAAAATCATATTAACAAATCAATATGTGCCATAATGTCAGACAAAGATAACGGCCATAAAGAAGCATAAAGCAGTAAGGAAGGAGGAAGGGGATGGTCAGAGAGGAATCTTTGGACAAGTCAAGGTAGGGAGGTTTCCTGGATGAGTGGAGACAGCAAATAGCCAGAAGGAGGGTGTCGAGGCTCACAAGGAGGTCCTTTGGTAGGTATAAGAATAACAAGAACATGCAAAAGTCCTGAACAGAGTAGGCCAGGGAGAGAACGGTAGGACATGGGATTTGAAGGTAGTGACAGCTCATGTAGATCTAGGCAGTCTGGGCCATGGTAAAATGAAGTCATGAGGAAGCGAGCTTGGCATGTGTCTATATGTGTATGAAGGATGTCTCTGGTTGTTAGAGGATAGTCATGTTTAGGGGTTTTATGTCTAAGCAGCAAGGCGTGGGAGGAGGCTATTATGGTACTCCAAGACAAGAGCTCACAGTGACTTTGACTCTGTGGGTAGCAGAGGACTCACTAGGACATGATTGATTTGGGGCCATATTTGTTCTTACAAAACTGGTCAGTTTTTTAAACCTAACTGCAAGGAGTGCTGGCAGAATCCGTTCCTCGCTTTACTGTCATGTGTTAGTATAGCTGCCTGAGGATTCTTTCTGGTCAGAGTGAGATGTCTGGTTCCACTGCTTACACCCAAGTTTTCAGAAATTTAGACTGTATTCTTGTGTTATAGTTGCCTCCCCTGAGCACTCTAGGGTGATTTCTACATACTTTGTTTAGAAGCAGAGCCAGAAAATCTCTCCTGTATTCACAAACCACCAAGAACACATTAGCTGGGGTTTTATTTTATGTACTGTATTTTATATCTATTTCTACCATAAGATGCCTCTGATCAGCCGGGCGCGGTGGCTCACGCTTGTAATCCCAGCACTTAGGGAGGCTGAGACAGGAGAATCGCGAGTTCAAAGCCAGCCTCAGCAACAGCGAGGCGCTATGCAACTCAGTGAGACCCTGTCTCTACATAAAACACAAAATAGGGCTGGGGATGTGGCTCAGTGGTCGAGTGCCCCTGAGTTCAATCCCCGGTACCAA
>CM053408.1:51218290-51432154 GCA_028644305.1 Xerus rutilus
AAGTGATTTCCAGAAGAACAACTCTTTCCTTTTTGAAAAATGCTTTCCTGTATGCGGGGTAGAGGGGTGGACACTGGATACAACAGCGTAAATATCATGGAGACCATTATGTCTGCACTAGTGCCTGTGGGTTCACTAATTTAGGTCTCAAATACATAGATGCCAAACACTTAGAAAGCAGCTGTTCTTCTAAATGTATTAAGCAATTTACTTTAGGTAATGTAGCCTATAAAATTTTAATTTTGGATTAAATAAGCCATATCCTTCAGCATGCCTATTGCACCTTGATATTCAAAAGATGAAATATGGGCATATTTAGAGAATTTCTTCTCAGGATGCTTCACTGGAGAAGGGTCAATAGTTTCCTAATGAAAGTAGTCAATAGCAATTCCTCTTAGGAAGCTCAAAGAAATTAGCATTAAACAACAGGCATGGGTGTCTTGGGTTTTACACAATTATGTGATAGGATTGTTACATGTTTTAGCAAATGGTTTCAGGAGGCATTGCATTGAAGAGGCAATTGATAGAAAACAGTGTAATTGTCCTGGCTTTTGTGCTAGTTGCAATTATAGTCTAGAAACCAGAAAGACACATGACTTGAAAACCTTTTCTAAAATGCAGAACATGGTCTTTATAAATAAATTGCCAAAGGCTAGTAAGGATTATTGCATTTTAATGTTATGATTTGGGAGAGAACAGATGTTTTACTGGGTGAAAATTTGAATTAAATATTCATCTGATTTATGGCTTCTCAAGCATTGTCTATGCTATATGCTGTGAGGTTTTGAGCCCGCTGCCTTTTGTGAAAGGCTATTCGTTGAACACACACACATATATCTCTATATATCTCTTGGACTCCTAGTGCTTTACACCACGTACTAATTCACGTAATATACATAACAATGGCTTGAAGTACATAATAAATCATCACTATTTCTTAAATGAATGAAGGAGGCACAGAGAGGTTAAGCAACTTACCCAAGTCAGATACTAAATGGTGAATTCATGTGATATTTGCAGATGCAGAGTCTTGGCTCTCAACAAACATGATGTTGCCTCTTCTTGTCTTTACAGTAACCAAAGGCCTTAGTGTTTTCCAGTTTTAATCACAATCCCATTTGATTTCACCAAAAGACAAAAAAAATCTTAAGTGTTTTTTTTTTCTTAATATAAATGTAGCTTCCACAAGATGTTGAGGTGTAACAACAGGTCTAACTTTATGTAAAGTGGGTTCACATATTTTTAAAAGCGATATGGATTTCCCTCAATATTTACATTTCTGTGTTATTTTATGACATTGTTTCTGTCAAGATTTAACCTATGAGAAAATGTTACCAAACAACGTTATGGTGAGGAGCCTATTTTAGCTAGAGAAAAGCTGTCTAACTGAAGCGTTACTGAAAACAGACAGGCCTTCGATTCATGTTTAAAGGTACTTCCCATTTAAAAGGAGGAAATTGGTCATAAATATTGAGCCAAGAAAGTTTATCTGTTTCCTCTATAGCATTTTAATAAATAAAAAGTGAAAAGAAAATCAATGCTTGCCTATTTTCTAATGCCAACTCTGGTTTATTTCATTGTCTAATTAACATTTGACATACTGTGTAATGTCTCTGAGCACACAGAATTCACAGGTAACCCGAAGCAATTCCACTGCTGTGATTTTTGTTAGATCTCTCAAACTAAGCTGTGTTAGACAAAGTGAGTTGCAAAAACATCAAGGACTATTTTAATGTTCTCTCATTTTGCTTTCATAGATGGTATTTGTCCATTTATGGATCTACAAAAGTAATAATGTCAGCCAGATGATAATGAATGAGTGTCCAAAGTTCCTTGTTGGTTTAACACAGCCAGTTCACTCTTCCCTACTCCTTTTGGCATGAAGAGTTGATACACATTTAGGAAATTATACATTGTCTTCCATTGTACTTGGTTTTATCTACATTAGTAGCCTTATCATGATTTCATATAATAAACTCATTTATTTTCTTCCATTTCTCTCCCATCTTGAAGCTATGTTTAGGCAATCTATCTACTGAACATGTCTCTAAAGTCCTACTATGTGCAAGGTTGGACATAGTGATCTCAGTTTGATAATGGAGACTGCAAACCATATTCTGAGACTGGATTAAGTGTTGTGGAAGCATGGAATTAGAATTGATCAATATTACCCAAGAAATGAAGCAAACCCTCAAAAAGAAGCAATTTTATATGTAAGAGTTTAAGGATAGGTGAGATTTCTTTCCACTTAGAAAATGGGTAAGCAGACAAAAGATGAGGGGGCCTTGGAAACAAGATATAGAGAACAATGTCACTCAATGGCTTTGCTCGTTTCCTCAAGAGATATTTATTGAACAGATACTATGTTTTAGAAAGTGTTCTAGTAGTTTGCCATAATAACCTCATTGAGGAGCAAAACAGACTGAAGTTTGTTCTGGTGGAGCCTGAATTCTAGTAAGTTAGAACTAACAATAAACAATAGAGAAATAAGTAAATTATCAATAGGTTAGAAGCTTACAGATGCTGTGGGAGTGGGGAATGTAGGCAGAGTAAGAAGAAATGCGAGTGGTGGGTTGGGGAGAGAGGGTTGTAATTTTCTTAAATTGAATTAAGATCAAAGATGAGAATAAAAAGCCAAGAATTAATAATGAAGGTCAACAATTAAGTTAAGGCCCCAAATCAAGGTCCCATATGATCAGAGTAGGGTGGAAAGATGTTAGCATCAACTCGAAAAGTAGATCTGGGTCATATTATAAAAAGGATTTTGAATACAAATAAAAGTTGAGTGATTTTAAAACCAGAGATAACTGGGAAACATTAAGAATTTTGGAGAAAGTTGATAATGGGATTAGATTTCATTTTAGAAAAAGAGACATAGATTATGGTTTTCCATTCTAGACAAGAACGGGTAGTAATTCACATGTGTGTGTGTGTGTGTGTGTGTGTGTGTGTGTGTGTGTGTACATGTATATGTATGAAACAAACAAACAAACTGGTAGTTAAGCTTAGTTATAGAAGTAAGGTCAGTAAAAACTTAAATCAATCTTGGAATCATGTCTGCAATTCTTCATCTTGTAGATTCTGGAAAGGATAATTGAGACAAAGGTACCCTTGTCTATCATCAGAAGAATTTTGATATTATTTTCCATTATCAGAAAACAATTGCTTGGGGATTCTGTAGGTAGAATTCTTAAATTAATACCCCACCCACCAGCAACAAGGAGTAACATAGCCTGAAAATGTCTCTGTGTTGCTGTAGAACTCTTTTCACAGCAGTAGTTAGCTCTGTAGACCTCCCCAAGCTCTGTGGCCAGGTCAGACTGCATTGTTCTCTGCACAGTCACACGAAGTCCTATAGCCTTGGGGAAACTGCCTTTACTCACCCTTGGCTTCCCCATGTATATATGAGGTTCTTAATCAGTTGGTTGTCATAAGGACTGAGCAGGTATGTGTATCAATGCCATGTATCAGTCCTTCACACAGTATTCTATCATCAAATGTAAAAGTTCTTTTTAGAAAGGAGTGCCAGTCGAATGACAGATGATAGATATTGGTAATAACGACAAAGGAGGAATAGAAAATTATTTAATGATGTCAGTTCTATATTAGTCAAGCCATAAAATAATTGACAACTATTAGGGATAGCCCTCCCATCTTTTCCTGTCAATCTCTACTAACACTTGTTAAATTTTGATTTGAAAGATATATCAAAACCTCATTGCCTTTGAACATTCTATTTCCACGGATATGACTCTTCTATTTATAGTTGAGATTTCAGGTAAGTAATTCTGAGAGAAAAAGGCAGATAGTCTGTAATTAATATCCCAGCTTGACTTTTTCAGAAATTTACCTGAATCAGTAAACGAGTAATTATAAAAACAACTATTAGCTGGGCGCTGTGGCTTAAGCCTGTAATCCCAGCACTTCGGGAGGCTGAGACAGGAGAATCGTGGGTTCAAAGCTAGCCTCAGCAAAGGCGAGGTGCTAAGCAACTCAGTGAGACCCTGTCTCTACATAACACACAAAATAGGGCTGGGGATGTGGCTCAGTGGTCGAGTACTTCTGAGTTCAATCCCCAGTACCAAAAAAAAAAAAAAACCTACTAATTAAAATGACTATTTCTTAAAACTGAAGAATGTATGGAAACACATACAGATGCTCACATGGGGTGCTACAGTCAGAGTTTACATAAACTGCCTATCAATATCTTGTCTTCAGCAAGTTTAACCTTTGAAAAGGTGAGTTCTAGCAGCTATTTTTTATTTCAGGCAACCTTATCAACCCTTTCAAAGAAAGTACTGGAGTTGATGGACCTCCAGCAGGCAATCATTCTGTATAGCTTTGTCCTTTTATGTTTCCTGTTGAAAGGCAGTGCTTGTAAATGGTGTTATTAAATGGTGTATTTTTAATGAGGTTTGACTATTTCATATTTTAAGGGCTGCCTTTGTGGGATCCTTAGAGGCACATTACCACAGTGTTACAAGGCAGAATAGAAATCTGCTCCTCGTTATCTGGGCCATGCAAGAGTGTGTAGCATTAGAATCCTGGAGCTATAGGCCAAAGTCCTTCAAGAATCAAACACAGAGTTTGTGGTACAGAAGCAAACTTTCTGTGTCCTTGATAGTGCCGGAAAACTTTAGGAAAGTCCATTAGCCTTATGGACAGTGTCAGCACCTCAGCTGAATGAGCCATATACCCTGTGTGTCACTTTGAGGGATTGGTGACAGCATCATGGGCTAAGTCTAAATGCTGAGACAAAATATGATTGACTCACATATGCAGAGAAGGTCTCAAAAGACTTGATGCAATAATACCGCTTTGTAAGTTCTCCACACTGAAGTTTCTAGATGCCTCATCATTATATGTGCTGATAATATATGCAATCCAGTTTCATAATCATTAACATTTCTTGGTACATCACTGTGGATGTACCAAGAAATTTTTTCCCTCCTTCCTGCCCAACAAGGGTGTAGCAGAAGCATAAGTAATTCAATATTCTTTCAGTACAATTGTCTAACTACCTCAGGACTATGTATATGATAACCAGACAGACAGAGACTTAAATAAAATCATAGCTTGCCTTCTACAGACTGCTTGCATATTAAGAAAATGAAGGACCACTTAGAACTACATATTCTTTTGAATTACATACTCTTTTGTACAACCCAGTGATTATTTTATTCATACAATCATTCATGTAGTGCTTTTTTTTTTTTTTTTGCAGTGCCTTTGTCTTACTGTGATAAAATGTAAAACTGCATGCCATAATTGCCTGGAGTCACCCACAATGGGTGGTTGCAGTTTGCTACTTTGGCAACTCCTGAAGAATGAAAAGCACAAATCAAGCTGCCAAATATAAGTGAGCAAGAGAAGGTTAACAGAACAAAACAGCAATTAACTGAAAATGAGTACAAATAAACCTTCTTTTTCATGGAGGTCCTGGAGTATACCTTAACTTGGCTTGCAAAAGCCAGCAACAGGAAACCAGGTCATAAGTCCCCACTGCAGCCAGAAACGTGCAGCCTTTGTTTGGTAGCACATCGGTGAAGGAGAATTCTATGAATATCAAAAATCACATGTCCATCCAGGTGTGGTGGCACATGTCTGTAATCCCAGCAGCTCAGGGCCTGAGGCAGGAGCATCACAAATTCCAAGTCAGCCTTAGCAATTTAGCGAGGACCTACACAACTTAGGGACACCCTATCTCAAAATTTTTTTAAGAAAAAGAATGTTTGGGAATGTGGCTCAGTGGTTAAGCACGCTTGAGTCAATTCCTATTACCAAAAAAAAAAAAAATTAAATAAATAGATAGATTGATAGATAGATAGATCCACACATAACAGACAATGCAGCCTCAAGTGTAAACTCTATGACAGAAGCACATGCAAGCTTCCTCTCCAGTGCTGATAGGAATATAAAATATAAGAAATTTTATTTTATTTTATTTTATTTTATTTTATTTTTATTTTTTTTTTTTGGTACTGGAGATTGAACTCAGGGGCACTCGACCACTGAGCCACATCCCCAGCCCTATTTTGTGTTTTATGTAGAGACAGGGTCTCACTGAATTGCCTAGCGCCTCGCCATTGCTGAGGCTGGCTTTGAACTCGCGATTCTCCTGTCTCAGCCTCCCTAAGTGCTGGGATTACAGGCTTGAGCCACCGCGCCTGGCTAATATAAGAAATTTTAAATTTTCCTGTAGCAGCATTAAAAAAAAGAAGTAAAATTAATTTTAGTTATATAACTCTAAAGGCCAACATATTGAAATATTATCATTTTAACATGCATCCAATATTAAAATATTACTAATGAGATATTTTAGCTGTGTGTTAAGTCCTTGAAATTTCACATGTATTTTGTACTTACACCATTTCTGAATTTGGACTGGCCATTTTTCCCTTGTCCAATAGGCATATGTGGCCAGTGGTTAATGTGCCGGAGTCTCACATCTAGAGCAAACTATGCGTTGAAAAGAGGTTCCTTTCTAATCCTAACTCTGTGTCCTATGTTTTCTTGTAGACAGTGAATTAATAGATGGCAAAGTTATTTTAAAAACCACAAAATGAAGGAATAATCTTGGAATTAGTTTTAATATAATCATACTTAACAAAAGCAGTGGTCATTTCAACTATTTTTCTTCCTGTGGATTGTCTTTCTTCTCATTTCCTGATATTTTACCTAATGCTGTAGTTGAAACTTTTTGTGTCATTTAATTTTGTTTAGATTTGTGTGCTGGCATATATATATAATGATATATACTTTGTACACTGGATTTCACACACTTGATGCAAGAAGAATAATATAAAATATCTCAAATAAATGTTTATGCTGAATACATGTGATAGCAATATTTTGGATTATTTAGTTAAAATGTCATTAAAATAATTTCACTTGTTTCTTTTACTTTTTTAAATGTGGTGACTGGAAAATTTTTAAGCATGTGTGTTGTTTGTATTATATTTATTTTAGACAGTTCTGGCTTAGGTCATTATTGTCACCTGGGTTTTGGAAATGTCCCAAACACTTGGTTTAGAGAGTAATGGCAGAGAGTAAAACACATTCCTAAAACCTATAAATCATAACTGGTGTACAGGTGGCCCATAACATAGTCACAGAGTTTAATGAAGGGCATCATAAATAAACAAGTGTCCTCAGAGATAGCCCATCTTTCAATGTATTGCTCTGTGAAATGTTTTTGCCCTTTTTGTTTGTTCGCTTCTGACTTTTTGTTTCTTTTATTTACATTTTAAAGTGAATTCTTAATTTTTCCCAGTGCCACAATGGGACCTGAAATGTAGCAGTAAGCCTATAATTTGTAGCATTTTGAAATTAATAGTTTTTAAGTTATTTTTAAAACATAAGTTATTTTACTTAGATTCTATGGGTAGAGGGAAACAACTTACACTTATTAGCTTATTGAATTTGCTCTTCTAAGTACCTCAGTGTTCAATTGAACTGCTCATTCATGATATATTATAATTTCATACATCACAGATAACTAGACTTAATGTTATTTTAGACGTCCAAATGTTTTTAAATCCTGAAAGGGGCTTTCATATGCTATGCTAACAGGCTGTCAGCACACCAGAGGCCAATTTAGACTGTGTGGGTTACTCTCACAACCAGCAATGCCCTTGTGAAAGCATCTATTCACTGCACCTTATCTGTCATCAGAAGGAATTTGTCAGCCATTGTTGGAGAGAAAAATGTAAAATAATTTCCCAAACATACTATTATTATTCCATTGCTAACACAATCTATAAACTTCTCCTTAGAAGCTGGTCCATTCACAATGAGCTTTCTAAGCACCTACTATGGGATAAGGGGTACAGTATAATCCACTTCCTTGAAACAATGAAACTTATAGGAATCATGCAAATTAATCTTTGTTACACATCAGAACAAAGAAAGGTAAGGGTAAAAATTGTACCATAAACAATAATAATACAAAAGTTTGCATCCATTATTCTTAGTGTATTCCTGTTTTCTGGGAGACCAATAAGATTTGAAAGAAGAAATTACACTTTAGAGGCTAAATACAGAATATTTAGTATGTTGAATATTTAGAATATCCACATAAAATGGCAATAAAAGCCTAGTGTAGAAAAGAACTGGAGAAGAAATGGAGAAGAAGTTAGATATGATCCATCATCGACAGTGGTAAGATTTGGAGATATGTTAAGTTTCTGGATCTTGATCTCATTATATATAAACTGAGGATTAATCAGTCCTGCTCTGCCTGATCTATGAGGGAAGATGAAAGGAGAAAGGGTTGTGAAGGGTTTTTCTGAACTTCAAATGACTAGTCAACTTCAGTTATTAGAAATCTAACCCTCTAATTCCTTTTAAGGCTTATAATGTCCCTCTGCTTTCAATAGCTGCCTCTAGACTTGATATTATTGCAAATTACATTTGGGCACAAACAGAAAGATTTTGGTGTTATAAACTCCCTCCACAAAAGAAAAAGCAATGTTATTTTAAAATAACCACCTCAATATTTAGCTCTGTTGTTTTAATGGGACAAAGATCAGATTAACCATTTAAAAAGAGATAAAATACAAAGTTGAGTTGGATTGGACTTAATCAGAAGAACTCTAATGGCTCTAAGAACTCTAATCTTGAAACATTGTGTTTGAAAATTATTTTGCACTTAGGTTTCCTACTTACATTTTATGTTAAAGGTTCTATCAATAAGTTTATTAAAATTTATTTATTTATTTATTTTTTTGGTGCTAGGGATCCAGCCCAGGGTCTCCTGCATATTACCCATCCAGGCCTGCTTTGCCTTGCCCCACAGTATGCCCCAATCACTAAAACAAGTTTTGCAAAAGAGTTTATTTGTAAGGCAGCCAAGGATACAGGGAGGTCTCCCAAGTCTCAAGACTGCCTCCCTATGGACAGGGGTTTGAAGGTATTTAAGGATAGAGAAGCAAGGTGATTTAGGTGTGGGGAAAGGTGATTGGAGGTGAATTTATTAGTGGTCTCTGCAGGCATCATGGAACCTCGTGGCAGTTCATGGGACATGTGGAGATAATAGTGTGGTCTGAGGATAGAGATTTCAACCTCCTGATATCAAAAGGTCAGCTATAGGACACCTGAACAGGCCCAAACCTAGAGTTAGTGGTCTCATCAAAAACAGCCTAGAGCCAGGCACAGTGGCACATGCCTGTAATTCTAGCAACTCCAGAGGCTGAGGTAGGAGGATTGAAAGTTCGAGGCCAGCCTCAGCAACTTAGTGAGGTCCTAAGCAACTCAGCAATACCCTGTATCCAAACAAAATATAAAAAGGGCTGGGTATGTCAGCCAGTGATATAGCACCCCTGGGTTCAATTCCTAGTACCACAAAACTAAAAAATAAAATATTTTTTTAAATTGAAAAAATAAACAGCCTTGAAATCTCTGAAAAGTAATATAGGCAACAGGTGTAGGCAGGTCTTGGAGACTTGAAGTCTTCTTTTGATGGCTCTCAGGTCTGGAAAGATGCTTTGGAGCTGCAAAAAATATATATTTACAATTGTAAAACTCTCTATTGGTAAATGCCAGCGGATGGATTGTAGCAAGAGGAGTAAGGGCTGGATTTGTATGCACATGCTAAGCACCAACTCTGTTACTGGGCAACATCTTGTTACATCATGAACTTTATGACTAAATTTGATATTTTATTCTAGTAAGAGGTTTTGGTACATGAAACAATTTCTCAAGTCTTAAGAGGAATTCAAGAAAGCAATGGGTACTTTAATTTTGTTGTTTTTGTTATTGTTGGATGTATGAAGTAGAATTTTTAGAGAAGTTTAGGGTAAAGGTTATCATGACCCATCTCAGAATAAATTTTGGATGAGACATAATTTGTAAGTTAGTGGTTTCAACACCAGAGATCTTTTATTAATAGAAAATAATGCTTACCCTGAATTTATTTCCTAAAATTTCATAAACTTATAGATTTCTCTCTTAAAAGGTAATTCCAGGACTTTCATGACAGGACCCATTAGTGAATTGGCAGTACCAGGATATTTCAAAAACCAAATTTAATTCCACTTCAAATGGAAAAAAAAACAAAACATATCTTATAATTTGGATTTTTAAAAAATAATAACTTGCTTTTCAGGAAATTCCTTAAAGCAGAAAAATCCTTGGGGAAAAGTCACTTGGTACAGGGCAGATAACCCCTAGATAATGAGAAAAATATTGCCTCATAGATGAATGCCTATGTTCAGATTTCTGAAAATGATCAGTCATCCAGATAGCCCAGGTCTTGTTACTGTACTTACCTTTGATGTTGTGTGTTCTCAATAATTTTTCAAATGTATTGACATTCAGAGAATATCTAGTTTTAACTCTATGTATGTTAGAAACTGATCTGTGTAGGAAAAGAGAAATAAAAATCAGTTGACAGCACACATTTTAGTGTTTGAAAACAATACTTTTGAAAAGGTATAATAGAAATTGCATTATGAAACAAAATCTTCAACGAAGGTGTGTTTATAAGAGCAAAAGGGGGTACAATTACTGTTTAGAAAATTTAGAATAATGTATTAATTAAAATGTTTTGGTTCACTTTTGTTTTGTCTATACCATACTGTGTTTGATAAAGAATTTGAAAATTACACACACACACACACACACACACAATAAGAAAAATCATTGAGGAATATGGCAGGGCAGGATACTCACCAAGGAGGAACTGAAGAGGATGAATTAATGATATGATGACTAGCAAATTCACAGTGTACTCCATGCCGGTGAAACTAGGAATTATTGACATGGGTGATCTTGAACATGTAGTCAAGTGGCAAAATCTTAACTATTTGGTAAAGATGAACATGAAAGTGTGTCACTTTGTCATCACAGCAAGAACTTGCCCGGCGTGATTCAAATACTATATTACAATTGCTTCCCCAGAAGTGTGAGATTCAACATGGAAGTATAATAAATCAATCCATCTAAGCACAGGGTTAAAGCTGGCTTGTCTTTTGAAGAAGGTGACCTGGTCTGAATTTGTGTCCTCAAGGAAGGCCTGCGGCGAGTTTCTCTAGGGTGTCATAGGGATCTGTGGCTTTTACTCTACCAGAGAAAAAAAGCAGTAGTCTAGTACTTTTTGTAACTAACAATGATACCTTGGCACTGTTTCAGAAGGGGCATTATGTCCAAGAATTTTTTTTTTCCTCTCTGTTTTGTGATGGAACAAAGAGAAGTAAATCCTCTTTTATATAGTACATATTAATCGTAATCAAAACACACAGCTGTTGGTTTAATTTGGACATTAATTTACTTGTAGTTTGAGTTTGCCACTTAAAATGAAGTATTGTCACTGAGGCAACAATGTTAAAGTATGTTGTTATAAATGACCTTTGAGTCCTAAAAACTCCACTTGTTTTGCCAAATCATTAATCTGATTTTCAATGAATATCCCACTGCCTAAATATATCTTTAATCCTCAGATGCAACATTTTGTGCTTGCAGATACTTGATTTAATGGTGCCTTAGCCAGTTGATCACTAACAAATGATAGCATAACCAAGCAAGACCAGTGTGATTTGTGTCTGTTTTCTGTCATGGTAAACCTGTGGTGCCAGCTGTCTGCCAGATACTCCCCCTAAAAACTC
Source organism: Xerus rutilus (assembly GCA_028644305.1). Taxonomy (NCBI): domain Eukaryota; kingdom Metazoa; phylum Chordata; class Mammalia; order Rodentia; family Sciuridae; genus Xerus; species Xerus rutilus. The sequence continues at coordinate 51,229,894 of CM053408.1, forward strand.
ATATATTATGGGCAATAATCAGTTCATTAAAATATAAAACAGCCAACAACTATTATGGTGATGAAAACACTGATTAAGCAAGTGTTTCCCCAGCACTTCCACCAGCTGGCAGAGTTGTAGCTGGACTAGGATTTTCCTATGTGACATTTACATAAGCAAAAGTATTAATAATGCCCCCTAGAGTTGTTATGTGATATCTCTGCATTTGGTAGAGTCCACAGTTCTGACCCTTTGCACCGTATCCTATTACAATTTAATACATGTTTGTGGCCCTACTTGCCCATAACCTCTGTTATAACTTGTTTTATTTTCTTGATTTTGATGTTCTCAAGTCCTCAAAGGCCTATGGCACAGGACAAATATTTTTTAAAATGTCCTCATTGACTTAAATAAAAATGCAGACATATTGTGAAAGTCAAAGATTTTAGGTTTTATGTTTAAAGAAGTAAAACTCTTCCATAAATATTATTCATATTGGTAGGTCAGCTTAGTTGTTGTAGTAGTAAGGAATCTTCTGGCTACGAGAAGCCTGAATCAAATAGATTTAAGTCAAAAGAAAAGTATGCATTTATTGGTTCAGATAACAGAAAATTTTAGCATTAGACCCATCTGGCTTCATTCACAGTTGGATCCGTCACCCTAAATGAAGAACTGTACACACATGGCTCTGTACCGCTTCCCTGAGTTGCTTCATACAACTGCTCTTCCCATCCCATGTTAAGAGGGCCCCTGGCACACTCACTAGCACTAGTCCTTCCAGCAGTCATCTTCTTTCCATGACAGCAACACACCAGAGTTCATTTTAATTACACTACCATGTGCTCATCCTGAACCAATAATTGTAGTCATAGGATGGGAATGCTACCATGGGTGGAGGGGAAATGAGTGGGAAATTGAACCTCCTGCCCTGAGAGTGTGGGAGATGTTTCTGTTACAAAACAAGAAGAAATAGATGATGGGAAAAGAAAAACAACCTGTGTCCATTCCATTATGCCCCATTTAACAGATATTAAAACTGGTAGACTTTTCAGAGAAGATGTGTGTCATGATGATGTAGGTCTTCCAATAACGAACCCAGGGTGTTTTCTTTCTACTCCCTCTCATTCATTCCTGATGGTATCAGTTTGTAGGTAATTAACAATATAGGGTTGTGTTAGGTGGTTTGTTTTAGGCCAACTAACATAGTCCTCTGAAAACACAGAAGGACCAGAGCAGCAAACAGATAAATTGAAATGAGAATCGTGAGAGGATTTTTTTGAGTCTTTGGTTTCAGTAGAATTGTTTGATTTCCCAATTTATGAAAAATGAAAATTGATTTTCCTGACAGATTCTACACATAGAAGCTCTTCCTGAAGGTTTGGCAGTGATTTCAACAGCAACAACCAAATCCAGTGACTGCTTTGTTTCTCTGCTCTCCTAACTATTGAGAGGATTTTGTTTGCTTTGCTTTGTGGTTCTGGTTTTGGTGAGAGTGAAGTAGCACTTTGGCTTAATAGACTGGGTGTGTTTTAGAGAGTCACAGGCATTCAATCTGCCAGCAGCCCACGCTGCCAGGGAGACATTTTGATAAATGCTGTATGGTTCTGCATCCACATCTGTACAGAGCACCATGTCCTTAATGACCATGTTTTACTTAGTTTTGTTTACTCTGTAATTCATTTTTTGTGGCAGTCCATCCTGAAGGTTTGAAAGGATAATGATTTCACGAGAACTTGAGTTGAACCCAAGCAGAGGAAGAGGGAGTTAGGGGACCTGCCCTGGAATCAACCTGTTTATTGAAATAGATTTGAAGGAAAACAGAGCATGAAAACAACAAATCAGCCTGACTTATCTAAAAGGAATGGATAAAATAGTCCCTGCAGGAGGAAACGTGTAACCAAATCCAGTAGTTTATCACATCTTCATGAAACCTTGAAATAGCTCTATGAATTTATATTGTTTCCGAAAGACATGTGAGCCATGCTGTCTCATCCTGCCCCATCGTGAACCTTGAAATCAATCCATTGCTCTCAAACTTTGGGAAAATGATATGCTGCTAATGTCAATGAACTAGCTGCACTCACAGAATGTGTTTTCACTCCTTGAGTTTACTGAAGTGGAAGACAGAAAGGATATGCCTCCCTGAAAATAACCACATATGCTCAAAGACCTGTGTTTTCTAGACACAACTGCATTTCTGATAAAATGCCTCCTTAACATGAGGAAGCTGTGTTATTCTTCCTTTCCACAAATCATTTGCTTCTCTGTATTTGCAGAGATAGTCAACTTTTATTCCTTTTTTGAAGGTTGGATAAAACAGATAAAGGACAATGGATGGTGGTGCGATAAATCTACCTCCTCTAACACATAAAGATACAGCTGTGACCTCAGTGGCTCTATCTTGCCACACAAATCACCCTAGTCTGCCTCAGTTTATATTAGTTTATAACCATTGCTTTATATTAAAGATCTGGAAAAATACATTATAGGTGAATAAAATGCAAGGTAAAACTTCTAGCCTATGAGTAACAGTGAAAGATGATCAAATATTACAGATAAATTACACTGCTTAATTTGGAATTTTTTTCCTTTTACTCTTTTTGCAAACTGTCTCAGTGTGCTCTTGTTTATTTGACAATAATTTTAGCAATGCTCATACCCTACTCTGTGGAGCAATAAACAATTTCCAGATTGGTTTTTCTGTGCCACTTGTATTTTATTGTTCCTCTCCTTGGTTTGGACAATGATTTACTAAGTCTTTTTCTTTTAACTTACAAAATCGCTTTAATAAGCAATCAAAAGCAATTTTTATAAATATGTTGGTTGAATTCAAAAGCAATGCAAACAAAAGAAGAATAAGAACGTAATGTGGGGATCTCTGAAGAGAGCAGTAAATATAGTATGTAGAGGCTCAGGATGTGGCTCAGTGGTCAAGTGAATGCTTAATCTGCAGAAGGCCCTAGGTGCAATTTCCTCAACAAAAAATAATAATTAAAAAATAAATATACGTACTATGTATAAACTTATATATTGAAAAGCTAGCATTTGTATATTTCTCATTTTGACCTAGCTAACAAATAGATGTTGATAACTCCGTGAGAATCTCCACACAGTTGATTATTCCTCATGTGTTTCTCTAAGTCTATGTTTGAACAGTAGTCAAAGAAATTTTCTATTTATTAGCTATGTAAACTTCAGCAAGTTAATTGACCTTTCTTTTCTGTGCCAGTCTTTTCATCTTTATAGTAGAGATAATATTACCTGTGGTGCTGTTATGAGAATTAAATGAGGGAATATATCTAACGTCCTTAGTGAGGTACCTGGCATTTTGTGTTATTCTTTTTGTTTTGATATTGTTGCTAAACATAGCACTATAAGAGAATTGTCTTCTTAAATAAAAGTTCACACACTGTAGGAGACAGTGTCCTGTTCTATATAAAGAATTCTGGCTCACAAAGTCAGGAGGATCTAGATTCCTTATCTAGTTCTTCCATTAAACACATGGATAGTTTGGGAACACATGCACACTTTCAAAACCTGAATTTTCATTTATGAAAAAGAAAGAGCTTTAGAAAATTACATCCTACAGGGTAGCTAAAAAATAAGGAGATGGTATTATTCAGTAAATAGACAAAAAATTCTCCATAAAGAAAACTACTGCCAGGTACGGTGGTGCATGCCTGTAATCCCAGCAGCTTGAGAGGCTAAGGCAGGGATGGCGAGTTCAAAGCCAGCCTCAGCAACTTAGCCAGGAACTAAGCAACACAATAAGACCCTGCATCTAAATAAAATACAGCAGTTGAGTGTCCTTGGGTTCAATCCCTGGTACGAAAAAAGAAAACTACTCTCACATCTTAAAACAGTGTATATAGTTGACTAAACAGAGTATTTTTCTGGCATACAGGAGCCCATCACTAAAACTTATTCCATGTTTTGCCTCAGAGCTGAACATCCCAGACCAACCAAACAAGCTCCATACCTGATCTTTACATTTATAAACAAAAACATTATTTTCCTTTTATATGTCAAATGTGGAAGTATAGATAAAGCAATTGGCATCTTATCAAGTTTTCATTTTATCTCAACTGACAAATACTTCAGCAGCGCCATCTTCTCAGAATGAATTCCTTATTTCCTTCAATCTACACTTCTGTCTTCTCATAAATAGACAACAACATTAAAAATGTTGCTTGATGTTGAGGTCCAGTGTGATTCCTCAAAAACACTTACTGGAGAAGTAAGTTCTACTGTACAGTTCTACTGTACTGATTAGTCATTTTTTTTTTCATTTTTTGATGTAGAATTTAATTAGAATCCAAATAAAACTACCTTCAAATATAAAGTCTTAAAGGTTTAGCTGCCTTTAAGTAAAACCAGAGTCCTTGGAATCTTTTGTTTACTTATAAACTTCTAGAAATAAAATCTCATGACTGCCAAAACATTTGTCATATATCAAAATCTATTACTTATCTGAAGCATCAAAGGTAGATTTAAGTCTTGACGGATTTTTTATCTTACAAAAATAGCTCACCTCTTTCAACTTCATGTAAAGATGGCAGGCTGGGCTGAAGTGACAAAGAATGCCTAGAGGGGAACTTTGAATGAATAACTTTGAAGGAAACTATTTTCACCAAAGACTTGTCCAGATTTAATTAGTTATGGAGGTTAAAGGGAAGGAGAAAAGGCCAGGAGCCTGAAGGGGTTTCAGGAATAAAGTGTCAAAGAGAAGTGAGGCCTCACGTGGAGAAGGAAGTGTTGCTGCTTGAAACTTTAATAATTTTGTGACCTAGTGTCAAGCGTTGTGATTTCCAGCGGCAGAGAAGGTGAAAATGTGAAACATTAACTAGCCCTGCCCTTTGCTGGAGGTGATTCATACCCTTAGCATCTTCTTCAGTGTATTGAGCATGTTAACCTTCATAACAATACATTTTGGAAGAATGTCATTTGTTCCATCAAAACAGATAAGGCGTGAAGGTATGGTTCATCTCAACATCCTTGCTCAACCCCCAGAATTATTCCTCCTTACATAAACATGAAATCTGAATTTATATCACATGCCACACAGAAACCACGATTTAAAAAAAAGAAACACACATAGATCCACAATTCAACTACTAAAGGTAGAAATAACAATGACATTAATAGAGATTGTGCTTGTTTTTATTATAAAACATCTACAGAAATTTATGTCATGTAAACATTACCAAAACCATGAATATGTACTATTGCTTTCTTTTCAATATTAGATAATGTAAATTTATACCAAACTTTGTAGGACAGTAGTTGGTATATAGTAGATTGATGAGAGCAGCAATTTACTTGTTAAGTGATGGATCCAGGGAGGCACAGGATGTGCTATAAAAGTAGTAGCCAAAGTATAAACAGCATGTTTAGTATAATCCCATTTGTATTTTTGTAATGCTATGTGTGTATTCACACATATTTATACACATGTTTAAACTTATTATTGTAGATATTTAGCAATTAAAACACCTCAGTATTACGATTCTTTTTAATTTTTTAAGTTGTATGTGGACACAATATCTTTATTTTTATGTGGTGCTGTGGATTGAACCCAGTGCCTCACACTTGCAAGGCAAGCGCTCCAACCACTGAGTTACCACCCCAACCCCTTAGTATTACAATTTTAAACAAAGAAAAAATAATAGCATTAAAGAAAGCATTAGTTCACAGGTTAGCTCAAAATTAAGAAAGGCAGCAACTAATATGCAAGCTTCAGATTGGGGATGAGTTTGTATATCATTGCTGACAAGCTTGATTGTCTTCTAGGAAGGAGGAGCTATAGGATTTTAAACAGAGTGATCTAAGGTCTTGCCTTTAGACAGGAGACAAAGAACACCAGTTATGACACTGTGAAGATGTTCTGGCAGCAAATAATGGTGACAGTAGAATCAGAAACAGAGACAGGGAAATTTAAGGGCTATGCCCGTTCTATAATGACTAGTACTTGTTGGTTGCTTTTGTTTTCAGATGTTGGAAGTGAGAGAGAGGAAAGAGCCAAAGATAATTCTTAGATTTCTAGTTTAGGACAATCCTATAAGAGTCTAAGATTTTGCAATTTTGAAGTCTTGTGTGTTTATGAACTTTGATCTATACTTATAGAATATTGTATTTTCATGTACATTTGAGAATACTGATACTAGTAATATGGTACAGGTGGAATTGAGAAAGTCTAGAGCAACTCAAATGACTCCCAAAGCTCTTATAATAATTCAAATAAAAATAATAAGGACCTCATTTAGACTGTGAGAACCATCTTACAGTCAGTTAAAACTTGAATTTTAGAGAGAGGATGAGTTTGTCTGATTGATGTTGAGGTTACAGCACTGAACAAAATGGACAAAGTCTGATCCTGTCATACTTAAAGTTTCATGAGAAGGGAAAGAAAATACACAATTAATTTAGTAAGCAAGCTCATTTGACTTGATGAAAAATGATGAGAAATCAAACAGGAGGATATGTCCTTGGAAGGAGGCATCAACCTGAGGTTGGGGTTTGAAGGGTCTCTTTTTTTTCCAGGAGACACCTTGAGTTGAAACCCAGATGGCAAGAAGGAAAGGGAGTAACTTTCCTAGAGAATGAAGGGCGAGTGCAAATGCCCCTAGGCTGAGACTGAGTTTGCATGTGTAAAGATGCAAATAGCAGGCTGGCTGTCTCCAGCAAGATGACACCAGGACAGGAGGATCAGAAAAGAGATCTGGGGGCTGGCAGCAATATCAGATCAGGCAGGACCTTGTTGGCTTTGGAAAAAGGTCTGATTTCACTCAGTCAATGCAAAGGCCTCCAAGAGTTTTCAGAAGCAGGGGAATGGAATGGAAGGTGGTGTATGTGTGTGTGACATGATCTGATAATTGAAGCTACTGTTGTGATGAGATGCCCAAGGGAGAGATGGAAGGACAAACCTCAGAACATATCAGACTGTATTCAGGCAGCAAAGAAGAAAGAGAAAGGTCAAAGAGGTAGGATAGGAGGCAATAGAGAGCTAATGCATAGTCCCCAAGAGAGGAGGAAGTTTCCAAAAGGAGAGAGTGGTGCAATGAAGTCAGGCGTCAGATGAGGCCAAGAGGTTGAAGAGACACTATGATCATGGGTATTGTATTATTTGCCACTCAGGTCATTTTATATTCAACTTTGATTATTTACTGAGGGAATGCATTTAGCCCAAGACTATGCACATCTCTTGACAGGTGGCATTAAAAGTTTCATAGAAGGTAGGTATAATTTTTTAATGTTGGAACTGGATCCATACTTAGAAACACTAAAGATATACAACAGAATATGTATATTTCTGTTCTATTTTGTATAAAGATCAGTTAAATGAGTAATTCCTGTACACTTCTCTTTCATTCTATGAAACCACTTTAGAACAACAATACAAGTTGGGAGAAAAATAAAAGAATTGAAGTTAATGCCAGAGAGTGGACTAGATAATGGTTGTGCTAAAGTCAATAAGAAAAGCACTACCCTTCACTATTGAACTTGCCATCTAATAGAGAATAAATGTGAACCAGCAAGCAATGGGAGAGAACAGCAAGGCTTCCGTCCAGGACGGGCTTCACAGGACAGCTGTTTAAAACTGTACCTGAAGAAAAGAAAGAACACTCATGTTATCTAGAATAATCTCCCTTACTTAAGGTCACTAATTATGCATTTAGTCACATTCACAGCACTACCTAGATTAATGTTTTACTGAATACCTGGGAACTGTAGCCTGGCCAGGCTGACACATAATATTATCCATCACGTGCATATATTATAATATTAAATGTTCAAATCTTTGTTAGACTCTTCTATCATTCTTATTCATTAACTAGTAAGGGTCAGCAATAAGTTGATATTGTCTTATTTATCTGCCAATAATTAATTTTTATAATACTATTCCATGTGATGTTTTTATTCTTTGAATTTCTGAGGTTCATAATAATAGTACAGGATTTGTAACTGTAACCATTAATAGGGATTAAGAAAATGGCAGAACTTTTCCATAATTCACTATGTAAGGCTTTAAATATATTAGCAAACATTTCTGATTTCTTAAAATTAAGTGCTTAAAAATGAAAGTCAAGTACTAATAGATTATAAATTAATTATAAGCTTGATATTTATATAAGCAGACTAATTTCTATTATAAATTCAAATTTTCATAAATTTATTATGTTCTACTTCATGGTTTCTTTTTATAAGTAAAATACTTACTTTGTTAAAAGATAAAGTGTAGCTCCAGTCACAACAGCTGGGACAGTTCTAGCAACAGAAGGTGATCAACAAGTATTGATGTTTGAACAAAATGTGAAGAAGACAGTAAATTATGGTAGCTCAAGGTCAGAGGTCACAGAAATGAGGAAATTAGGACAATGGGAAATGAAAGAAAAAAAGAGATGAATCCAGGCAGAATTAAATAAAAGCTATATACTTGAAAGTAACTTAGGTTGTTAAACACAGCTTTCATGAAGACACTGAATAATATTTAATGCTGTCAGTCTTATTGATTTGGGAAGGTTGAATTTAGTGAAGAAACCTGTAGTGGTTGTTGTAGGCTGAAACAATAGGTTGTACATGGGAATGATTTTATTTCTCTCTTAATTTGATTAAAATATCAAAAACACATTAAAAAGTATAAACCATCTACAATGTAGAATTTGAAAAAATCTTCAAATAAAAGGTAAAAAGAAGATTCTTTTCCCCAGAAGTGATGACGAATAATGTTTGTGTGTATCACCTTCAGCGTTTCACCATACGGATCTTGTGATCTGTTGGTACAGTCACCTATGCACACTCATTTTCTGTGTGTGTCTTTCTTTTTTAATAAAAAAAGACATAATTATGTTAAAAGTGGCCCAAAACCAGCGTTATTTACTTAGTAAATAATGGAGATTCTTCAAGATCAAGAAATTCTTCAAGATCATACAAATTTGACTCTCTCAGAAATTATTTAACCATTCTTAGGTGGTGCATACCTGTAATCCCAGCAGCACAGGACCCTGAGGCACGATGATCGTGAGTTCAAAACCAGCCTCAGCAATTTAGCTAGGTCTTGAGCAATTCAGTAACACCATGTCTCTAAATAAAATATAAAAAAGAGTAAGGGATATGGCTCAGTGTTTAAGCACCCCTGGGTTCAATCCCTGGAACCAAAAGAAAGAAATTATTTAACCACTCCTGCTAAAGATCAATTGCTCTCAGTCTCATTCAAATTTTCCCTGCCTTTTGCTGTAATGCATGTGTTTTTCAATAAGTCATGTTGTAGTGAATATCTTTGTACCTATATGTTTACATTTGATATAATGTTATTTCTTCTATCATGTGGATTCTAGGAAGTGAGATAGCCAATTTGGAAGTATACAGAGATTTAATTATTACTTATATTGTCAGTGTCTCTCTACTATGATACCCATTTATATTCTAGCCAGCATATGCAAAAGCACATTTCCTTATCATTCAATATTTTGTTAATCTGTTAAGGAAAATAAACTCATCATCTTGCTTAACATTACATTTACTAAATTATTTGAAAAGAGAACAAAAGTGTTTTTGAAAATTTCCTCTAAACACAGTACTACCACATGGCAGAAGTAAATACAGTAGTTGGGATAACAGAAGGATTCTATATTAGCAAAAGTCCGAGATTATGGGGCCTGGGGAAATAGCTCAGTTGTAGAGTGCCTGCAGAGCATGCATGAAGCTCTGGGTTTGATCCCAAGTACTGCAAAAAAAAAAAAAAAAAAAAGAGGTCAGAGATCATTAAGGCTTATATTGAGGCAGGAGGACATATCTGTTCCAGAACAACTGTATGTCAAATGACATGTTAATTTTATATCACTAGATTACTAATTGTGATAATGGGTAATATATGGGAATGATTTGGCAAATATTTCTTTAAAAGCAAAAAAAAAAGATTTTTCCTTTGAAGTTAAAAATCATTCAGTACTTCCAAATTGTACAATACATTTAAGTCATTATATATTCAAGTACTTGAATTTAAATGATGAATTCAGTAATATGTTTCTTGAAATATAGACCAAAGTCTTTGTCTTCCAAAGGATATTTTAATCAAAATATTAAAAATAAGCTGAGTTTCATTCAGATAGTTAATTCCAGCTGTCTTTTGTGGTAATATATCATGAATTATCTCTCTGATGGATGGGTAGCCAAATGCAGATAAAATTAGCTTTGCAGTCATTCATTTTAAATTGCTCTTGAATCATTTGGAAGTAAATTCCATTTCAGAAGAATACGCTTCAAGTCTCAGACAAAGAGATAATGGTCCTATATTTTATGATATAAGCAATAATAGTTTAAGTCTTATGATTCAGAAATATAGAAACTTATGTATTAAGTTGATGAAAATTAAAGCTTGATATATAGCAATAAAACCAGCAACCTAAAGCTTCCTAGATTGATGTTCAAAGCATAATATTTTCCTGTCAAGAATTAGGTGGAATGAAAGTCTATAAAAATAATACATGGAGCAAAGCTTTTTCTTCTTGTATATAAATGAAAAATCAAATGCCCGTATGAGATAACAGAAAAGGAAATACTAGGATTTACTGATATCAAGATAAGAATGGCAGTACTGTTGCAATGTCATTATTAAGTAATAGCAGAAAGTGAAAAAATAAGTCAAAAGGTAGAGGATAGCAAAATGCATAATAATGTGACATCTCCATCAAAGAAAAAAGGAAATTATAGCTTTGAGTTGATACTGAATTCAATGTACAGAACCAAAGCAACTTTGGAGATTTTCCTTTGTTAGTTTGAATGAACTACATGTAGAAAACCTTTAGCAATTTTATTATTGAAACCATTTTGCCCAAATAGAGTAATGCAATCAATATAAACAGCAGAAATATACATTTTTATAAAATAAAATAATTTAGGGTAACTCTAATATGTCACTAGAAATAAGTTCATAGACTGAAGTTACTGTTTGCAAAGTGAGTTCCTATTGTCACACTGATATCCTTTCTTCAGCTATTTATAGTAAGAAATAAAGTGGTAAGAAGATTCACTCACTGATCTCCCTGTAGAGAAAAATCAAAATGTTCTTTTATAGCTTCATGTGGGAAGCCATCCATGAAATGCATGAGTACCTTCTTCAGCATCATAGCTGGTGAGAGGGTATATCTGAAATTGGGAACTTCCTGTGGCAGTCCCACTAGGATAGATGGCCCAACTGCAAGTGAACTCCCCCTCAGCTCTGCTAAGAGGTCTCATGCAACACCGGAGATAGGTGTGACCCCCGCTAGGAACTGAGCAGCCTACCTGCCCCCATCTCTATCCCGTTTTGGTGAAGAACTTTCCATAGAATCTCTTTGATGCCTTGCGATATAAATAAAACAAAATCAAGCTCCTTTGTTAGAAACTGGACCCCTCTGGTCAGCTTTGCCTGTCTCTACCCTCTTTAAAATTAACTTTCTGTGTTCTGTGGTTATTTCCTCTCCTACCACTTTTCTTAGCTTTTATTTATCAGCCAGTCCAACCCTCCAAAGGGCAACCGATTCCATCATACGCAAAGGATGTGGGCGATAGCTTCGAATTTTGCAGCCTGACCTTAATAGTTTCAGAAAGCTGGTTTGCTTGTATAGTAAAGTGAATTGCATGCTAGGAACTGATCTCAGTACATTGTCTATCAGCTCAAGGTAGAATCTCAAATTTTCTGATTGCCATGTATTTAACAGTCTTCTAGTGCCCCTGGAAGAGTTAGACTCAGCATGGCAGGGATTTTACTTGTTTTGGATCATGTCCCTGGATGGGCATCTGCAAAACCATGTCTTCTACAAAATAACTAATCACCATAAAAAGCTTGGAAATACCAAATAAGCTCCAAAACAAGTATTCACAATAGCCTGTGAGCTCATTAGGAATCAGCCCATTTGTATTTTGTCATACTTATTCCCACTATCCATATCTACTAACGCACTGTCTCGAATATATTTACTAATGTTATTCCTATAACCTAAATTGAGTACTAAAGTGACAGGCCATATTGCCTAATGTTATTTGATGCAAGGCTGGAATTATTGTATAAATTTTATAGGAAATATTAATAGACTATTATGATATTACTGGCTAAAGCAGCTCTCTAGAGCAACATTAAGAAATGAGTTCAGCAGGAACCAAAATAATATGTAAAAAAAAATATTTGTCATATGAAGAAAACATTTCTAATGATAAAAATCTTTTTTTAATAACTTTCATTTTAAGTGTGTAAACTGCCTTGGAAAATCAATACTGTGTGAAGCCTCAAATCAAGACATTGATTTATTTCTCTTTGTCACAATCATCGTATCTTAAAACTAAAAATTAAGGAAATGCAAAGTTAGTTTGATCATGTTTTATAATGATACTATTGAATCTTTACTTCTCCCCATCACATTTAACAGAGACTCTTTTTTACTTGAAAATCTGCGTGTGACTTTCTTATCTTCATTAGTCTTCTTAGTAGTTTACAATAAAGTAATCAGAATAAAAGAATACAAGTTTTAGCAGGGCAGGGTAATCAATTTTCAGTGTCTCTATAAAGTCTTTCTATAGAATGTGAACACATAAATAATTTACTATATTATTAAATAAACTAATGTAATACATAATAATCTGGTATCTGGTAATTCCTTTTAAAGGAATAAGTCTCATTTAAAACCACAGCTGAAAACCTTTTTATATTGTGCATACTTAAATAAATATATAATTATTAAATGCTTTCACATGTTTTGTGTATGCAAATAAATACTAACAGTAAAAAAATGAATAAATTCTAGTTTACCATCTGCCTTCATGAATAATAATTAAAAACAATAGCTAACCTTGTGTAGAATTTGAGTCTCATATTTTGCACAGCTTTATTGATTATCAGCCCTGTCAGTTATCATATACAACAGTAAGTGCTTCAGCTGAAGAAAAAGACTGGATAGGACCTTCAGGACAACAGTTTTGTGGTGATGGATGCATCAATAGCTCAGTTCCTCATCCCTTTACCTTTCTGAGCTGTTTTATTTAAGCAGTCTTGAGTGTTCCTGCATATTGACTAAAGGAGCTAAATTGATTGAAACAAGGTTATTCTTTAGTAAGCTGACAGTTTGGATCCTTGTTGTTCAACAATGGAAAAACAAGAAGTGATGCACTGCCAGAAGAGCAAATTAAGGAGGTAAATTAAGAAAGAAAGTGAGTTATAGGAAACATCATTTACATGTCACAGTCAAGAATTTACAATTCTGGAGCTGCTTGGAAAACTAGTTTTGCCCGTGATGCAAGTGAAGCCACTTTTTACTGCAAAACAGATTGGCAGAAGCTGGATGTCATTACTATTTGACAGCTATCCCATGATCTAGATGAAAAATGTCCCGGCCAAGTTTCTTAGTAGACAGATGTCCACTTCACCAATGGCCATCTCTCCAAATGGGGCAACAACTGAATGATTAAAAAAAAGAAAGAGTTTCAAGGTAACATCTAAGCAACCAGTCTTTAAGTACTAAAACCATATTCCGTCTTTGCTGCTGAATATATATAGTGTTAAGTATATTTTTAAAATATAAGTATATATTTTTAAAATTTTGATCTGAGAGTTTTGTCCCTCTATAGATTAGCATGTTTGGGAAAATAAAAATAGTTTTGTTCTTCTCTGTTCTTTATAAAAAGATAATTATCAAACTTAATTTATTTATAGTATATTGAAAAGACTCCTTCTACTGACTTTTGTGAAATGTGATAGATTTTATAAAAAGTTACTTTCATGATTTTTTATTTACAGTCATGCAAAATCCAAATTAAAAAAAAAACTCAAAGTGAACAAATATCTCAAATGGTTTTTAAGTTGCATTTATTCGATGGTATTGGAACATCAGGGCAGGAGCAATATGTTTGATAATTTTTAGTGCTATAAAATGAGAGTGTTGTTCTTCATAAAAAAAAAAATGCTCAGTAATGCAATGAGAATAGGTTTTCCGTGTCACATAATGCTGTATAAGGTCTGAAGTGTAATTTTAAAATAAGACTAAAGAGCATTTCTAGATTCTAGGCTGTACTGTGGCTCTACTATTAGTGACTTCGTGTTATCATCACTATTTCCAATGCTTTGCATAATTCTGAGTTTAATAAATGTATTTTGCCTGAATAATATTTCACACTGTGGAATTTTTTGAAAATTAGCGATAGATTTGAATTTAAACCTAAAGATCTTTAATTCATGTTTCTAGTATATCTACTCAGCTCCTTGCAAAGGATTTAAGGTTTACATCTAAGCCTTATGCTTTTCAAATAAATTTTTCTAATGAAGTTGCTTTAGCTTCTTGCAGCTCTCATTGAGAGCTGTCTACTGGGAAGTGTAGTAATATATTGGGAAGATCACAGTGTTTGTGTGAGACACCCTTGAATCCTAATTCCAGCTCTGCTAGTTACTGTCCTTGGTTTGGGGTAAACGTGTTTATTCTCCCTGATGTTGTATTTTGCCATAAGAATAATAATCAAGCTCCTTAACTGAGCATCTATCTAGTCAGTAGACCTAATATATTGTCTGGCATGTAGTAGACATTCAACTCATGTAATTATAAGTCACTATTTTCAAATGAATAGCAAATAAAAGGTTATCTGAATGTTTTGACCATTTTCCACTTTCTTCTTATCAGACGACGACTTTTTTCATGAACTGCCAGAAACATTTCCATCCGATCCACCTGAGCCTCTGCCACATTTCCTCATTGAGCCAGAAGAAGCTTATATTGTGAAGAACAAGCCTGTGAACCTGTATTGTAAAGCCAGCCCTGCCACCCAGATCTACTTCAAGTGCAATAGTGAGTGGGTTCATCAGAAGGACCACATAGTAGACGAAAGAGTGGACGAAACCTCTGGTGAGTTTTCATTGGCATTTGGACAGCAGTTCAGGATCCTACGTTGGCCTGTTGTCATACTGTTATTTCAGTTAGTAAAATGAAAAATGAAGTTATTATAACTGGGAAGAAGTTTTGAGTCAGTTTGGTTAAGATTTGGTGATCTCATTCCAAGCATTGCAAAATAAAATGTGATGAATATATCTTGACTTGATTCCTGTTGGATTACATGAAATTACAGCATGATTCATGCTTGAGGAGATAAATAATGCGAACAAATACACTGAATTAATGTGGATGCCCTAGTAAAAGAGGTCTTTCAATTTCACTTGTGTGGCAGTCAGATCTAAAGGTCCTGAGTTCTGGGGATCATATTCAACTAAGAATTAATTGTACTTACTGACATTACTGAAAATGTTAATCCATATGCAATGTCCCCTTGTATTTTTAAAATAATCAAAATATCCTGTATCCATAAATTACATAACATATTCTGACTCCCTAATTCTTATCTGAAGTTGAATTGGGGGTGACAGAATAGGGATAGTGAGAGATCTAGGAGCAGGAGCCACTTTCTGGATGGGTCTTGATCAGAAGACCTTGGATCCTGGCATGATTAAAACTCCTGGTGTTGCTTTTCTATAAATATTGCCCTTAAATATAAAATGTTAAATGCATAAAAAAGACAAAGTCAACTTTAACAACTTGTGGGGTTTACATTGACTATAAAGGAAACTTTCTTAATAGCAATTTTTTTACTCCACAATGGGTAGTTTAGGATAGTTGTGGATACTCCTATAGTTCTTAAATTGAAAAGAGATATATTTTTCCTCTGTGATTTACAGTGTTTTTGCTCTCCACTAGGGAGAATATCCTTTTGAAGTTCAGATCCCTTCAATATATAGGATTTTATAGTACTAAGACATACATTTTAAGTATTAAGACTTCATTCACCAACATTTCTAAGCTAGGGGCTGGGATTGTGGCTCAGTGGTAGAGCACTTGCCTTGCATGCGTGAAACACTGGATTCGATCCTCAACACCACATAAAAATAAATAAAATGAAGATATTGTGTCCATCTAAAACTAAAAGAAAATTTTAAAAAAACTATTTCTAAGCTAAATAGTTACCTTTATGATAAAAATGGAAGTATTTAAATATCATCTTATCCTTCATAGATATCTCTATGTACCAAAATGGATTCACATTTTCAAAATCCAGTGGTAAATAAATCATGTTTGTGCCTGAGATTTGGATTAAC
The DNA here is from genome assembly GCA_028644305.1 of Xerus rutilus. Taxonomy (NCBI): domain Eukaryota; kingdom Metazoa; phylum Chordata; class Mammalia; order Rodentia; family Sciuridae; genus Xerus; species Xerus rutilus. Next base: position 51,245,978 of record CM053408.1, read on the forward strand.
CAAAGACAAGTACAGACTAGTACATGAGAAGGATCTACATTCACTAACAACATAAGTAGTATATTGAAGCAATGAGATATAAAGAAATAAAATTTATTATGAGAGAATTAAGAAAGGGCACCTTATATGGAACATATACTCATATAACATAAGGGGTCTTAGGAAATTGAGTGGCAACTCTACATAATTGCATGTCTATTTGTGATCAATATGTTCACTGTATGTAAGCTGCTGACTGCAGGAATAGCTGGGTATCCAATTGTAGGGTAGCTTACTTAAGGGAATTGCCCCACCTCTTGGTCTAATTACTCAGAAAATAACTCCACCAGATGTCTTCAAATTCTCAAGTGGATTGAGTCTTATTTGTTTCAGCTCATTTATTTGTAAAGATTTTGGATACATAAGCTTTTAATGATAGGAGAAAGATAAGATATCACAAAGCTAAAACGAGGCTCACAACATATTTTATAGACTTGTCTTTGCCAAATTAATGAAAATGCCCACATAGGAAGATTTTAAATAAAAATACAACTTCTTTGATATTCAGCACTTTAGCCAACTTCATTCTGTGTAGGTAATACACACACAAACACACACAGAGCCGGGTGCGGTGGCACAAGCCTGTAATCCCAGCACTTAGGGAGGCTGAGACAGGAGAATCGCGAGTTCAAAGCCAGTCTCAGCAACAGCGAGGCACTAAGCAACACAAAATAGGGCTGGGGATGTGGCTCAGTGGTCGAGTGCCCCTGAGTTCAATCCCTAGTACCAAAAAAACAAAAAAAAACCACACACGAGATTTCTTTCTATAAAACCTTTGTTTTGTGTCTACACAAAAGTAATTGGTACTACACACATGGATGATTGAAACTACCTTTTAAAGTTACTATAAACTAAAATATATTCAAATTCAGGATGGATAGATGAGAAGTAAGAAAAGATTTAGGAGCTTTACCACTTGCACCATTTTCTAAAGATGACAGGGGTGGAGTCCAATGCAATATGGTTTTCCATTGGGTTTCATTTTCATTTGAAACTCCATGAGAAAGTCAGCATTTGTCCAAAAGTTAATATTCTAGACACATTCTTGATCTAAAATTAGGGAAAAGACAAAGATGTCTGAAGATACCTATCTTATTTAGTATTGTTCTAACTTACTAACCAGTGTTATAGACAACGCAAGTAATTATGGAGTCTAAAAATTATTTTAAAAATGGGAAATTATCATGTATAACAACTGGTATGATTTTGTATATCTGGAAGAGTTGTCCAGTTTCAAAAGAAAAACTGGAAAAACATCAAGAATACAGAAAAGTATTTCATGAAAAAATGTGCATAACGGAATAATTTTTTATGTACAGAGAGCCAGTTCAAATTAAAATGTAATAACAGATATCACTTGGAATATCAACGTAACACAAATTATATAGTTATAAAATTAAGAAATTTGCCTTATTTTAGGCAGGAAAACAGTTTTGTTTTGTTTTGTTTTTTTCTTTGTTAGATGCTTGGAACCAAACCTAGGAACTCATACATGCTAAGCAAACGCTCTAATTCTGAGCTCCATCCTGGGCCAAAAAAGGGAAGTTTTAAGTTCTTTGTGCTCAGAGACCAAAAATTAAAAAAACAGAAACATATTATGACTCAAATAAATAGATAAACATTGTACTTGAGTAGAAAACATGAATATTTTTAAAATGTCTGCTATTTACAAATGAATCTGTAAGGTCACCAACATTGTATGAAAAATAATTCACAAAAATAGCTGGCAGAAATCTGAAGTAGTAGAGTAATCAGAGTACCCCAACTCTTTGTAAATATAAATCTGAAGAGATTAAATGAGTTTGATCTTAGCAGAAGATGAAACACACATATTAATTGATTAAAATCAATCAGATAAAATTTTCAAATCCATAAAGCCTTTCAGAAAGTGATAAACATACGTTTGCAACCACTGAGGAAGAGAGTTTATTGAATGCACGGGTGAGGAAAGAAGGCAGTCAGAAAGCAGAAAAATAAATAAATCAAGCAAGCAAGCAAGCTTGCATTCTACCTTATTCTTTAAAATAAGTTCTAGGTAGTAGGACTCAAAGTCATCATTGGCATCATCATCACCATCTCCATCACCATCATAATTAGGAGAAATTTTTTACTGTTGATTGGCAGTTGGTTTCAGTGATTGTCTTATTCAACTTTTTCATCACCAAAACCTCTGACAAGAACAACTTCAAGGAGGAAAAGTTTATTTAGGTTCATGGTTTCAGAGGTTCAGTCCATGGTTCACCAAATCTATAGTTTTGGGCCCAAGGTGAGGCAGAACATTGTAGCAGAAGAGGGAGGCAGAAGAACACAGCTCGTGACGTGACAACCAGGAAGTAGGAGATTTTCCACTCACCAGGGACAAAATATAAAGCCCAAAGGCATACCCCCAGTGACCCACCTCCTCCAGCCACTCCTTACCTGCCTACAGTTACCCTCAGTTAATTCATATTAGTAGATTAATCCACTGATTAGATCACACTTCTCATAATCTGATCATTTCACCTCTGAAAATTCTTCCATTACTTCACATATGAGCTTTTGGGGGATACCTCATATCTAAATCATAACGGTGGGGGTCCAAGCCTTTTTCATTAAGACACAAAATCTAGAAGTCTTATAGAAAAGCCTTACTTAACTTGAATATACAAAGTAAGATTACAGCAAGCAAAACCAAGACACAGGTTAAAAAAACAGTTATTAATATCTGTGGATGTATATTAATCAAAGGGCTAATTTAATTAATATATAATTTATTTTTTAAACTATAAGAAAAATACTAGCAACCCAAGAAAGATTCAGGAGAGTCTGAATATGGAGATACAGGAACAGAGATGCCAATAGCAGCTAAACATCTAATGAGATGTTATCAAGATCAAAACATTTGTTAGTATACAGAGTTGATTAAAGGCATACTTTGTTAATAGGGATGTATAGTGATACAATCTTTTTGAAAGCCAATTTAAAGATACCTCTAATATTGAAATACGTATATACCATTTCATTGAGTAATTTCCAGAGTAGGAACCATCTAAAAATAAAATTCCAAGTTTGTACAAAGACTTGACCTTGCAAGCTGTTCATTGTACTGGTTGCAGTAGCATATCAGGTACTGTTTTTCCTAGGATGGAATACTATGATGCTTATTGAAACACTGAAGTTGATCCACATGTGAAGCTGTGGGAAAATCCTCAGATAAAATTTTGCAGGAAACCCAAAGCACAGAACATTGCATTGCATTGTGTAAAGATGCACATGTATTTGTATATGCATTGAAATTTTCTAGAGAAATGTACAACAAACACTTGGCAGCTTAGACTCCTAGTGATGAGACTTTTCTTGTTTGCTTTTTTCAATACCAAGAATGTATTATTTTCTGAATAAATGATGAAACCTGAAAAAGAGCCCAAATCACATTATTGCATCTCTTTGCCTGCTTCCATCAATCTCTAATCTGGACAAATATTATGGGGAAATTTGTAGGTCTCTTATATTAGAGTTCTTTGCCTTTCTGTGAGATCAGAATATTGTGAATAACATCTAAGTAGTTTTTGCATAAAACTGAATTCACCTACAACTTTGATCCTCAGCTCTCCATTTAACACAGTCTGACTGTGGTATTATTGGGGCCTCGGTGGTTTTAATATTAAGAAATATTAGAATACATTCAGTCTTGAAATATATTGCAAATCAGAGAAATTTTCTTGGCATTTAAAAAATCAAGCTTGTTCTCAGATGACAGTACAATAAAATATATTGCAAACAAGTGCATTTTTATGGATATTTCTGCCCTTAGAATACCACTTGGAAGTATATTTAGTGTCAATCAGAGACATTGCCTTGTGATGAAGAAAAATCAGTTCCATTCACTAAAATCTCCATCAAACATACCTTTACATGGAAAAAAAAAATCACAAACCTGAGAAAGCAAAACTGGAAAAGCAAAACCAAAAATGTCTTCTTTGAAAAATTCTTCCTTTTAAATCATGAAGCCATTAAATAGGCTCTCTGACTCTGAAGTATAAAACAGATCGTTATTTGTACTAAGCAAAGTTCTACCATTGATCACAACGAAATGCACTGATTAAAGAGCATTCATTATAGCTACTGTTTGCCTTTCTATCATTTAAATTTCACTTGCATTTCTTGCATATGCACAATATAAGACACAGTAAAGGGAAAGCAGTATGTATTAAGTAGTTTAGAAATGTCCAATAGGCAGAAGCTCTTGATTTGGTAATAGAATAATACATACCTATGTGGCCTTCAAAATTCCATACAAATCTTGATCTGCTCAAAATTTAATGGTTATATTTTTAAGAAAAACTCAGGCTCAGCAGCTTGCTTTCTATTTACTTGAAGTCTTTTCAACTCTTGTTTCCATGGCACCTAAGATACTCCATCTAAAAGCAAATATTTTTCCTCTGTTAAGAACCAAGGGAGTTTGGAAAGCCACAGTTGTTTTGAAATTTTAATAATCCCTGAGATTTTCTCCTTTCATCTTTAATTATTCTCAAATTAGCAGAAAATGTCAGTAAGACCAACACAACAATGATAAAAAGAGTTCCAAGACACATATGGAATGCCTTACATGTATGATGTCCTTTAGGCATCACAAAAATCCTATGAGATGATTTTTGGGATTCTCATTCTGAAATGAGAAAACTGAGGCTCAACAGGATAAAGAAACTAACTTTCCCCAAATCACATGCAGAGGAGGTGACAATCAGGGTACGAACCCAGGGCTCCCTGTTTCTAAACCTTTGCTGTTGGCCCTGTGTCCAGTGTCTCCCTAAATTCTGCCACAATTACTAACTACAGAACAGTTAATCTAAGAAAAGACAATCATCCTATTCTCAGGAATAGAAAGTCGGTTCAAAATGCCAGCTGACTCTATCTTTACTGTCTTTATATCTCTTCTTTGCCTGGTGTTAGTTTTCTACACATAGGCCTTTGTGATTTCTGAATATAATGTCATAAACCAGGCTTAGGATTTGATTCCTTTTGCTCTTCAAAGTCCTTAATATTTGGCCACTTAACAAAAGATGGGCCTCAGGAGGAAAAAAAAAGTTGATGATGAAGAGAAACTATAACTGGGCATGAATTTAAGTGAATGGCTTCTACTCAAAACCTCACCATGGAGCCTTCACTGATACATTGTCATTCAAATCCTCAATTTGTGCAGGAGTGGAACAATGAATTCATTCTCATTTTATATTCTAATACCTCTGCACTCCATCTCAGTACCAAAATATAAACATTTCAGTTTAATCTTTCTCTCAGCCAAACAGTGATTATCACTTACTGCCAATATCTTCTCAAATCATCCTTTGTTTTTTATTCTTCTGTTCCCCAGTTTAGGTCTTTACTAAAGACTAAGGAGCTCCATGTACATTCTTGGTCATGGCCTTTCTTTCACTATCATCTGTTTCAATATTATAATCACAAAGCACTTTCCAAAAACTAAACTGAGGACATTAATTTACACCTCTGTTTTATAGGCCTTAAGCACAGCTCCAAGTGGTTGTTATTCAACTTCTTAAAATTCTAGGATGGTCTCTCTTTGTCCCTGGAATAAAGGACATCCTCTTTGGAAGACTTTAAAGCCTTTAGTATAATTAGTTCCTCATCAAACATTCTGGATTGTTCTAATAGTTTCTCTACCATGTGCTATATATGATAGACCAACTGGATTTTTCCTTTTATCTGTGTTCAATGAATTACTGGTGTCTTTTAAGTTCTTAATAGATGTTACTTTGGAAAACAAACACACAAAAGCTTTGTAGTCAAATAGCTTATAAAACATTGCAGTAATTATATTCCCATTTGGGAAAAAATATGAAATTGTCTTAGTTTATTTGGGATGGCTTTAGCAAAATACAAAAGACTGGACAGCTTATAACAGCATAAGTTTATTTCTCATAGATGTAAAGATTGGAAAGTCCTAGATCAAGGTGCCACAACGTTAGGTGTCTAGTGAGGGTCTGCTCCTCTGATAGTGCCTTCTCATTGTGTCCTCATACAGTGGAATGGGAAAGAGGTTGTCTCTTACCTCATTTATGAGGGCACTAGTACCATTCATAAATGTCACCTCCATGACCTAATCACTTAAAGGCCTCCCTCTTCTAACACCATCACCTAGAAAGTAAGAATTTCAACTGAATTTAACATGATTATATTACAAGGAGAATAATGAATGGTATGATGTGTATACTAAATGTGGAAAATAACTCTTCTTACAGAAGATTAAGCTATCTGTATGTATTCTTCAAATCACCTATTCATGAAATATTTCAAAGAAGCACATTGTTGGTACATCTCACTAAATTTCAGTTGCTCCATTTTAGAACATATGAATTTGAGGAGACATAAATATATAGGCCATATCAGATCTGTACTAGCATATGGAAGTCTTGGGAAAGTTCTGCTGTAGAACAGTTTTTGGTTTTTTTTGTTTTGTTTTTTGTTTTTTGTTTTACTATTAGGTAATTGAACTCTTTTTCACAGAACCTCTACTAAAATATCATGACACTTACTGTGACACCAGGAGATGATTTAGAAATGTTGCTTGTACATTTTCAAGGGAAATAGGGAGGATTTGTATAAATTTTATTAACTGATGCATATACTCTTGTCTCTACATTTTAGTGTCTAAGAACCATGGAGATTTTAATTAATGAGAATTATGACAATCATTTTAGTTAAATTTAATGAATTGTTGGCATGCTTTTCACTAAATTGAGTGCAATTGCTTTTTTGTTATCTTTATGAACCTACTTATTTTATAAAGTTGCTTACAAAATAAGTCTGGTCACATGCTATCATTTTATTAATCTTTAATACATAAAAGAGACAGTTATCATATCTCCTTTCCCAATTTATCTCTCCTCTTCAGTTTAAACACTGTACACTGAAAAGTAAGCACCAGGAGATCAGCAAATATGTCTGTCTTTTTCCCTTTTCCAGTTTCCTGCTTAACTTGGTATTGCACATAGTTGGTGTTCAATAAATACATATTGAATTAATTTTCCTTCATTCCATAATTTCTCCATCTACCTCTGTTAAAGTCCTACTCATTCTTAAAGAAGTATCTTAAACATAATACCATAGAGGAATCTTTCTATAAAACCCCAAGTCATAAGCAAACATATCCTTACTTCTCTTACTTGTACTCCTATTTTCATTACATTCAGATATATTAATTGCATGTATATTTTATGTTAATCCACCTGAAAGTCTCAACATTCAACAATTTTAGGTGTACAACTCATAATCTCTTATAAATTTATATTATCATGTTATTTATGAAAGTTATAGTCATCTATACACTACTCTATTCCTAAAAATGTACCTATTACACACATTATATAGAATCTATGTTTTTTCAGCAAGATTAGAATGACATGGTATGGCTCATACTGTGTAAAGCATTGTCTTGTTTGAAATTTATAACACAAGGCACTAAGCACAGGAAATGATCAATGAACGTTTGTTTTGTGAGATTCCAGCTACTCTTCCTACTAAATTTGAGTAACTGAAATTTAGTGAGATTACCAATGATATGTTTATTTGGAATATTTCATGAATAGGTGATTTGAGGAATACATAAAGATAGCTTAATCTTCTGTAAGAAGAGTTATTTTCCACATTGAGTATACACATCATACCATTCATATTATTCTCCTTGTAATGCAATCATCTTAAACCCAGCTCTCTTTAACAGGGTGAATATGTTCCAGAGGAAGTTACGTGGGTTTTGTTTAAATTTGAGTAAATGATGCATAAAATGTAGAAAATGTGTTTGAACTTCATTCCATATTTTTTTATTTAAGTCAGTAGGCATATTGACTTTGTAAAAATGGAGGTTTATATCTGTAATATAGTTGTCTGCCAATGAAACAAATGGTTTTGGAATATAAATCAATTATTTATTTGATTTCTTTCTTGGAGATACTCATTTCAATACCAGAAACTAACAATTTTTCTTTTCAATATTAGGTTGATCTCAGGATTGAGTAAATAAAAATAGAAAATTGATAAGGATCCAGGCAGTACACAAAGGCTTTTCCACTGAGTCAATCTGATAACTTCACAAGAGAGTAGTTGCCAAATAATCATAACAGAGTTTCAGTTACCCTGATCAGACTGTTTCTTATTCTTCACTGCACAGTGTTTACAATGGACTCGTCCTCATTGCACAGTGCTGCTGCCTTGAAACCTGGGGGCTGACATGGTTGCCATAACCTCAGCTGCAATTATGAATCACATTGGGGTCAGAGTTCTAGAACTTGAATTTACAGTACTTTTACTTCTGTCTTTTCAGGTTGATGAGTCTTTGCTAATTGAGGGATTTTGGTTCACTTATTGTGTATAAACCTGATTTTTAAGATCTCCATTCATTTCCTACCTTCCAAACAGAAGTGAGCACTTGAAATGTTTTAAGCTACACACTTGAGTTTCTTTAGTTGCCAATCTACTACGTTGCAAGTATTTGTTTACAGCATTTGTTCATTTTTGGCAATCCTAATATTTGCAAATATCAATATTATAGAGCTTGCACATATGCCTAAACACTCTAAATTACATTGTATTTGCAGAACAATGTAATTTTAATTTGATTATATTGCATGGGAATTTTTGGAGGGTGGGGGAATATACCAGGGATTGAACCCAGGAGTGCTCAACCACTAAGCAACATCCCCAGCCCCTTTCTTATTTTTTAATTTGAGATAGAGTCTCACTAAGTTGCTTAGGGCCTCGCTAAGTTGCTGAGGCTGCCTTTGAACTCATGATCCTCCTGCCTCAGCCTCCTGAGCCACTGGAATTACAGGTGTGCACCACCCTGCCCAGCCTCATGGGGAATATATTTAATGTTTAAATTGCGCATGATATAGAAAATTTTAATAGCATGTATTCATTGAACAGATATGGCCTATAACATGAATGCAAAGTAAAGAATGTTACACTGTTCAGTGCTATTTTAGCAAGACATTTTATTAGGAGAAAAATAGAAATTGTCTAAAAATTACAAGTAGCTAGAGTTTTAACATAATGAACACAAAACAATCCCCTTTTAATTAACACTTAGGGCAAGGTTATTTGTAATACATTACTCCTCCTTTTGCCACAACTAAAATGAAAGCATTGATTAATACAATTTAGTCAAGAATATGCATATGAATAAATATGTAAGTATAGACATGTGTGTATTTGTGTCCCCAAATTCAGAAAAAGAGAAAATCAGGTCCTACCACCCTCAGGCCAATACAGAGGCTACAATAAGAAGCAGGTGTCCAAGGACATTCTTCATCTATATTAGTTGCTGCCCAAACAGGGCATTTCAGAGCAATACTAGTGATTGTGTTGCTATGGCAATTACGCCGTGTGCCCAGCAACCATGCATATAATGCGGCTTAGAGTTTTAAAGTGCCCACTTCAAAGTGAGAATAGCACAATTGTTAAAAAGCCATGGTGTATTTTTTAGATCTAACCTTTGGAAAAAAATATGCGAAGGATTTAAGAAGGATCTCTTTTACTTTGTTTTCATGGGGGGAAGAAACATGTTTAACAGAGTTTTGAATTGCATGTGAAACAGATTGAGCGTCATGTTATGGAAGTTGTTTTATGAAATCAGCTTAAATGGCAGGTCAACTTCCTAAAGAGCATAGTTTTTGTCCTCAACTTTATTCTTTATTCTGAAACAATAGTGTTATGTGTAAATAAACTTGGTGGGTAATTATGAGATAACAGCTGTTTTAGTTGGCTTTCATTGTGGCTCTGACCAAAATACCTAAAAAGAACAGCAAAGTTTATTTGGGGTTCATGGTTTCAGAGGTCTCAGTCCATAGATGGTAGACTTCATTGCTCTGGGCCCAAAGTGAGGTAGCATATCATAGGAGAAGGGCCCAGAGGAACAAAGATGCTCAGCTCATTGTGGGGTCAGGAACAGAGAGAGAGAGAGGAAGGGGATGCGGAAAGAACAACCCATCCAGGCATACCCCGAGAAACTCACCTCCCTCAGTCATATCCCACCTGCCTACAGTTACCACCTAGTCAATCCATTCAAACAAAAATGGGCTGATTACGTTACAGCTCTCATAATTTAATCATTTTATCTCTGAATATTCCTGCACTAACAGGAGGCTTTGGGGACACTTCATATCCAAACCACAATACAGACTGTTGTTCCTTTTTATTCTGTGATGTCACAAATTCTTATCCATTTGATTCAATTTTCTGTATCACTAAATCTTAATACCCATTATTCTATCAATAATTTGCTCAAAGTCCTGATACTATTTTCTTTCTCCTCACTCCAAGATATTTTTATATCTTTAAAGACACAATAGAGTATTGTTTGAGTTTTAGAACCCTACAATCCATGAATAATATAATGTTAAATCTTGAGGGGAGAGAACTTGACTGAGTAGTCCTGAATCCTTTCATCTTTTCAACACACCATCAATCCTGAGTCATCCCTTAGCTAGCGATTCTCAGAGCCCTCTTGGGATGCCTGTTGAAATATCCACTCTTGCCAGATCCTCTGAAAAAGCACATTTGGAGACACAAAACCAGCATGTATTACATGAGCACTACAATTTGCCAAATATCAGGGTATTTGGCAAAAAAATGTAAGCACAGCACAAAGGAAGTATAACATCTAGCAATGAAGAACAATTTAGATTAGAGAAGTTTTGGACTCGTTCCTAATTTCATTAAGGTTTAACCTGATTATAAAGATCTGTTCTGGAAGAAATTTCCCAGCATATGAAGGCAAAAGCAACAAGAAACTATTAGGGCAGGAACTGTCAACCTTGGCTGCACTTGACAATCACCAGGGGAGAGGTTTACAAACACCTATGTCCTGGCTCCAACCCTAAAGGTAATGATTTAATTGGGAACAGAGCATAGCTTTTCCTTTGTCAGTTAGTTGGTTGGTTGGTTTTAGGCTCTCTAATAATGCTAAGGCACAACCAGGTTTGACAAACAGGGCCTGAGAGAGAAACTGTTGTAAAAGCAGGGTACAGGGAGGACCTTGACATCGTCTTCAAAAACCATGACCCAGGCACTTGGCTTGGTGCTGTAAGTAGAGACATCACAAAGATCTGATGACTGCACTACAGGAGATCACCATCTAGAGGGAGCAAAAGAGGCCAAGGAGAAGTTAGAGGAAAAAGGCAGCTTTACCATTTGCTTGATTTTCCTCTTATTTTGAGAATAAACAAGTTCACAACACCACCACTGCCCCAGAAGTTCTGTGGTATGGAGTTACATGATATGAAGTCCCTGCTTTTTTCAGTATCCTTTCCCTTGTCTCTACCTAAACTGCTCAGACTAAGGGATTGCAGCCTTCTGAGGGAAGTAGGGATACCTCTGGGGTTCAGTGAGTTAAAGCTGGAATGTTCTATACAAGGCAAGTCCAGAGATGGCAGGGACTGAATGGCAAGCCTCTTTATAGCTCTAGCCTGGATGATCCTGGACAATGAAATCCTCTGTATGAAGTGATGTTAGTGACTAAAAGGCTGCCACCCCACACCCATTCTGGGAGCATTCTTGAAACCAGAAAAACACTGCGTGGCAGACAGCTTTTCCTCACCTTTAGCTCTGTCAGATTCTTAAGGCCACTCTTTGAATGTGGAGACAGACAGTAAATGCCCTTAGTCATTGTGTTTGTTTCCTAGGCCTTTCACAATAAATTAGCACAGATGTGGTGGCTTAAGACAATGGAAATTTATTTTCTCACAGTTCTGGGGACCAGAAGTCTGAAGTTTGGCAGAATCACACATAATCCCTTCCTCAGTAACTTCAGAAAAAATCTCATTCCTTGTCTTTTTCTGATTCTGGTGGCTGCCCCTCTCTCTGCCTCTGTCTTCACATCATCCTGTTCCATACTCCGTGTTTGTCTTTTTTGTGAGTCTTTTACAAGGACATTTACTGTTAGGTTTAGGGCTCACCTGGATCTTCCAGGATAGTCTCCTTATCCAAAGTTAAGGTCCTTCACTTGATGATGATTGCAAAGACCTTTTTACCAAACAAGATAACATTCTCAGATCCTAAGGATTCAAATGTGGACATGTCTTTTAAAGAAGCACCATTTGGCCCGCTTCCATCACCACGCATCTATCAAGAAAACGTTACTTAGCCAGGCATGGTGGTGCCTGTCTGTAATTCCAGTAACTCCGGAGACTGAAGCAGGAGGATCACAAGTTCAAGGCCAGCCTCAGCAACTTAGGAGGCCCTCAGCAACTTAGCATGACCTTGTCTCAAAAGAAAATATAAAATGAGGCTGGGGACTTAGCTCAGTGTTAAAGAAACCACTGGGTTCCATCCCCAGTACCAAAAAAGAAAAGAAAACATCCCTTAATGTGACAGAGCAAAAGGGACATGCTGGTGAAGATAGTGAGTAGGAGTGGTGAGGGTTAAAATTAAAAGCGTTTACCTGGCTGCTTTTCCTCATTTGTTCGGTATTTCTAAGTTAAAGTATAAATGTAGCAGGCAATGAAAGCATTCCCTGGTGTTCTTTACCAGCTTTCTGAAGCTTCCCCCAATCTGCTGTGTTACACTCTGAGCCAGAGACAGGAAAAGAACTGCTCAGCCAGGCTCTGTGTATAGCTCATTTTCCTCCTGCCCACAGTGTCCTTGCCAACCCTTGCACAGTAACTGTCATCCCATCTCGTGGAGACCTGAAAACTCTCAGGGCCACGTTTCTCCTACAAGTTCTTTCCCCACATAGTTGCCAGAGCCAAACCAGAAGAGCTAACACAAAGGGCTGCACTTCATGATTTTCTCTGCACGCGCCTGTGTGCATGTGCATGTGCGCACACACACACACACACACACACACACACACACACACACACATTCACACACTTATTTTTGCTTGGCCTAGCAACACAATGAGAATGTAAACACGTTGTTAATGCAGCCGCTCTCAGTTGGCTTCCCAGATGGCTTAAGTTCAATAGATTTTTCCCCCTGATTTCCTCAGCTTCTCCTAGCAAGTGCTAAACAGCCATTATGCCTTTTCCTGCACATTGAGATTCATCTGCAGCTACTAAACTGCCTCCAAAGTGCTTCAATTTTGCATGAGTGCTAAGCTGGGGACTGGGAGACATTACCCAGTACTGAAGGCCCAGATCATTAGAAAGAGCATGTAAATTCTCTGAACCAGAAATAAAAAGTGCAGAGATTTCCTTTGTGAAGTCTCAACTGCAGCTTTATGTAAAACACGGACCTTTGGCAAGACTTTACGTGGCCCCTTTTATTTCCTACATTTTATTTGTGCTTTTTTTTTTTTGTCTACTTTGGCACATATGTTCTAATATTTATTTTTTTAAAACAGTTAGCTTTCTATCAGAAACATATGAAATAATAGCCATTCTCTCATTATTTCTCAGGACCCCAGAACCCTCTTCACTTTTTGTAGGGATGATACTTCAAAGTATTGCTAAGGATCACCTGCAGGATAGATTTTAAAACAAACCTGCTGCATAGCAAGAAGTTTTGAGAAGTGATGGACTGACATTTATAAGCTATATGCAAGGAACATAAATCATATTATTTAAGATGAAATATTTTACATGTAGGATTTATACAAATACTGGAGTATGGAAAAATTTGGAATAGAGTCTAAAGGGGAGTGTGAAAATTACTGAGAAAGAAGCAATAATATGCTTCTTATCTTTCAATAGATAATCCCTCTACATTGTTAAATAAAAGTCTTGTTTGTGTTTTTCAAGGTGAATATATTTTTATCAGCACTGATCTGTATTTTCACCTCTGCCATGTTCCCAGTCTGCTTGTCAGACCATCTTACTGCAAATTTAAAATGTGCCCATGGTCAGCTCCAGCACTACCTGTGAGAGGGTGGCCCAGAAGGGCTGGAATCCTGAGTCCTGCGGCTTCACATGCTATGGGCCTGGGCTCATGCCCCAAGGCCTTGGAGCTGTGACAAATGCACTTATAATGGAGTCACTCTCTCCATTCAAGAGTAATAAACCAGTCTCCTTTTACATGATTGCTCTGTAATTCTCTTTTTTTTGCCATGTATGTACATAATAGGTAAGACTGTCTTTCTTTTTAGGATTCTGAGAGTAAAATTGTGTATTTGATGTACATTTATGGTTAGATATAGCCTTTCATTATTTATCTCAAGACACATTTCCAAGAACATTTATTAACCACTGATTTATTCAACAGAGTATAAGTAAGTGGAATCTGACAGAAATGCAACTAAAAAGGGTTATAATAGAATATGAAGTGAGTGCATTCCAACTTGAAGGTACAAAGAAAATACTAGATGAATAACATGCATAAAAATGTACATAGAGATGTTAGGTGCATGAGTATATCGTCTATGTCATATATCCACTTTAGGCAGACACATAATTTTGTCTGTCGGCATATTGTATGTATTGTTTAGACTGAATAGTCCTATCCATTAATTTTCCTTTACTAAAAATGTATCTTATCATGAAAATGTCATAATCTTTATTAGTGTCAGTATCATTGCAAAATATTGTTTACTATGATTCCACACCTCTTGACTCCAAGTCCACAAGTTAAATAGTTGGCTTTCATGTTCTCTCCATGAAAGTTGTTTATCCACTGAAGTATGTATCTTTGGAAGGGAATACATTTCATATAAAAAAAAAGAAAAATAACAAAACTTTGCCTGGAGATATGAACAGACATATGAAGGAAGCTGTTTGTTCAGTTGGCAATATTATACAGGTACATAAATATCTTGGGGAATTGGAGTCATGGTGAGAAATAGTCATTTTTCTTTGTGATGCTAGAGGAAAATGGACAGGAAGACATTACCAATTACAAACAATATTCAGAATCAGGTATCATTCTTCTGTTGTTTCAGGTTTAAGTTTATTTATATCTTGCAAAAACATCAAAATTTGTTTGACTGCAAAAATGTGATAATGGTAATTAAACACTATGACCTAGTATTTTACATTAATTTGTTCAACATTTGTGCTGGAAATGATATTTTGAAAAGTTGCACACATAACATTTTAAAAGCAATTTTTACATGATAAATTCCTCAAAATTGTATAATATTTTGGCCATAATATTAAAATCAAACATTTAGTTAGATATTTGAAAATATTTAGAATTGATACAAATTTTTCTCTATGTATTAAACAAGATGGTGTCATTTTTCTAAAAAAATTTAATAATTTGGAGCTAAATATTGAATCATGGTCAAAAAACACCACCACAGTATTACAGGATTTATAAGTACTTTCTTCATCCATTTATCCAGTAGACACTAATTGAAAACCTACTGTGTTCATATTATAGTCTGTATCATTTTAATCAATACTATGTGAAGCTGCAGTAACATTTAGACCCCCTTGCTCAAGACAGAATAGCTCAAGCATGATGCAATGATACATCTGTTTATATAACAGTCCCAGAGACGTGATCTTGTTTGGGGCAGCACTGCCTCCCATACTCAGGCATGGACTTATGATCCTCCCAACTGTCTGTCTACCATCCTCTGAGATCTCATTTTGGTTTGCATCCAGCCAGCAGCAGCAGGGGAAATATAGTAAGACCCAGCAGCTTCTCCCAAAGCTTGGCCTAGAAAAGATACATATGCCTTCTGCTCACATTCTATTGACCAGCACTGGTTTGTGGCCACATCTGAAACTAAGCAAGCTAGAAAATATGGTCAAGTTGTGTTCATGGGAAGATGTAAGGAGCTGGCAGTCTTCGCCACACAATCTGTCTATAATGTAGTCCCTTTTCAAGATTTCTTGTGATCTCATTGCAGTTCTGTGAAGTGCACTGACGAAAAAAAAAATCTATTTTTTACCAATTTAAAGTTTAAGAGAATGAGAAATTTAGTGCCCTGCCCAAATTTACTTATAATAGCAGCCAACCCAGGATCAAAAATCAGGTTTTATTCCATTTATTATAATGTTCTATTTTTCAATATTTAGTTTTCTCTGTCAGTAAAGATTTTATTCTTCAGAAAACAATAATTCAAATTTCATTTTGATTTGATGACTGTTAGTATTTCAATGGCATTGTGATTTTTTAGAAATTAAACTCTCTTTTCTTAAGGAGTTTTTTTTTTTTTAAATATTTATTTTTTAGTTGTAGGTGGACACAATATCTTTATTTTATTTTTATGTGGTGCTGAGGATCGAACCCAGTGCCTCCCGCGTGCTAGGCGAGCACGCTACCACTGCGCCATAACCCCAGCCCTTCTTAAGGAGTTTTTTTTCCAATTACATTGTGATAGGACCTCTGCTGCCTGGGTACATAGGAATACTCAGCTCCAGGCTCCCCTACTTGAAGTTCACCTGAGTAGAGTGATCATTTGTTGCCAATGACTGCAATTGATGGTAAGGCTACCACTTCCCAGCTAAGACACTTAAGAGCAAGTGTGAGTTCACTGTTCTCTCTTGGAGACTCAAACCATGGTTGGATGGGTAGATCACTCAGAAAGCTCATGTAGAACAGCTGGAGACCTTTTATGATGCTGAAAATTTAGGGGAGTTACATATCCTTTGAAGAGAATATATTTCTTTTAAAAAAAGAAAGTAGAACAAAATTTTGCCTGGAGACATGAACAGGCCTAAGAAGTATTAGTCATATACCCTCGTGAAAAAGACATGGCTGGTTCTGGGAGACATTTTGTGATGTTGAAAAATTAGAGGAGGACACAGAACAAAAATTAGGACACAGGATAGCACAAACTACTCCAGCTTCTAAAATCATACTAGCTAACTCATATTACCAGCTTATCCTGCTAAGAATTTCACATGTGTTACCTCATTGAATCCTTACAACAATCTGTTGAGTTAGGAATCTTAATTCCATTGCTCTGTTGAGAAAAGATTGATAAAATGAAGAAGTTTTTCCAAGATCATACACGTAGTTAAAGGAAGAACCAGAATTTCAACCAGATCCTTTTCCAAACATCATACTGTTAATTAAATCAACTGCCAAGGAGTCCTTTAAAATAAGGTTTTACTGGCATAACTGTAACAGTCTGGAATTCTGTGTAAAGCCTATGCTTATCAAAAACTAAGTACATAGCGAAAAAGAGTAAGTATATATAACAGAATCAGCAGAAGAGCAAAGAGATTTTCTTTATTTAAAAAGGTAGCAAAAATTTAGAAAATGCATTATACCTGGTCATATTGTTTATATTAAATTATTGCCCCTTCCAGAATGGTAAAAGAATGATTTGATATAAGGATTTCAGGAATATACAGAGATATTTTGGAAATATGAGAATACATAGTTATTTATCAATCCCTAAACAAAATTAAATTTGAAAATTGTTGTTTTAGCAAAAGTTCAAAATATGTGCTCCTGTCTTGAACATATGAAATGCTAACATTTTCATTTCCACTTGGAATTCTGCCAGTTAAAATTTTCCTTCTTGTTGTACATTAGTGAGTCATTTCTGTATATTGTAATAGTTTTTAAAAGGGACAATAAAAAAATCTTTTCATTGGTATGTGAAATTACTATTATTACTCAGCTATTATAGGTAATTTTGGAAGATCTAAAAGGCATGAAAACTTCAGTTTTTCCCCTATTTTTAGTGTGAATGCCCAGCATGCTCAAATTTTAATCAAAGTTGTTTTATGATACCTTTCTGGCTAGGGTAAAAGGCACAACTACTCTCATGACTGAAAGTCCCTTTCCTCTACATTATGAATGCACATGATCACATATCTTTAAAATAAGTGTATAACAGTGTTCTAGGAAAATACTTTTTGATTCATTCCACAAACATTCATTGTATGCCTTCAATATATGTTGGGCATGATTCTAGGCTTTGGCAATAGCACTTCACAGCCAACAATCTTCACCCTGTCGGAGCTCATATTCTAGTCAGAAATTGTAAAGACCCCAGAGAGCATGATCATACACACCCATTTACACCTCCACTTAAATATTGACATCTGCTTATCCTGTCCAAAATTAGCCTACTTGGTGATTTCCATCCAGTTGCTAAATGTCCTGGTCTTACCTATTACTACTGAATAGGGACATCAGGAATGCCAAATAAAGGAGCTGCACAAGCATTCTGTTGCCAGGATAATTAGAGTTACACACTGCCACCCACTGTGTCAGGGTGGCCCCAATCTGTCCTCACCACAACAGGAAATAGAGATCTGGGGGAACTGGTAAAACCCAAATGACTTGGTTAACAGGCAAAACACCAAAAGCACATCTCTTGAACTCATTCTGGTATTCAAACTCCATTTCTAACTATCCTAGCTTCATCTGTGTTGGCCTAAACAATGGAAGTCCCCACCTGACCTAGCTCACCTACCTCCGCTGAAAATTTCCAAAATCAACCGCCACGTCTTTCTCATCTTAGTATCTGCCTAAGATAATTTCCAACCGGTAGAGCTCCTCTCATCTCCTAAGTCTATTTAGTACCTCACATGATTATATACTTTACTCTCAAAATATTAACAGTATATATAAAGGGAATTTTACAGATTTAAAGTACTTTTACAACTGTTCCTCCATTTCTTTCCTCACAACCCAGCAAACTCCTCCTCCACAAAAGCTTCATTTTAAAGTTGGGAAACAAAAGCTTGATGAATGTAAGAATTGCCAAAATCAAATAATAATACAGAGCAGGAATTTATTTTCCTATCTGAATAAATTACTAGGTGGCTGTATGTAAGATGAATACTTTTTCCATCCACCAGTTGTAATAATAACTTTCCTGGGTGAATTCAATTTGTTAAAATATAAACCTTTATACTTTGATTTGAAAAATATCATTCAGAATTTGGAACTTACTATTTTTAAGAGAAACAAATAAGCTGTCCAAAATAGACTATACTGTGTGTGAACTATTTAAGTGGCATTCACTCAAAAGTGATTTCTCTTAATGCTGGTTTTCAAATTATTTATAGTAAGTGCAAAAAGAGGCCCAACTATGTAAGTATTTATTTATTTATTTTATTTATTTATTTTGTGGGAGGTACCGGGGATTGAACTTAGGGGCACTGGACCACTAAGCCACATCCCCAACCCTATTTTGTATTTTATTTAGAGACAGGGTCTCACTAAATTGCTTAGTGCTCAGTTTTGCTGAGGCTGCCTTTGAACTCATAATCCTCCTGCCTCAGCCTCTGGAGGCACCAGGATTACAGGCATGCGCCAATGTTCCTGGCTAGTATTTATTATTCTGGATACATGTACCTTGCTGCCATTGTCAGAGTGTTTTCAGAAGATCACCAAAAATATTGCTCTTAACATTTGTGATTAATGACTTGATAAAAGAACATACCTTTGAAACAATTTTGTAATAACAATTAAAATTATTAGAATCTAAGTCAAATTAGTCTTGTTTACTAGTAGAGACAGATTAATCTTCCTAAAGCATATATCATTTTTTTAAAATGTTATTTCATCAGTTTACAATATTCAGTCTCACTGCTTCAAAGAACAAACATCTGTAGTCGCCATTCAAGGTTCTCCATGAATGTCTCCATACTAATATTAATTCATAACCATTGAGATGGAGATTAACTAAGACATGTGTTAGATACTAGTTATCTTTTTAAATTTTTTTCAGTGCATGATAATTATTCATAGTAATGTGATTCATTGTGCCATATTTGTACATGCACATAACATAAATTGACGAATCACATTCCTCAGAACTTTATTTTTCCTCCTTTCCTCCCTCCTCCTGATCTGCTTGCTCTACTCTACTGATCTTACTTCTATTGTTATTGTTGATATTTTAATTAGTGTGTTATAATCATAAATAAAACATTCATAATGGTATAATCATACATAAACCTCGCACAATTTAATGTTTCATTCTCCAGGATACTAGTTATCTTTACTCTTCTGAGTTACAATTAAATTCATATTTCGGATTAAACATTTTTCTTTGTATTATAGCTGTTTATATACAAACCATTCATTTAACATACATTAAGTGGACACATATTTGTGCCAATTACAGATTAAAACCAAATGCTTATGACAGAGTCTGTATATTCAATGCACACTTATTTCATTTCTTTTGAATGAAGTATCCATAAGTGATTCAACTGTATGGCTTCCTAGGACACAACCACTATGCACAAAACAGATGCTCAAGAATCATCTTCATAACAGAACATAATACACATGATGAGACTTTCTCTGCAATTTTTATCAATATGTCTTGAGCATATAGAAGAGGGTTTGGCACATAGTAGAGACTCAATAAATATCTACTGAGTGACCAAGCAAGAGGAATAGAAATACCCATAATTCATAACAGTAGTGTTAACTAGATTTCCAGGAACTCATTTCCCAGCCTATTGATAGTAATCCTTTTTAAAATTCTATTAAAATTAATGAAATGCATAAAACAAGGAAGCCAAGGAATGCATGTAGTCAGATTTAGGTCATAATAAGAATTAAACTGTCAAAGAGAAGTGGTGGAGTATATATTCAAATACAGTGCTAGGCTTGATGTTTTAAGAAAGATATATAGAAGAAAGTTATATTTGCCTACTCAGGGGAATGTGCTTTGTGCCTTTCTGAGTTAAACAAATTGCCATCCTGTTTCTGTAAAATTGCTTCTTTGTATTCCAAAGAATATGGACACACAAAGCAGAGGTTAGAGAAAGCATTTTAGTTTCCAGTTTGGGCTCAGAAAACTTTCTTGGCACAGATTCAATAGATTTTTTCATCACCAAAGTTAAGAATAGGAATTAAATGATGGTCAGTGCTGGTAGTATTGACTTCTATTGACTCATTACAACCTTGAATGCAAGACAGAAATATTTTTAGACACATCACTTCCATTATCCATCAGACCTGGCCCTCTAGGTGCCATGTAATTGAAAACTCAAATAAAAAACAGAAGGATGAGTTCTTCTGTGAAATTCAAAGCCTAATGCTCACACAAAAGAAAGGGAGAAAGAATATTTTTATTGCTAGAGTAAGAAACATTGGCCACTCTATTTAATACTGGAACTAAAATTTTAAGATTCAAAAGGGGGAGTAGTGCATTGATTGAGCCATGCTTTTCATGGAGTTTTCCAGAGGCACTAGGAATCCTTCAACCCAGAGTCACAATCCAGTGAATATTCTTTTCAGTTTTAGACAAAACAAAGATAACAAAACAGAGGTCTTCATTTGGACATTTAGTACTACTTAACAGAACGAAATGACTATAAAGCTATAAACTATAACCATAAATGGAAATCAAGTCAATGCAAGTATGAAATGCTTCTAAGCAAATTACTTGCACCATTCAGTCCCAGTCATGTTATTCCTAAAACTTTGAGTAAATTCATCCCTTCAAACTTCTTAATAGCCAAATAAATTTGAGTAAGTTTACGGTATGCAGCATGATGTTTTCAAATATGCCTGCTTCTAGGGTGGTTAAACCAAGCTAATTAGCATATGCATTACCTCACGTGCTTTTCTATGTGTGTGGCAACAACACTCAAAATGTTTTCTCTTAGCTATTTTCAAGAATATAACACATTGTAATTAAGCTGTAGTCACCATTTGTGCAATAATTCTCTTGCAGTTATTCTTTCTGTCTTCTTAAAATTTTCTATCCTTTGACCAATAACTCCC
This sequence comes from Xerus rutilus, assembly GCA_028644305.1. Taxonomy (NCBI): domain Eukaryota; kingdom Metazoa; phylum Chordata; class Mammalia; order Rodentia; family Sciuridae; genus Xerus; species Xerus rutilus. Next base: position 51,267,608 of record CM053408.1, read on the forward strand.
CAGTCAGCCCTTAGCCCAGCCCTTGGTAACCACCACTCTACTCTCTGCTTCTGTGAGTTTGACTTTCTTAGATTCCACATGTAAGTGAGATGGTGCAGTATTTGTGCTCCTCTGCCTGGCTGATTTTACTTGGATTAATATCCTTCAGGTTTATCCACATTGTCACAAATGACAAAATTCCTTTCTTTTGTTTTTAATACTGAATAGTATCCCTTGGTGTGTGCATGCGTGTGTGTGTTGCATTTTCTGTATCTATTTATCCATTGAGGAACACTTACATTGATTCCATATTTTGGCTATTATTAATAGTACTGCAATGAACCTAGGAAGGCAGGTATCTCTTTGACATACTGATTTTATTCACTTTGGATATACCTACTAGTGGGATTGCTTGATCATATGGTAGATCTATTTTTAAATTTTAGAGGAGCCTCCACAGTGTTTCCCACAGTGACTATGATATTTTATATTTCCACAATAGAGTGCAAGGGTTCCCTTTTCTCTATGCCCTTGCAAACACTTTTTATCCTTTGTCTTTTTGATCATAGTCATTCTAACAGGAATGAAGTGATATTTCTTTATGATTTTAATATGTGTACCATTTAACATAATTAGTGAAGTTGAGCATTTTTTAATATACTTGGTAATATCCTTGGCCATTTGTATGTCTTTGTTTTCTTTTTTATAAATGTCTATTCAGGTCCTTTGCTCATTTTTTAATTAGGTTGTTTTCTTGCTATTGAGTTGTTTGAGCTCCTTATTGGATGTATAGTTTGCAAATGTTTTCCCCATTCTGTTTTGAAAGTGGGCATCTCTGTCTTATTCTTGACCTTAGAAAAAAAGCTGTCAACTTTTAACCATTGAGTTAAAAGTTGTGCTGGCTATGGGGCTTGCGATATATACCCTCTATTATGTTGAGGTACAGTCATTCTACACCTACCTTGAGAGTTTTTATCATGAAAGGATGTTGAATATTGTCAAATGCCTCTTCTGAGTCTATTGAGAAGATCATATGGTTTTGTCCTTTATTCTGTTAAGGTGATGTATCATGTTGTTCCATAAATTGAACTACTCTTTCATCTCAGAGATAAGTCCCACTTGACCATGGCGGACTTTAATATGCTGTCAAATTCAGTTTGCTAGTATTTTGTTGAGGATTTTTACATCTGTATTCATCAGGATTATTGGCCTCTATTTTTCTTGTAATGTCTTTGTATGGTTTTGATGTGAGGCTAATGCTAGTTTGATTTTTGGAAGAGTTTAAGAAGGATTGTTCTTGGTTTTTCCTTAAGTATTTGGTAGAATTGAAGGGTGAAGCCATCCAGTCCTCGGCTTTTCCTTTATAGGAGACTTTTCTTTACTGAGTAAATTTCTTTATTCATCATTTGTTCAGATCTTATATTTCTTTATAATTCAGTCTTTGTAGACACTATGTATCTTAAATTCATCTTGATCACAAATATAGAATATAACTAATAAAATTATATTGAAAATAAAGCTAATAAACCACTAAGTCTCATTTTCAAATTGCACAACATAATTTTAGTTTGGATCGACTATTCATATGTTAAAATTACATTAAAAATTAAAGAAAAAATATTGCAGAGCAAAGTTGGGAAATTTTGTGTTTACAATGTCTTTCTTTCCTGCTATAAGGATTGTCAAATGACCTCGTGTAACATAACCTAGCATCCCGATTGTGAAGTTCTGCCTTTCAAGTTATCATATTTTGAGTACTATAGTCAGAGTTATAGGTTGCTAAAATAATTATCAGTTTTTATGGTATGACATCCTTTTATATTATGGCAGGGCATTTTGTAACTTAATTTAGATTAAGACATCTAGAACTGATAATGTTTCATATTTTAGATCATATTAGGGAAGACTAATAGGATTAGGCTCCAAATGAAAGCATAAAAAAGAGACCACACTAATTCAATAAAATGTTGTAATATATTCCAGAACATCCCTACCTGCAACTTTGTGCATTTCCCACTAACTCCTGTCCTAACTGTGAATGTCCTATAATGAAATTTGGCAGAGCTCTGCAGCTCTTCTCCATTAAAGACATGTCAGTGGGAAGGCAAATTGCTGGGCCTGTGCAATGTGATGTCTCAGAAGCTCCCTTTGCCATAGAGAAGATGAAGTTGTTGGGAGGCATGAGGAATACAGCTCAGACACACATAACACCCAAGACTAATGTTGGCTTAGGGTGGGTTTTAGTTAAACACTCATGAATTATCAGAAGGTGCAGATTGGTAACTACATTTTTTAAAATGTATTAAGGTGGTGCGTAATTTTTAAGTAAAACCTAATAAACAAGATACTTTTATTCAGTAAATAAACAGCTGAAGGCTGAACAACGTTTGATCCATTTTTATATTTCTGAAACTTAACATGGTACCTGACATTAATGATTTTTAATAAGTACTTGTTTGATAGCACTACAAATTTGATTTCTATGGGAATATGGATATTGTCTTGAATAGTTATTCAAAAAAATTCATTATGTACTATGATTAGGTTAGAATGATATCCTAGAAAAACACTATTTGTGGGTGCCTAATCACTATTATGAAATTAAAGGTATACTAAAGTCAAGTAATCAATGTCATTTAGCAGGTTTTATTGCCATATTCATGTATGGCTTCACAAAGATCCAATCAGAAGGTTGCATTTACATCTGGATTTCTATATTCATTTGAAACCCCCTGTTAACAAGTGCATGCTCAGACTCATTATAAGACTTCTTGGTATAACATGCTAATTACTTCCCTGCACTCTAGCTCCCAAACCACAATGAATCATATTATGAAAGCAAATCACTGAAAACTTCAAACAGCATGCATCTTTGAGATGCCACTAGTAAAGGAAGCATAATGATAGGGAATCTTTGATGTTATCAGATGTGATGGAAACTACACATTTGTATTTGTGTAAATCCTGTAGACTGAAGCATTTCCCCTACCCTTAAATAACCTGAAACCAATTTCAAGTTCCCAAATGTTCTTCAAAGCAGCCTGCCTTGGGAGTAATGCTGATGGCATTTCATATTTCAAGGAAGCTTGCTTTTTCCATCTCAGGACTTCAAGCAGATTTGAAATTTTACTTTCAAAGAGAAAAAACATTACCTGCTTTTACCCAAACCACTAGCTCTGGTTGGATGTGCAAAATGTCCTAGGTAATGAACTTATCTATGGTAAGGGAACTATGGTATATAACCTTGTAGCTCAGAGTCTGAATAGTGCAGCTGATTCTAGGGAGTTCTGAACTTTGTTTAGATTCTTCATGGTGCAGTTCTTTCTTGTTCTTGTGTTGTTGACCAAAGTTGCAATGTAAACTCTGGGACATGTGACAGAATAACTGTACACAACTGTAATTAGTCCACCTCCGCCTGAATGGGGTGTCTGTGGAGCTGAAGACAAATTTGGTGTGTGCTTGACTCCAGTGCCCACAGGGAGCCCAGACCACACAATTCAGAACATTCATACTATGAATAGCTCCTGTAGCAGGAGGGTCGGTCTGTGGCTTCTTAAAAGCCTTCAGATTTGTGGTCAGTAGAAACATCTATGAGCCTATTTGGGCTAAAGGATACAGTGGACCTAGTGAAGTTCCACTAGCATTTAATTAGGTTTCCTGTAATTGCTTTAGGTGAAAGTGGGGAACGAAACCTGAGGTATCGTCTTGGGACACAAAATATTTGTATGTGGTTTTAATATCCTGAGCCCATTTGTTGATGCTCTGAATTTTAGAAAGAACCATTATAGTTTGAAGGAAACATACACTGCAGGTTTATCAGCCCTTTGGTGACTGTAAATTTCCTGCAACAACCTTAAAGGAAGAGTTGTGTTTCCAGTAACTGAATTTCTGCATGGGGAGAGAATGTATAAACAAATAAAACAGGCAAAAGCATTAAACATCAGAATGAAGAAGAAGAAAAAGAGAAGGAGATAGGGTTGGGAGAGAGGCTGTATTCCATCTTTCCAGAGACCCAGATTTCTAGATATTATAATAATGAGAAAAATTGCAGTAAGATCAGAAAAATAGGAGGCCTGAGCAGAGCCAGAAAAGAGGGAGAAAAGTAATGCTATTCACTGATAGTAGGGGATTTTTGCTGTGAAGATTGTTGTATCAGTTGGACATTGGCTAAAATAATATACCAATCTCTTTTCATACAGGGCTGAAGTGTTGCATTATAGCAGTTACTTGAAAATTCTTTTAAACTGGTCATTGTATAAAAATGAAAGGATTACTAATTTTCAAAACCTTAAAATAATTTTAAATATACTCAGTAAACTTTTCATAATGGAGTTGCCCTCCTTCAGGATGTTGTCCTTCCTTGTGATTATATAAGACCCACTTTCCTGGGCTTCAACCCAATTGAGAAGATCTTTAGTGGACCTAAGGGCCTACTAGTTTCTATGACTCAATCCTTCTCAGCTCTTAAAAGAAAATATTGTTCACTCCTCTGGGGGACAGTACCTACTTCCACTGGGTGGTTGCTAATTTCCTGAGTACTCTCACCGTTTGAATATTTCTTAGGTGTTACAGAGAAAGTTCTGGAATACCTTTCTGTGGATTTCCCAAAGACATACTCTCTCCTGTCACCTGTGATCAACATTTCAAAAAATTATAACTTTTGGGAACTTGTTAAACTCCAAGAAATTGAATAAATAAATAAAAACACACATACATAAAAGCACATGCACATGTGCACATGCACTCACACACTTGTGTATGCACAGACCCATATTTATATCTTATATGAGACATATAAGATGCATATATATATATATATGTGTGTATTTATATTTTTTTCATCCTCTCTAATCATGACATCTACTTGCTTAAAACACTTCAATGATTTCCATGGCTTTTAGGAAGAAGTCCAAAATTTTAAGCACTGTGTACACACAGAATGATATCCAAACTTAGCATGCATCAAAATTATACTTAGTATAAGTTATTAAAAGCCCACTGATTGCTGGGCCTCACTCCTAAAGTTTCCTATTCACTGAGTCTGGAGTAAGGCCTGAAAATTTGCATTTCTAACAGGACCCTATGTGATACTGATGAAACTGTCACAGGAGCCACTTTCTGAGAACCATTAGACCACAAGACTATAAGAACTAGACTCTTTCTTTTCTCTAATTTAATCTCCTATTATTCTCCATATCCAGTGCTTACAGTGCTCAGAGGAATTTTGGGTTCTTCATCTCCTAATTCTTTGTTTTAGTTCTTTATGTTCTGTCTTTTATTTATTTATTTATTTTTAAGTTTTGAGATAGGGTCTCATTAAGTTGCTGAGGCTGGCCTCAAACTTGTGATCGTCCTGCCTCTGCCTCCTGAGTTGTTTGGGATTACAGGTGTGTGCTCCCACCCTGACCTCTCACCATATAATACAACCAAGGTAGCTGATATTGGTTCAATCTTTCATGCCAGATTGAATTTCTTCATTACTTTCTCTCATCCCTATAGCTCTCCTTTGCAGCATTAAACACAATTGTTGTTAAATAATAAACAGTATATCCTATTGTTAATAGAAGCCCTCTTCATAATAAGTTCATTGGGGGGGGTGACTATCTTAGTACTTAGAATTTCATAAATGCTCAATATAGTATCTTTACATAACTGATAATAGATACTTAACAAATTAATAAATATAAATAGTGCAAAGCAATTCATTTAATTATTCTTACTGTGCCCTTACTTGGCTCAAAGCAAATTCTCCCTGGGTATTCTGCTAGTTATCTCAATGGACACTCTATTTTGAAAATATGTGTATTCCATCTCCAGGAGAACTGACAGTTCCCCACATACAATGTTCAGATAATCCCTTTTTCTCACTGCAAATAGGAGCATTGCAGAATGATTCTCTGTAACAACCTTGGTACCTCAAGATAAATATCTCTGAAATGATAATCCCAGATTCTTAGTTTAATTTTTGTTATCCAGGATTACATAAGCCTTTGAAATAAATTGCAATTATTTCAGCATTTTGGCTGAAGGGACTTAAACAGGATTTTAGTTACATTGCAATTACGGTGCATCAGTTGGACTTCCAAATATCATGCATGAAAACCTTAAAGTCATATATTCTTTGAATAGGATACCAGAGGTGTGTTAACTGAAGTATTTCTTTCACAAAAAATAATGTGCTATTATAATTGAAACACAACTATTAAAGTAATTGAATCGTTAAATTATCACCACAATGATTATAGACTTAGATTGTTCTCTCTCATTTCTTGTGAGGACTTGGAAAGCTGTGTGCAGCACCTGGGCATCCTAACCACAACCGTTTTAATTGAGGTAGAGTCCTTAGATGTGAAATCTGAGTTTACTACCAAATTATACAGAGGGATATATTTGGTGGGAGATGAATTTTAGCAAGCTAGATGGGGAACTCCATTATTTTGTAGAGTGTTGGATTCACTCCACTTTCATCTTCAGATGAATCCAGAAAATTTGAAATAGCAAATAAGAGAATGAAAAAGTGGTTAAGTAAGGCAACAGGAGCCAGCTGAAAATCAGAGATGAGACACAATATCTGGATGTTGATCTATGGCAACAAGCAGGATCATTGGGGAGAAAATGTGTTTCATATTTCATTGGTACAGGTCTTTTCTTGACTTGAACCTCCCTTTTTCTTCTCAGGTCTCATTGTCCGGGAAGTGAGCATTGAGATTTCACGACAGCAAGTGGAAGAACTCTTTGGGCCTGAAGACTACTGGTGCCAGTGTGTGGCCTGGAGCTCAGCGGGCACCACAAAGAGTCGGAAGGCTTATGTGCGCATCGCATGTGAGTGGCTGCACACACACACACTGGGTTTCAGAAGCTGTGGAAATATCAGAAAGTTTAGATCATAACTGATCTAGTATCAAAGATCCCTGATCAAAATCCCTGGTGGAAGATTCCTCAGATTTCTTCATTTGAACTACACAGCCCACTTAAGTCCCTAGGCACTGGGTAGTTTTCCTTTAGAGATGTGAATGAACTCTTGCTACTTTCAAAAGATTCTTATTTTGTTTTAATCTTGTAGTAATTAGGCTATGGGAGAGTCAAGTATATTCCTTTTTTCAGTTGATTTAAAACCATATTTGAGCAGTCTTCCTATTGGAAATAGAGATTGCCCAGATCAAGCTTCTCTGTTTATCTAGGAACTGTTCTACTGACTTAGAACACAGTATTATTTTCCAAATTGTGTTAATTCCTAGAATATTCATGTTCGGGAAGAGTGCCTCAGAAATAAAGGGTTTTGTAATCAATTAACGTGAGACATATATTCTTTGACAAAGTTAAAGTGGTTTCTTCATTGTAGAACTTCTCGGATTCTTTGATATTCTAATAGGCACCTTATCCCCAAGAGATTGAGTGTGCAGCCACTGTAGAACCCTTTCTCACTGAGTCCTGTATCCTTCTAGAGCAGCACGAGTGCTGCTAGACCTTGTCTTAAGGTTCCATATATGAGAAACTCCACTGAAATCCATGTTTTATTTTATGAACCTCTTTAAATGTCTGCAATTTACTGAATTCTCTTTTGAGGCAGATGTCAATAATCCCTCTGATGTGTAAGTCCCATCAGTGCTGACTCGGATGCACTCTTGCTTCCCTTCCACTTGATCTGGATCTGGACCATTGCAAAGACTTCCCCTTAGTCTCCATGGCTAAATTTTTCTCTATTCTAGTGCTTCTTCTGTGTTACCACAGGAGAAAGTCTTCCTTAAACTCGGGACTCATCTCATTTCTACCCTTGCTTAAAATGTTTTAGGGACATATAAAGTCAAAATTTCTTATCAAGATAGCAGAGACCAGTTCCTTAAAAACCAGAAATTGACTTTCTCACAGCTCTGGAGATAAGGTGTTGGTAGGTTTGCTTTCTCCTGTGGCCTCTCTCTGGTTTGCAGTGGCCGCCTTCTCATTGAGTCCTCACATGGCCTCTTTCTCTCTCGATGTACACATCCCTTGTATCTCTCTGAGTGTCCAAATTTCCTTTTCTTATAAGGATACCCATAAGATTGGGTTCAGGCCCAGTGTAACTGTCTCATTTTACATAACTCACCTCTTTAAAGGTGAGATTGTGAGATACTGAAGGTTAGGGATTCAACATAAGAATTGGGAGCAGGAGACCCAGTTCAGCTCATAACCACCACATTTCATGATTTCCATATCCATGTTATGTTTCAAGCTCTGACTTCTAAGGATTTCTAAACCTTAGTCACACCAGATTAGAAATATTTTGATCTCCAAGCCTTTCGACTGTTGCTTGTGCCTAAAAGTTTCACCCTTGTCTTAGTTCCCATTATAATTTCTTTTAATTAATGTATTTGACAAACATTCAGTAAGGATTTACTGAGTTCTTGGACAATTGTAGGTATTAGGGATGGCGGGGGAAACAAAACATAATCATGGTTGTTCTCATGGTATTTGTGTTCTGGTGAGGAAATGCAAACTGTATAAAATAAATAGTAATCAGTTAAGGAACAGTTGGTATGCACTATAAAGAAAAATAAAGCAAGAAAAGGGAATGTGTGGTGAGGGTGGAGGTGGTCAAGAACATGTCCTGAAGGAGCTAATGGTTGAGTCAACCAGCCTGAGGGAGGGGTCAGGTGAAGAGCTAAGGGAAGCAATTACAAACTCCTGAGGCAGGCGCATGCGCAACACTGTCCAAGCAGTGCTGTGAGGCCAGAGAGGCCAGAGCAGAATGCAGGAGAGGAGAGTCCTGAGGGCCTGAGAAAGGTAAAGCCTGAGGGTGAAGACGGGGAAGGGGGGGGGGTTGAGTTGTGGGACTTGGTAAGTGCTGTAATATCTTGGTTTTTAATATAAAATGTTTAGAATCTTTTCTGCAGAGCAGCTGCATCTGACTTCCATTGACAGAATCACCTGAGGGCTGATGAGAAGAGACCTAGAGGGGCCCAAGGGTAGAAGTAGGAAGACGACTGCAGCTATGAGCCATGTTGGGCAAGCACAGAACAGAAGCAGGGATGGGGTGCTGAGAACAGGATTCTAGATACACTTAAAGTAGAAGGAAGAGCTTTTGTTGAGAGTTGGGATGTGGGATGTGAGAGGAAGAGAGAAAAGGATGGTTTAAGAGGCCTGGGCCTTTTGAATGATTTCTATCACATGTCCCTGGTGAAATCATTTCTGCTTCTTGTATTTTCCTCTCTATTTTCAGAGCAGTTTGTCATACTTTAAATATAGGGCTTACTGTGTTTGAATTATATTCATTTGCTGTAATGTTTGTATTTCATTCTAGTGACTTCCTTGAGATCAAGTCTTCTATTTTACTTTATGTCTTCAAGGTTTAGAACAATGCCTAGAAAACCCTAGATGTTTAATAAATGTTTTTGAAATAAAAGCACTATAAACCATAACGAATTCCCTATGAAGTTTATTAAAATGCTGTACATTCATCTTCCCTCTTTGAATATGTCTAAAGAGATTTGTTCTTTGTCTCAAATGAATTCTCCATGAAATAGACTGTGAGATGGAGACATACTTGCAGAAAATGTATTGAAGAGCACTCTTAGGACAATAGCCTAAGGATATCAAGATGTTAAGTGGAGGAATGAAGGCAGTAGGATTGGGCAGAGGGAGAAATTGAGGTTCAGTGCAAATCCAACAATGGCTAACCTATAGGAAGGAGTGGAGCGCCAATAGCCATGTGGAGTTGGCCCACCTGCAGGCAAAGGGGATAAGCGAGCCTCAGACTAGTCAGTGGATGTGGGCTCCTCCTTTACTCCCTATCCCACCAGCAAGTGTGAACTGGGACCAAGCAGCCTTCTTCTCAGAGAAAGGCAGAGAGCTGACAACGCCAACATTGCCAACAGGGAGGGGAAAGCAGACCTAGGGGGCATATCACCACATCCCCTATAATCTTTTGCCACAAATCCCTGAAGAATTGGTGTTATTATTATAAGAAAGAAATATGCCTCTAATCGTTTTTAAAAAGAAACAAAAAACTGTTTTGGTGGAAGATATGAAAGAATTCAAAATCAGCTTTGAATTATAATCAAAAGAGGCACAGTGATAAAAAAGTTTACCTTGATCTTTCATTTCTATGTGTATCAAGCACAATAAATATTTAAAATTGGAGTCTATTTTCTATCCTGAATTATTGACTTGCCTAAAGCTGAAATTTAAGGCCGCATAATTCCAAATGATGGATTTCTATTTAATAAGCTTTTGATTTTATTTGATTTTTGGAGAAGATTGTGGTGCCAATTTTACATATACATTTAAATATTATATGTATATATATCCTTATTTTTCCATGTAAAAATTAGATATATAAACATAAAATCCCCCCATCTTTCTTTACAACACATTCTATAAACCTGGCTACTTAATTCATGTCTTTTAATTGTTTATTTGACATTTTCCAATTATAAGAAACCAAACTCTAGGAAGAAATAAATTGATCCACATAAACTTTTCCCCCCATAAGAATACTTAATAGTACTTAATAGTTAATACTATAGTAGTATAGTATATACTACTATATAATAGTACTTAATACTTAACAGTTAATACTATAACTTCATAATTAACTAAACTCCGTGTGTGGTCAGGGAACATCATCCAACATGTGATGATTTGTTCATATAGATATATATCATGTGAAAAACAAACCAGGTTAAGTTACAGATTCTCTCTGTGAAGGCTGCTCCCTCTCAAGCAGGACTCGCTAATCCATGCATGTCATTTTCTAGTCTTCATTGCCTCAAATGAGCCGTGTGCTTTGCCTAGTAACACTTGACAGATGGCCATCACAAAACTGCAATTAAAGTTTAAATTTAATTCACAGGTGAAGATATCCACAATGCTAAGGTTAAATAAGTATAATGACTTCTCACCTAATTAGATTTATGCTCATTAGGTGTACTGCAATGGGTCCATCGTTCTTTCTTGAGAAACTTCTATTGTCAGAAGTTGATTAAGCAGAAATGAATATTGACTAGTATTTGATTGCCAAGAATATTCCATATCATTGAACCACATAAGAAAAAAAATAAGTTTGTGAGACAAGCAGGGCAGAGGAAAACTACCGAAATTTGAAAGTTGGAATTCAGCCCAATGTAAGCTGAGAACATAGTGGGACTGCTCTACATGCTCTTCAAGATTTCCCAGGTGGCTGCTTTATCTTCCCTGGCAGAGAGAAGTTTCTGCTGAGAAACTTCAAGTGGATGCTACAGCAACTGAGTAGAGCTCTTCTGGAAACACTGCTGTGAGTGTGGAGGGTCTGTTTCTTCAAGTGTTTCTTGCTAAGGGCCAATGAGAGGATCTCAAGATGTGAGGTAGGAGAGTGGAATAGGCTATATGTGTGCAAATACTTTCTTTAAGAAATCTTGTGGTTTCAATATTGCTGCTGCCGTGGATGTTGCTAGTGTTGATGAAGCCATAGTGGTGGTCTTCTGGGGAGGAGGAGGGGAGGTGATAAAAGCAGCTAAGTGGAATGGTTAAGCACATTAGCCTCGGGCCAAGTTGACTTATGTTCAGATCCTGCTTCCTTCACTGACTGGTAAGATGCCGATCAAGTTACTTAACCTCTCTGAGCCTTAGTTTCATCAACCATGAAATGAGAATGATAAGGTTATTTTAAGATTTAATGAGATAAACTTGTACAGCATATGGCACAGTGCCAGGACACAAAAACAAGCTCAGTGAAAGATAACAGGTGTTCATGATAACAGACATAACAATTAAATGACCTTATATATTCATTTTGAAACTTTTCCATGCTAAACAAGCTTGAAAAACTAAAACCCCCTTCTTCTTTTATCCCTATCATGTCCTGGACCTGGGCTGTCAATCCTAGAGGTGAAAATTCTCTTCTGATTCACACAACATTAGTATATAATTTTTGCCCATGCTTGAGGATGGAAGAACAGATCATGTAGTCACCTGTCTATAATTCATGAGTCAAAGTGCGATTTATGTGCACCAAGAATCCATCTTCCTAGAAATGGTGGTAGAGTTCCTCAGGATTCCTATTTATCATGTATGCAAACCAATAAATCACAGCCAGCATCACAAAGGCCACTGGCTATAGAGAGCAGACAGAAAGCTCCTAGAAAAAATTAAGGGTGGTCAATGTGGCCCTTTCTGCCCTCCTCTCAACAGTTCATACTGCCTTTTCTCTGTCATCAGAACCACCATGTGAGCCACTAGAGTTGGCATCAGCCTTGATCAAATTTGTGAATCCACAGTATTTAGCACACTGTTCAGGCCAACAGTGTCTGGTAGAAATATAATGCCAGCCACATGTGGCCTAAAGTCTTGTAATAGCCACATTTCAAAAAGAAACAAGTAAAATGAATTTTAATAATGTACTTCATTAAGTCTAATATCTAAACTAGCATTATAACAAAATAACCTATATAAAGAAGCATTAATGAAATAGCTTACATTGTTTTTTCTCATACTGGTCTTTGAGATCTGGCATGTGTACACTTATAGGACTTCTCAGTTCAGCTGAGCCTCACCTGTGGCTGGTGTTGAACAGATAGGCTGTAGAATATAAGAATGGCAAGGGAAGTGCTATTCCAGTCACTTCTTACGTGTGAGCTCATCCAGTCCTTGCAACAACTCTGTGTGATGGATGCTGTTATTATCCCATTTTGTAGATGAGGAAATAGAAAGCAAGTGGAGATGAAAAATCCTGCTTGAGGTTATAGGGCTGGAATACGGAGAAGTGAGTCAGTCCAGGAACCAGCTCTATGGTTTTAACCAACACGCTGGGAGCAAAGACAGGAGGAGGTGAGAAGGATGCTCTATCCCTGGATGTGACTTATGACATTATAAAAGGTTTTATGGTCCATTTATAAGAGTGGGCAAGAAGGAAAGTAGTAACATGAAGTACTGCTATTTACAATATGGAAGAGGATGTTGGTTTCCTGCTTCTCTCCTTTTGCCTGGTCTGCTCTAAACACCCCATTGCTTTATTTCCAGAAAGCAATCGACTCTCTTCAGATACAGGGGATTTGCAGGAGCTGTTCTTTCTTACCTGGAACATTCTTCTCTAACACCAAATCTGAGTTCTCTTCCTTCTTTTATTCATTCTTAGGCTGAGCTGTCACCTCTTCAGAGGGACTGACCCTCATCCTCCCATTGTCCTAATCCCAAAACTGCTTTATTTTTCTTGACATTATTTGTTTACTTTCTCATTGACCATCTGCCCTACTAGAACACAAGATTCCCAAGGACAGGCATGTTATTTTCTTCATCATTATATCCCAGTAACCTAAAATTAATGCATTGCAAGTGGCTGGTACTAAATTAATGAAGACAATGAATAAATAGCATTAAGTGGAAAAAAACTGAAAGCAAATGATGGGGCAAAGGGATGATGCCATACAACAAAAATAATTTGTTCATTTAATAAAAACGTTTTTTTCCAAGTAATTTAAGAACATCAGCTCATGAGATTGCCTGTGTGTTCCCCTCCTCAAGCCCCCTATCTCCTTTGTATTTATTCATATATACCATAGCCTTTATCAATGTCTAAGCTACTATACATTTACATATTTATTATGTTCATGGTTTGTATTCTCTCTCTCCTCACCCCCTTAGAAGACGAGTTCCACATGGGCAAAGATGTGTGGCTGATTTTTTCATGGTGAATTCAAAATGTTTAGAATGATGCTTGGCACAGTGTAGGTGCTCAATACACGTCCCAAATGAGTAGGTAAATTTACACTTCCCTATTTAGGTATCATCATTTTATTTATGTGTGTGTGTGTGTGTGTGTGTATTATATATACATATATATGGTGAATTATTGTGATAGTTTTTATATACAGAAGTCATGACTCATGACCTTTATGTTACTTTTCCATTTCATACCTGTCTAAAATACTTAGCATTAAACAAAATTAATTTTATGATTTAACCAAATAATACATTTCTTTATGAGAAAGGTCATGCCATGAACAGTGTCTAGTAGCTGGGAATATGTGGTGTCTTAGTAGAACTTAGCAGGTTTCCTGATGCTAGAATCAATGACTTGTTTACTAAAGTGCATTTCTGAATTGTCTAATCCTTTTTGCAACTGTTAAGCCCCTAGTAATTCCATTATAAGTAATAGACACCAAATTTTGAATCAGATGAAATTAATTGCACAATTTAGACACTTTTGGATAAGGAAGAAAATTTTAACAATAAGTTTCTACTTGTTTTGTATCGATCTCAATAGTTGTACAGTGTTAAGAATTTTGTAGGGTCTGGGATTGTGGCTCAGTGGTAGAGTGCTTGCCTTGCATGCATGAGGCACTGGGTTTGATCCTCAGCACCACATAAAAATAAATAAATAAAATAAAGATATTGTGTCCATCTACAACAAAGAAATATTTAAAAAGAAAAAAAAAAGAATTTTGTAGATATTTCAAGATTAAGAGCTGTAGTAAACCAGACGCAGTAGCGCACGCCTGTAATCCCAGCATTTTGGGAGCCTTAGACAGGAGAATCAGGAGTTCAAAGCCAGTCTTAGCAACAGCGAGGCGCTAAGCAACTCAATGAGACCCTGTCTCTAAATAAAACACAAAATAGGGCTGGGGATGTGGCTCAGTGGTTGAGTGCCCCGAGTTCAATCTGCAGTACCAAAAAAAAAAAAGAGCTGTAGTAAATACCTGATTGTGTCAATCTATATTGTTTCAAACTTATTTGCTTTTATATATGGGCAGAAGCTCCTGAGTTTCATGAAGGCCCCACAGATCCATGGGCATTTATAACTCATATTTATTTTGAGATGCAGGGGACCATCTGATAGAACTCTGTCTCATAAGGTTATATTTTGTAGGAAATCATCTATCAATATGTTCTAGGCAGGGCTGATAACCCACTGGACTAAAATGTGTCATTAAAGTATGTTTTATGTCACATGAAAAGGGAAGTTTATGGCTAAAATGCTTATTTGCAAAAATCTTGTCGGTAGTCATTACATTCTTTCTTTGTACTCAGCGAAAAGAGCCTTAACTTTTTGGTATGTCAGGTTCCTCATCCATAAAGTTGGCATGTTTCTTATTATTTATCCCTAAGACATACCTTAAAAATATTGTGATGACATATAATCATTTTTTTCTGAAGCTAAAGATGCAGTGTGAATATAAAAAAGTGACTTATATGGGGTTTTTCTTTGTAATGGATGTCATTTAGAGTTCTAGCTCTAAAATATTTTTTTAAAAAAACCCTTTAGCAAGACTATCTGAATACAAATGTGTTTGTCCCATAAATGCCCCAAAGTCAAGAAATAAAGAAGAATGGCTGAAAGTGTTCTTCCCTCCTAAAGGGACTGTGTTCACTTGATAATTCTGAGTTTCAAAGATCCCAATGCAGTGAGGGATAGCCCTGGGCTCAGCTGAGAACATGGCCAACATGATACTCCTGCCAACATTCTGGCTTCTGTCCCTGGATGTAACTTATGACATTATGAAATGTTTTGTAGTACATTTCTAAGAGTGGACAAAAACTTTAGCTTTTATGGAAGGAAAATGAGATCATGAAGTAATAGGAAAAACGAAAATCTATCATCTTCATCCTTTCTTCTTAAAAAGCTCTGTGTCCTGATAGCCAGCATTTTGGCTTGCACACCGTGTGCCTGACTGGTGATCCTGTTGTGCTATAGCTATTGTGATTCTCCCAACAGGCCTGTGAGGTCTGTACTGTTATTACCCTTATTGGGCAAATAACAAAGCAGAAGCGTGGAGATATTAGGTAATTTGCCTAAGTAATCATTGAGAAATGATAACAGTGAATTCTAAGCACATTTTTCTCTCTGCAATCTAGTTCATTGCAAAGAATGGCAGAAATGACTTAATTTTTCACAACTCTTAACTTTTCCATCTAACCAAAGAAGTGACTGCATGTAGTTCATTTGGGTTGGTTGGTTGGTTGGTTTTTGTTTATTTTATCACTTATAATATTTGAGAGCAAAAGGCAAGTAAAAAAAGAAAATTCTATCTAATTTTTATGTACATTGTATCCTTTGCATTTAAAAATACAATAAAAATTTCTTAATATCATAATAATTTGTGGGGTTTTTTTAATTCCAGTAAAATTTAGATATGCTGTTTCTGGAAAAGAAAACCATGACAAACTTTTAAAGGTTCTATGGAATTCAGCCAGGTATTTTTCACTTTTAATAAGTACCCAAAGCTCTGAAGACTAATCTAGTTCTCTCAAAATGTGCAGAACTGGTTGGTTCACAGCAGTTATTTCCCATTAATAGCTAAATTGGGTGATTTAAACATAAATTCTACTCTGACAACATAATTAGTCTCTTCCATCATTATTGGAGAAATGGTACATTTTTTTTTCACTTTAAGAACAGAGGTATTCATGTTTTATCTGACCGTGGAATTATTTTATTCACTAGAGGAACACTTTAAAAATACATTAAAACTTTTTTATAAAATTAAAAATGTATTCTGTACCTATGTTTATTGAACATGTAAAAATTTAATAGAAAAGTAATTTGAAAGTATGAAACTGTATCATAGTAAAGCAGCTGTCTTTGCTTAATGCATGGTCAGGCCTGTGTCAGAAAGTATGTAAAATGGCCAACAGCAGCCGATAGCTGTGACATGGAGCTCATCTAAGCACACAATTCCTCTAAATCTAGAGCCATTTTAGTAAGACAAGCTCAAATTTTGAAGGCAAGAAGCTTAATTCTGATACTTGAATTTGCCCTCTTAGGTCAAAATTGAATAAATAAATAAATGTCAGTACAACATGAACTCCAGGAATATTTGACAGCTATACTGAATTTGGTGACAGCATACAGTGGGTATTTAAAGAGGTCTTTTAATGTAACTGCTCTGTCCTAAGTGGTTTTTTGTTTTTGTTGGGGCAGGGGTTGTTACCGGGGATTGAACTCAGGGGCATTTAACCACTGAGCCATATCCCCAGCCCTTTATTGTATTTTATTTAGAGACAGAGTCTTACTGAGTTGCTTAGCATCTTGCCATTGCTAAGGTTGGCTTTGAACTCACAATCCTCCTGCCTCAGCCTCCTGAGCCACTGGATTACAGGCATGTGTCATTGTATCCAGCTCTAAGTGTTTTAAGTTTGTTATTTAGTCTTCACAATAACATAAGTATTACACATCATTTTGTGTACACAGAAGAGAAAGCACAGAAACCTCACTAAGCACTAAACCAGGACTAAACCCAGGTAGGATGGACCCAAGATCTATGTAATATGTAATATCCATTATAATATGCTGAATTGTGGCCACAGTTCACAGATCCCTGATCTCTGGAATAGTTACTTTATTTGGAAAAAGGATGTTTGCAGATGTGATTAAGATAAATAGATTATCCTGGATTATCCAGAGGGGCTCTAAATGCCATCAAGAGTATTTTACAAGGTAAAGGCAGAGGGGAATTAGACACGGACGCTAAGGCCGTGTAACCATGGAGGCAAGATGGGAGAGAGGCAGCCTCCAAGAGTCTGGAGCTAACAAATGGCATCTCTGAAGATATCCAGAGCAGGCATACCCTGCCATCTATGATTATAATCAAGCAAAACATTTCAAATTTCTGGCCTCTAGAATTGCGATAGAATATATTCCTATTGTTTTAAGCCAGGAAATTTGTGGTCATTTCCACAGGGCATGAATAGAACCACAAAGCAACACTCATTCCCCAACAAATCCATATCAAGGAGTTGTTTGCTCTAATTGGCTGAGGAGCTTGAACAAGTGAGTTAACCTCTCTGAGTGCTGGTTGTCTAATCTGTAAAGTGAGGGGACTGAACTATCCAGGTTGGAAGACCTCTTATAGTTCTACTCCATAAGAGAAATTATAAAGGAGACTGTCAAATTATTTTGGAAAAAGAATTCAATTCAGCATTTATTAAGGAGCTACCATGCACTATGAACCATACATGAAGACATATTTGTCCTCAAAGTTATCTAATTTTAAATGTGTCCTCAAATTTAAAACTTTAGCATTCAAGCCAGACCTGGTGCATACCTGTAATTCCAGCAACTTGGAAGACTAGAACAGAAGGATCACAAGTTCAAGACCAGCCTCAGTAATTTAGTAAGACCCTGTCTCAAAAAAGGGCTGGGGACATAGCTCAGAAGTAAAGCACTTCTGGTACCAGAAACAAAAGAAGACAAAATTAAGCATTCAGTTGGCTGGTGATATTTCTGACAAAAAGATGACAGTAACTGTGCCCACATGCTGCTCCATACCAGAAAGTTTTGTACAGTGGACTCTAGTTTGGGGATACAAATGCATCATGTGTTAGCTGCAAACTCCTGCTTAGTTTTGGCTTCCTGGAGTCCAGTGTTGAGGAGAATCCTGAGGCTATGTTCAGACTCTGCAGTAAAGAATGTCTGATTGATTAGTTATATACATGTGAGCTGAAAGTAAATGCAATGGAGCCACATACTTGTCATTTCTACTCTGAAGAACAAGAGTTAAGCACTGATCAAAATCATTCTTTTTTTAAAAAATGTTTTTAGATGTTGGTGGACCCTTATTTTCTTCATTTATGTAAATGTGGTGCTGAGAATCCAACCTAGTGCCTCACACATGCTAAGCAAGTGCTCTGCCACTGAGCTACAACTCCAGCCCCTCAAAATCACTCTTGACATTTTTCTGCTCTACCTGCAAGAGCTTTAGGTATTTGTACATAGAAACCATAACAATGATGTTGGTTCAGAAAAGAATGTAGGAGCATTTTTATCCTATTTAGTCTCCAAGAATTAGAGAAATGATGACTTGTCTTTTCAGCCATCAAAGAACTTTTTGTTTTCCTAACTACGTTTATTTAAAATGTCACTAATCTTCTGAAGTTCATGCTTGGATTGCCTGACATCCTTTCTGAAAGTTGGTAAGGGAATATAACTTAATTATAAAATACTAATTCAGAAAATGTTATGTATGCAATCCTATTAACAACCAACCTTACCTACCAAAATCTCTTGGTCATCTTTTTTGGGTATTTGCCTAAAACTTCAAACCAGGGAAGCCATGGGGAAAAGTCTCGGGGAATTTTTCAGAGATGGCAGAAAGGCCATAAGAAATATTAACTTTCATTACTCTGAGCATAGAACTTGCTAGAACAATAGTCTCAAAATGGCAGTTTACAGGCCCAATATGGTCCACAAATTTTTGTTTAGCCCTCAAAATATTGCTCAAACAAAGATTTTGATAACTTCTTGAGTAGTTGGCAACATATATGGTTAAAAAATAATTCCATAAAAATCCACATTACCAACATCTGTTAGCTATTAAATAAGTGTGTCTGTGGTCACAGAGACTATATTCTTCTGGGCAGCATGCAGCCAGACCTGAGTAGCAAGAGTAAAGGGGAAATGGATTGGTTTATTGTTTTTTGTTTTTTTAACCCACATCCTATTTAAATTTAGAAACCAATAGATAACCCAGGTGAGCATTCTGGGGGAAAAAAATTCTTATACCTAGCTTTGTACTGTTTGTATTACTTTCATGTGAAGGTACATGTGAAGTTCAAGTCCTGTGATAGACAATGTCAACTCTCCATCAGTACAAAAGTGAGCTCTGCCAAAGCTGTGTAATTACTAACAGGGACTGAGGGTAATAAACCAAGTGGTGAGAGCCACAGTCTGAGCAGATCTCCTTGGCTCCCCACAGCTTCCTATGCTGCCTGCAGTGTTGAGCAGTGCCATGCATGTCGTGGTGGTCCACAATCAATCAAGCAATCGATCCGTCCCTCAGTGGTTCTCAGATTTTAGTGTTGTGCATGAAACCTGTGGGGGCTTCTTAAAACTACAGATTCTCAGGGCCTAACCTGAGTTTGAAGTGTACATTACTGTCCAGCACAGCATGGTTCTCCCTGGATTTCTCTTCATGAAAACTAACCTTCAATCCTCCCATATTGTAGTTGCTCTGTCTCACTCAGTTGTGTTCAACCAAATAGTAAATATAATAGTAAACCAAATAGTAAAGATAATCCTAAATGTTTGTATGCCATAGTGAAATTCACTAGTACTATGGGAAAATAGGAGGTGAGGTTACTATCTTTGGGTGCATACTGTGTGCCAGGCATGCTAAGAATTTTATAGGTGTTCCTTCCTTTGTAGACCTGTGGAATAGATACTTACTACTATATCCATTTTTAGCTGAAGAAACTAAAGCAAGGAGAGGTTAAGCAATGTGCTCAAGGACACACAGATGTCAATTGGTAAAGTCAGGTTCTGAACCCAGGTTTGTCTGCAGTAAACCCTGCTCTTCGCCACAATGTTATCCTTCCTTTCAGGGTCTTTTCCTGTGGTGACTTACAACAAAAAAATGTTGTTTATATCATGATCCAATGGACAGATACCCCCCTCCTTACACACAAACACATGCAAATACACATACGCACACACATACATGTACATAGTATGTATGATATCTCTTAATAATTTCTGTTTATTCAGTTTTTTAATATTTTAATACTGACTTTTAATCCACTAGATTTCATAGCCCTCTAAAGAGTCATGACAGAATTTGGAAAACAGCAATAAACCTGAAATTCCATAAAAACAATAAGGAATATTAGGTACTATAGTTCATAGATCCTATGGCCAAAATCTGTAAGAGGAACATGTTGAAAATTTACACATGAGTATACATGTCTTTCATTCCAAAGCTGTCTGAGTAATGATAAATCTAGCTGTAATAGTTTATTACTTGTGCTTTGTGCTTTATAATCTTCCACATCTTTTTTTAATTCAATAGGTGTCAATATTCACAATACACTTTGATAAAGCAAAGTGTAAAAAGCAAAGCCAATGTTAATAATATAAAATTTCATTTATGTCTTATCATTCTATCAAAGTTTAAGGTTTGAATTTCTCTTAGAATAGTCTATTGAAGTATGAACTGTTGGAGAATTTTTGACTTTATAGTACCATCTATTACATTGCCAAGATTTTGTTCTCAAAAACATATCTTATTATACTAAATCATTCTGCATAATGATGTCGCATTCCTGAGAGAATGGACATTTTTCATAAGTGTAAATCATTTTTTTTAAAACTTGGAGTAAGAACATGTTAGCAACCTGTCTGCTTCAATATCTGGTTGGGATCTTTTTGCTGATATTTTCTCCTTTTCTCCTTCCCAGATTAGCAAGGCTCACAGGTGCATAGATGGTGGTGTGGCCCATTTTTCTCAAAGCTGTGACCTGTTCTGCCTTAACTTTCCTATTAGAGGCCATGTTCACCCTTTCCAGATTATCAGGCAAAGCTGTTACAGGTTGTCACTGGGGAGGAGGCATTATGTTCTACCTCTTTTGTAAATATGCATACTGGCATGAGGGGCTTTCTTGAATGTTATTTGAGTAAGCATTTCCTTTTTCCCTCCTCTCTGTCTGATGAAGACTGAAAAATTAATTTTGTCAAAGAAATTTTCATTGCTTTTATAATAATCAGAACTTTAATTTTCATTTGACTTTGTAGAGTATATTACATAACTCTTAACTTTGTACAGAATTTGCTAATATTTCTAACACTGGATCCTCTGGAAAACAATCTTCTACCCAGTTCCAATTCTTACCCATACCTGTAGATTGAAGTATCAAAAAGGTTCATGAAAGTTGTCAAAAGGGGAATATTATAGGATTTTCTCCTCTAAAGATGTATCAACTCCAACACTTTACAAAATAATTTCTTCTATTATTTCTCTTGAACATGGCTAATTGCAACCAAGAACTATTTTATTTCATAAAGGATAGGATATTTTGTCCTAAAGTGAATTTAAAATCTTATTCAGTCATAAGCCCTTATAGCAAAAGAGTCCAACAACCTCCAGTTTTTTATTTTCATTTTACAAATGAGGAAAACAAAAGAACAGAAAGTCTTCCATATCCCAGTTAACCTTCTTTTTTTTAAACTACCTTGTCAAAAAGCAGAGCTAATGCTTACAGAATGCAATAAATTAGTGCATTCCACATCATGGGCAATTTTCAACCACAGTATTATTGTCATGCAAAATGATAACTGAAAGCATCTTAATTCTACAATGAAAAATGAGACCGTGCACACACATGTATATGTTCAAAAAGGCATTCTTTGATTATGTATAAATGGCCAATAGAAATTCATATCATTTCAAGTTTGATTTGACATCTGTTAATTGGATTTCAGTGTATGGATTTATTAAGCCAATATTCATGTTCTTGAGTAAACATCTCTGAATGCATGCATATGACAGAGCTGATTTTTCTTTTAATTGGTAGAATCAATAAATAGCTAAATCAGGAGTCAGGCCAAGTTGACTTTGCAAAACTAATCTAAGTTTTATAATGCTACTTATTTTAAGCAACCTTAGAATTAATGGAAAGGAAACAGAAGAAACCTAGAATCCTAAAGGTCTTCCAAGGGCAGAAATTCATCTCTCTTTTTCTGACAGGAAAGCCCACATTACTCTGAACCATTCTGTTTTACATCTAATTCCTAGCTGACAAGTGTCCGTTTTTCATGCTTATTCATTCGTCACCCATGTGTTCACTCTGCCTGCAAGGCAGCAGGCCTGCCTCCTATCAAGTCTCTACAAATGATAAAGGATATGCTGAAAATGTTCCCACCCTCCCCTTGCAGAGTAGTGTGGAGGCTGCAATGAGCAGCTGCTGCGCTGCTCAGCCACAATATATTCTGTGCTCATTACACAGCCCGAAAGCTGGGGGAGAGGTTTTATGGCAGGAATTAAAAGCATTTTTCAGGAAGAAGTATTGCTTTGGGTGAGGTTAAATGTGAGATCATTTTAGAAATTAGATAAAATTTATATAGAGTTGAAAACCTATATAAACTATTACAACAAAACTATGATATGGTATTCAGTGAGGGTTGAGTTAAACCTCTTTATGTAGGTGCCTCTGGTTGTCACCATTGTCAATTAGGAAATGAAGACTGCCAAAGATATGCCTTCATGGTGCAGGAATTTAAAAATTGTGCCCAAAATCACACCATATCCTAACAACAATAGCATGCTACACTCAAATCCATTGCCCTTTAGTGATGTCCCTGACTTCTGTCACCATAAACTTTTGGAAAATGGTAGTAGCTATTCCCCTAATCCCCATGCACTCCTCAAGACAGCTTGGCTTCCACTCCCCTTCACTCCTAAATTCCCAAACCAATGATTTCTCCCCTTTGCCTATGTTACATTTGTCCTGTTTATCTCCATATTTCTTAATTTTTTTTCTCCTGGCTCCTCTGATACTTAACTCTTTGGGTTTTCTCCCACCTCTTGGTTCACTCTGTCATTTTTGCTGGTGATCTTTTTCTTAAATGTTGAAGCCTTCTTGTCTTTTTGCTGCAGTCTCCTCCCCTGGTGATATCATCTATTTCTAGTGCTTTAGTCATTGCCTAGATAAAGAATTACAAGATGTCCTCCCAGGACCCCTTTTTCAAACTCTAGATTGGTGTTTCTCAATGGAAGGAGGAAGTGGTTTTTTCTACTAGGGGACATTTGTTATCAGCTGGTAATAATTTTGTCATGGCTACGAGGGGTTCTTCTGGTATCTAGTGGGTAGAAACCAAAGATGTTACTAAGCATCTTACAACCTACAATGGAAAGGATAACCTCACAACAAATAAAATTATCTAGTTTACAAAATTAATAGTAGGGAGGTTCAGAAACCATGAGCTAGACCTACTGGAGTTTTCCATTTGATTATCCTACAGAAACACCAAACTGAACACATACCAATATAAAGTTATCTTTCCACTTCTCTGCCCAGCTGGGTGTCATTTTATTTAGTGTTAGTACCAACTTAACGCAGAAGCTAAAAATATAACAATACCCCTGCCTCCTGACACTCTCAAATACCTAAGGCTTCCTGAAGTCTCATCTACTTAGTTTTAGAATCTGCTTCCTCCTCTTTCTGTCCTCTGTCACTAGCCGAGTTCAGGACCCCATCATCCTTTCTGGTCTATCCAAATGGCCCCTAACAACCTTCTGTCTCCTCACTATCACCTCAATCCATCTGTCGCTCTAGGGGCAATATGACATCTGATCTCCCTCTTTTGCTTAGGAGGGTTTGAGGGTTTGGCATTCCTTACTATGGCAGAAAAGATTTTTTTAAACAGACTTCAGCTTACCTCTCCAGTTTTGGTTCTGTATCTCGCACATCTTCATGTTATATACCTAATAAAATTTCTACCATAAGAAGAAAATGAATATTGATGATATTGCTTCTTTGACTCTTCGGATACTTATATGCCTCACTTCTTGTGTTTCTTCACCTTATTTTGTGGGCTACTGATTAATTAGAGAGTGAATCAGTATGTTATTTAATTTGAGAACTAATTCCAACCTTATGTCTTCACGCTACTTCACACAAGATGGGAGTTCTTTGGTGTCATTTTGTGCAAACAAGATACATCTTATCTATAGCATTCATTCCCTAGAAGTTATTCATCGCTAGTCTTTTTATTGTTATCTGGTATTTTGCCAAAGTTTTATCTAAATGCAGATCAAGATTTTTTTAAAAAACTACCATATTAGAAGAGAACATTTTTAATGTTTCTGTTGGGAGGGTATAGATTAACCAAAAGAGTTGTTCAAGGGAATGGCAAATTGTGTAAACTCAGAGATCAGCCAGTTCAAATACAGCATCAGGTATTTTGCCATGAGGCTTTGGGTAATTTGGTAAACATTTTCTTCATATGTGAAACAAGGTCATGGTTTAGATACTTTTCAAGTTATGGTAACTGTGGATTCTAAATATTCATTTCCACATTATACTCAATTTCTTTATAAGCAAATTAGAGGTTCCCTGCTGACAGAAACTTTTAGAACCACTATAATCTTGCAGATTTTCTTCTGCCAAGAAATTCAACAAAAGGACAAATGTGTAACAATGGATATTTTTACCTCAAAGCATTTTTCTAAGTGGTGCTTTCTGGAAGGGACACTGGGGGCATGTCTCTAGAATCTTTGGGTCTCCACCTATTAATTCAACAGGAAGTAATGGTACGTCTGACTCTTCTGTCTTCACGGGGACACAGGATGGAAGGACAGAGGCAGTAATTTTTATTGAAATGTACTGGATAAAATTCCAATAACTCTTTTGGAAAGAACTAAAGTGTAGATGTACAAAATAAAAATTTAGGCTGTGCGTGGTGGTGCATACCTGTAATCCTAGCAACTCAGGAGGCTGAGGCAGGAAGATTGAAAGTTCAAAACCAGTCTTAGCAACTTAGTGAGGTCCTAAGCAACTTAATGAGACTCTATGTCAAAATTAAAAAAAAAATTAAAAAAGGCTGTGGATGTTGCTCAGTGCTTAAGCACCTTGGGTTCAATATGTAGTACCAAAATAAAATAAAATAAAAATTTGTGGGCTTTTTTTTTAAAGCTGCTTTAAAGTCTATGACTGACTACCTTCTTAACTTTAGAAATTAGATAAAACTTATTTAGAGCTTAAGTCAATGCATTAAAATAAAATAATCATATGACATTCAGTGATGGTTTAGTTAAACCTGTTTCCTGAAGTATGTACCTCTGACATATTTTAATAACAAACTGGTTTCTAATATTTTTTATCTTATAATAGCAGTTTCTAAAACTCTGCTGCATATTCCTGTAACAACTCTAACTATATAAGCATATAAGTAGGTATTTGATATATTTAAGTAGAAATGACTACTTAATCTTCTAGTTGAAGAATGGCCTCATAATTAGATATGGAGTTATTTCTGGATTCTTTTCAATAGTTACTCTTTCCCCTGCCTCATATTTGAGACATTTCAAGAAGTTGCATTCTTTCTTTGAAGACTCCAGCATTCTGGTTTTCACCATGCAATAGAAGCTTGTTTTTGATTTATTGATCAAAAGATTCCAGAGTTACTACAACTTTAATAGTATCTATTGTGAGAAGAGAGGAAAATATTTATGTACATGAGAGGCTCTACATGAGTAAGAATCATGAGAATGGGGTTCTTTTGATTAAAAATGTGATCATCATAGTTCATTATCAAGAAATACTAAAGAAATACAATTAATTAATTTTACTAATGGTTAAAATCAGGCCCCCCAGAGGTTTCTGTTGAAATTTAAAGTAGGGATAATTCATAGCCTTTGAGTTTCATAATTTCCACCACAAGAAATATAAGCACCAAGATTATGGCATGGTATTGACATGTGGCCGAAAAATTACAAAGTCATAAGATGCTAAACTTTTTTGGTACTTTCTGTAAATACACAAATGTCGTTAAGTTTTGACATGTATTTTATCACCTGTACCTTCCAGATCTGCGGAAGACATTTGAGCAGGAACCCCTGGGAAAGGAAGTGTCCCTGGAACAGGAAGTCTTACTCCAGTGTCGACCACCTGAAGGGATCCCAGTGGCTGAGGTAACAAAAATTCTTTGCATTTAGCAATTGGCACTTAGTTATTCTAACAGAGGCCTAATCCATAGCTAATGGTGCAGTGAATTAGGGCATGACATGATGAATGGTTGGTAATGGAGTCCTAACTGCCTGCTGCTGGCAAAACAGATTGATTGGGAACTGATTAATGACTTGGGAGTCAATTAGAATGCCCCACTGGACAAAGCCACAGGCAGCTTGGTTTAATTTTGTCTCTTTCAAGGAATCAGAAATACTGTTTTAACTGGCACTTATAGAGAGAGATGGTATGACTTAATGCGACACTTGATAATATGCAAAAAATATGGAAGAAGGATGTGTATGAATCTATGTCTGTGAGTCTGTACATTCTACATATGTATTTCCTATTCTATGATGTAATTATGAACATCCCTAGAAGTCATATCCACATGCCTTGAACATGTTTGAGTAATATCATCTTATAAGCTTTCCATTAAATTCTTCACTTTTGTGTCTGCTAAAACAAAGCCTATTGATTGCTAATGAAGTATTATGAATCAGATTCATACCATGAGTTTTTATCAGCACCAAACTATACAATGCCCTTTGAAAATGCCTGTCTCCAAGGAATAGGCCTGCATGACTCACAGGAGATGGCATGCTCTCCTGGGGACACTGACCACCATCTGAGAGCATCCTGTTGTGGAAATCTAATACTGTGACTTTCATTCATTAACAGATAATCCCAAATTCTAAAACAGTGTACCTTTTATAGGATCATTAGGAGACATCCTGATATGCATCCAACATGATTATCGCAGCTGGCCCAGTTCTATAAATTCAGGCACATTTTAATTTGACAAGTGAAATAGGTGCTAATTTGTGGTCCTTTTTATCTTTCATATTATATTTGAGTCATTCAGTAGTTTTATATGTGTTACGAGGTATATGTGAGGTGTTGCAATTTAGATCTATTGTCATTCAATGTATATATAGGAGTTAGCTGATGTTTAATAATATTAAAACTTGAAATTTTCTCTATCAATGAAATTCAAAACATTGTTCAAACAGTGGTTAATGATTAATAAATAATTAATAATGCCTTTACTATTTGACCTCTCACAGTTTTTCAGTCTTTTAGAGATTTACACAAAGGTGGGAATCAGCTTAGTTAGCTGGTTCAGTGACAACAAAATCAAACCTGATTCCTTTTTCCAAACTAATATTAATAATAAATCAATCAAAAATTTAGTTATAGCCATTCCTCAAAGAGGCAATGTAAAAATCTCACAGGAAATTTTCATGAATTTCCTTTTTTACTTTGAAAGAAGAGAGCAATTTTTTTACCCTGTAGTTGACATCCAATGGTATTTTCTTTTTTTTTTTTAAATATTTTTTTAGTTGTTGATGGACCTTTATTTTATTCGTTTATTTATACGTAGTGCTGAGAATCGAACCCAGTGCCTCACACATGCTAGGCAAGTGCTCTACCACTGAGCCACAACTCCAGCCCCCCATGGTATTTTCTAGCACTGAATCAGAGACTGCTTGATTATAGCTCTTTCATCCAAAAATCATATCCTTATCTTCTAGCACCAAGACACAGTATGATTTACTTTGACTAAAAAGAAGAAAACTCTTCTCTATATGCAATTTTTCATTTCAGTGATTATAATAGTGTATCTGCTTAATTGTAGTTCTTAAATTTAATGCAAACCTTTATCAAACCCCCTTAAAGACCAAAACATATCATGGGGAACATGGCTTGCCTAGCTTCCTTTTCACTCAAAATTTCTTAAAGGTAACTGATTCCTACAAAGACTTTCCAAGAGGAGATGCTGCTTTTATGTGTTTTTTTTTTTTTTCAGTATCCTCAACAAAGTAGTTCACTTTGTCAAGGAGTAAAGATTCATGACTGCAAACTAATTGGCTGTGAATATTATTTGTATCATCACTGGGGAAGAGACCAATTAACACTTGGCAAGCTCAAAAATCATATACCCATTTGACATTCAAAGAACCATATTTAATGCATATTACTTTTTCACTTTTTTGAAGTCAGAAGACAGATCAAACACACATGCTCAAGAGCAGGTTAATAAACTCCTGTGTAGATTCTTTTCAACACTATTAAAATCACCAAGATCAGAAAGCTAATGAACACCTTAACATGACATCTTACAACTGCCATTTGCTCATGAGGGACAGATAAATAAAAACTTTTTTTAAAGGGAGGGAATGAAAGGTAACTTGGGGAGTTAAAGGATTACATGATCATTTTAGTTTAAATATAAATGCATTCATTATTTAATTTTCATTTACTTGTTCAAGGAGATTTAAAGTATAAAAGTAGTATAAAAGGAAATCTTGTTCTTAAAGGGAAACCAGCAGGTAAAATTCGTGTGGCTTACTGTAATTAAATCAGTTCTTAGAAGATCAGACTAGGCTGGATATGTGCTTCTTTTTTACCCAGGAAAATGATTCTCAAAGAGAGTCAGATAGTAAATATTCAAAGAACACGTAGCTGATCAATTCAAATGATTCTTGTTTTATCAGCATATGTCTAGCTTCATTGAGAAAGAAGTCAGATGCTTTCTTTGCAGAATGTCAGGAAGCAGTAATTTTTTCTCTTCCTATCCAAATTAGTAATTTTTTCAAGAACTCTAATCTCAATTATGATAGCACTGCACTTGATGCAAATAATGGCAAAGACATTACTGAGATAATAGCATTTAATTTCTCTACTTTGGCCTCCTTTAATCTTCTTTGTAGAATGTTAAACCTAATTTCCTCTTAGAACTCATGGTTTTAATCCAGGCATTTTAT
Source organism: Xerus rutilus (assembly GCA_028644305.1). Lineage (NCBI taxonomy): Eukaryota > Metazoa > Chordata > Mammalia > Rodentia > Sciuridae > Xerus > Xerus rutilus. Next base: position 51,296,740 of record CM053408.1, read on the forward strand.
TTCTAGCTTTAGGACAAGATACTTAAATTCGTTGCACCTAAGTTTCCTCCATTATAAAAGGGAGATAATAAGGCACACCAGGGTAATGAGGTTTAAATGAGATGATATATGAATATCACATAGAAAATATCTAAAGCAATCGAGGAACATAACCCATTATTAGTACTATTATGATATTATCTCTTATTCACAGAAAACTGAACTTGGCTCTTGAATTCAAAATAGCTATTGAGCACATTGCCCCCTGCTCAGCACTGTGAGTATGAGGATAAACTTCTATTCTACGAAGAAGCATCAAGATGCTATCCAGTACTCTTTTAGCCATTTGCTTTGGTTTTGGAGTTCACAAGTACTCCAAAGAAAGATAACCATTGTGAGCTTTAAAAGAAAGAAATGCACTTTCAACACCACCATCAAATGACTTGTTCCTGTAAACATCTATAGCAAGTCATGATGTACTTCTTTACTTACTCTTATCATTAAAGTCACTTTCATTCATTTGGTTTTCCTGGTCCCATGATAGTGGACCAGCTCTCTCAAAGAGGAAATTTGGGCAGAGATTATTTTTAGTGGATCTCCTTTTCAGAGCCCAAGGAAAGAAAAAAACAAACAAATTCTCACAGGAAGAAAAGACCAACTCAGGATTCCTTATATGCCATCTCTCCAGGGGGTAACAATTTTGACTCAGAACTAATACTATTGGTTAAGAAAAACTAAGTTGTGTTAGAAAAAACTAAGTTGTTGTTAGAAAAACTAACCCTAGAGATGAAGAACAAGGGTCTCACAGCTCTAGACTTGGCTACTTTCTTCTCTAGTCTCCTTGCATCCTTTTGTTTTATCTAGGGATGTTATGAAAAATGTTTAATAACTGCATGGTTGTCCTTAGCATAAGAATGGTGTTCTGAGAACCTTGTGTTATATCTGATATAATCCCTTTAGCATCTGAACCATACAGCAGTCCAGAAATCCCAGGGAGCCAGGCAGGGTATGGGGTACAGGGCACTTGGTTATTTAGCAACACATTTAGAACTATTTCAATATTTAACACTTAGTATAGATAAATCAGTGTGACTGACCAAATGGTGGCCTCTGTAGTCACAATTTTATAGTCAGACCACTACTTGCATTGAAATGTTATCTGATTACTCTTCTGCCTATCTGACTAGATCATGACAAGATAAGGAGCAAAGATTCTTTTGTTCATGTTTTATCTCTAACACCAACAGATGATGGGTCTCTAAGTAGGTTCTCATTCTTGACCAAATGAAAGAAAAGGATATTTTTCACCATGAAGATATAACCCTATTGAGAGAACTCAGTGCAGAAGAGGAGGGAGAATCCATCAACCTGAACCTGAGAGCAAGCTTCCAATCCACTAGGACCAGGAATTAAAGGCCACTGAACCATACTTCAGTTCAAGGATTATAGGGGAGGTTAATAATAATCATATTCAAATTTTAAGGTAGACTGGGTAAAATAAAGAAAAACCCATTGCAGAAATACTCTCAAATCATATTGCTCTGTATTTTTACAACACTTTTGCTAGAATCAACCTGAAAATAAAATTCCTTCCTTCCATTTCTGATGCAGCATTTGCCTCCCTTTCAGCAGACAAACCTCCCTCCCATCTCCCTGAAGAAACAAGAAAATTAGTACACCCATGGATGGGTGCTGCGTTGCTCCAGTGGCATAATAGCAGCACTCTATGAAATTAATCCCTTTTTGCTCATTTTAGTTTATGCCTAGAAAATGTAACTATCACATGGTGAGACAGAAATACACTCAGAGATGCTTTATTTCATCAGATTATCCCTTTTGGAGAGCACTGGGATCAAAAACATCAATGGATACAAGATTAGTTGGCATGGTAAAAGGAGCAAAACTGAATTTTTCACAAAACTTGTGATTTGTTTCACCTTTAACAGGGGGATAATTGCTTCCCTAATTATAATTGAGCTGTTTCTCACAGGAGTATAATTGGAGGAATAGGGCACAATGTTCAACTTATTGACCCAGTTGTACTTAAAAACAGTCATGTTATTTATCAACATTTGCATCTCTAATTAGCAAGTGGGAAAATATGGGGTGAAGTACAGAAGAATAGATTATTGTGCTGAGTTTATTCGTGATAAACAGGGAACAGATTTTTTTTTAAGCTGATACTGTCAGGGCATAAAGCCACTGGCAGCTGGAGGTGCTACCACATGTGCAGCATCAGGTGGCTCTCCATCTAATTGATTATTAATGTGGCCGTACAACACTGTGTTTCATGAGAGCGATTCATGTTTCACTGTCATTCTCTTGTAACTAGAACTTCATGTCGATGAATTTACATGCAGGTGCATTGTCGACCAAGCTGTGCTTTATATTCTTTGCAGGCAAAAGAGGTTCTGAGAGAAATGAAGAGTTTGAATACTAATTTGAAGGGAGACATTGCTTTCAGTGCTCAGTAATATCTGCTGGAATTTTCTCCTAACCTAGCATGTGTGTAGAACAAGAGGGGGTTTGGATTATGAGATGATTATCAGCCTTGAAAACAGATTTTCACAAGTATTAGGTTTCTTCTTCTTCTTTTTTTTTTTTTTGGTTCCAGGGATTGAACTCAGGGGCACTCAACCACTGAGCCACATCCCTCGCCCTATTTTGTGTTTTATAGAGACAGGGTCTCACTGAGTTGCTTAGTGAGCCTCGCCGTTGCTGAGGCTGGCTTTGAACTCATGATCCTCCTGTCTTAGCCTCCAAAGTGGGGGGATTACAGGTGTGCACCACAGCGCCCAGCAAGTATTAGGTTTCTTAACTAGTAGTTTCAAGCTTTGCAATAGGCTAATCAACATCTACAATCACTTCTTTATTGTGATCACCCCGCACATTTTTCTTCTGATCTACCTCTAATACTTACATACAGAGCTCACCCAAGCCCATATAATCATTCAAATTAAAAGTTACAACAAGCAAGCCTGGCATTGCGGCACATGCCTGTAATCCCAGTGGCTGAGGAGGCTGAGGCAGGAGGATTGCAAGTTGAAAGCCAGCCTCAGCAACTTAGCGAGCCCTAAGCAACTCAGTGAGACCTTGTCTCTAATTAAAATATTTTCTAAAAGGGCTGGGTCTGTGGCTCAGTGGTTAAGTGACCCCGGGTTCAATCTCTGGTATGAAAAAAAAAAAAAAGGTCATAATAAAACTAACAACATAAACATCAATTTTAAAACAAAAGATAAAGTAATAAACCCTGTCTGACTTATTATAAATTTGGAATTTGTATCCTACATATACATAGTGTTTGCTTCAGGCCTATAGTACAAAATTCAGATTTTATTTTTTATTATCAATTCATTTATTTAAGAAATGATGTATCATAGACCAACTCTTGTGGTTGCTGGGAATACAAGTCAGTCAAAGTTCCTATAGGAGAAAAACAAGAAGCAAGAATCTTCGATATATATTTTTTTTCAGACGACTATAAGTTAAAGGATGGAATCCATGGTCACGTGAGAGGGGGTGGTGGTTGTTCAAGATGGGAGTCACATTAGAGTTCATGGAAAGTCCATCCAAAGAGGTAATAGTTCAGATAAGATCTGAATGACAGGAAGGAGCCAGTCTTGAAAAGATCTGGGTCAGAAAACTCTCAAGAGTAGGAGGACAAAGACTGTCCTCAGAAGGACCTGACATGATTGTAGGCATACAAAGGAGGTCCCTTGTCTGAGACCCAGTAAGCAGTGAAGAGCAGGGCAAGATATTCAGTGGAGGGGGAAGATGGAGGCCGGCAATGTACAGATATGGCAAATAGTTTGGAAGGATCTCTAAATATATGAAAAGCCACTGGAGATTTTAAGTATGGAGTAGTAACAACCTGATATGTGTCTTTCAAAGATCATTCTGGCTGCTGCACGGAAAATAGGTTTTAGAAATGTAAGAATAGAAGCAGGTACACCATTAAGGGAATCTTGCCACCACCCAGGAAAAAGAAGATGATTGGGTGAAAATAGAAGACATAGAGAAAAGTGAAGAAATGCGGAACATATTTTAATTTACATGAAAATTAAAGACTCAAGTGTGGCATTTAAATTTGATAGTACTAAATATTGAAAATATTTGGTCTTTGAGATCGTCCATGTTAAAGTTCAGCAGATCTATAGCCTAATCTTTCCTTAGATGACCTTAAATCAGTGGTCAGTAAACCTCAGCTATTTTCAAACACAGTCTCTATTATAGTGGTACTTCAGCAAAGACCTGGCAAATGCCTCCTGATCACAGGGAGGGTCTTTTATTTTTAGAGTCTTATTTGTTCAAAAAGTTTATCTTGTTTCTTTGATGAGTCTCTTAATTAGGAATTTCTTTTGATGATTCTTCATTTACCTGCAGACATGACTTATTATAAGTTCATTGTGGATGGGAGAGCTTGCTTTATCTAAAGATTTAGTGGTAGGCCCAAACAGGTTTCACCTGTAAATAAGAAGAAAGGGAGATGCTTATCCTGAAAGGCAAGTTAATAGTAAACACTGCTTAAGAACTAGCTGTGGACTTGCTAATTTTTAGTCCTTTTACCCTGAAGAATTTAGCGTTTTAAGGTCATGTTAGTGTTCTCTCATTCCCTTGGAAGATGCTTTTATATATAGTCATTCTTCTCTGGTTTTACGGATTTTAAGTTTGGTTTAATTAGTGACTTATGTCTCATATTTTGTTACCATTAGTTCATTTGTCCACATGCTTTTATCTCCTCATGTTCTAACTTAGGTTTTAGAAGTTTTCAGATTTCAGGACAAGTTTTTCTCCGTGGTATAGTCTCTGGTATGTTCAGGTCTCAAAAGCAATGAGCCAGGCATATATACGTGCAATTAAGGAGCGTTTTTCCAGCAGGAAAATACATTCCCCTTCTTGGCAATCCCTTGCCTTTGCAGAAGTTACAATCACCAAGGAAAATGTCATGACAGCTTCCATTTGTGTGTGTGTGTTTTTTTATCTTTTGTCTATTTTTAACAGTCGTCTAAATATATCATTTCAACTTGCTTGAAGACCAACATTATTTTAAAGCATAAAAATATGCATACTTTCACATACCTTCTGAAAGTTGCAAAGTAGACTGCATAATGGTCAATGCAGAAGGGAATGGATATTTATTTTATTCCAAATCTCAGAAACAAGAAGCTGCATAGGTAAATGGCCTTCTATTCTTGGCAAGAGAGAATACCTAGCATAATTCCCCATAGCAGAATACATTTTGGTGATTCGAAGCCCCAACAAGGGACATTAGAGACACTTTTTGCCAGTGTGAGAAGCAAGAAAATTCTGGTATTTCAACTTCAGGAGCAGCTAGAGCCAAACCCTACCTATGAGAGTATAAAGAAGACATATTAGCTATAGATAGTTTTAGAATTTTCAAGGCCTTGTTATTCAGGCTGTGTCATGTAGATTATCCATGTTTGCATGATCTGGAAGCTTCTTAGGCAGAATCTCAGGCATCACCATCAACCACCTAATCAGAATCTGCATTTCAGCAAGAACACCAAAACCAGCCTGCAGTACTGGTTCTCACACTTGAAGATTTATTGGAATCCCCTGGGAATGGCTAGAATATTGCCTCTTACATTCCACCCTAGAGACACTGATTTAGTAGGTATACAGTGCAAGATGATTACTAAGTTTTTTAAAAGCTGCCCAGATGATTCTAAAATGCAGAAAAGTGTTAGGAAATACTGGTCTAAAAGGCAAGGTTATGACTAACAAATATACAGAAACTTCAAACTTGTCATTTCTAAACCAGTTGGTAAATTTGGCACACTCCCAGAGTCTAGCTAATGCTCCTTGGAGAAGCTTAGCTTGGCTGAGTATGCTTTCGATAATTGCCCCATAATTGCTTTTCCCATTTGTTTGATTAATGTACCTGTATACAACAATTCCAGGCTGAATCTCCATTCTCACAGGTGTGCATACACTTCACAAGTCTCTGTAGCAACCCCAGTGTTCTGACTTGATGGGTCCCAGTTTAAGATTAACAAAGTAACCTTTCTGATAAATGTGGATTTTTCTTGCTGATGGTTGCAGGACTCACTCTTCATCTTGGGTGGCATGTGGCAGTTTTCCTTGGTTAATTAGGACAAATGTGCCAATTATGTTAATGTTTCTCCCGATACCAATCAGTGAATAATTAGACACAACACATCTGTCTTTCACAGGGGAGTAGAATAGGAAAGAAAACTGCAAGGTGCTTTGCTCTTTATTATTGACAAGTATGATTAGACAATTCCTTAACCAATCCCAGGTTAACAAGCTCATGTATCAAAAGGGCAAGGAGTGCCAATAGCTACTTGGGGGGCTGCGCATCTCTCATTGTCAGAATGATCCTCACCAAAAACAAAGTAGTGTAGGAGTAGCTCTGCAAAGAATTTAAGTGATCTTTCCTTCTTTTTTAACAACAACAAAATTACATGGCCCTACTGGTAAAAAACAGGTATATTATTTACCTTGCACTACAGAAATAAACAAATTCTTATGTAGAAATATTTAAATCTCTCAGAAAGAATTCAGCTTTATGGATATAAAAGATCATAATGAAAGAAATCACAAAATCCAGGCTGTAGGATCATAGTGAGTATTATACACATATGAATCAATTTGTTATGGTTTCTATTTGTTTCCATGCATCTGAACTTTAGAACTTTCTGATTAATGAAAATTTGGTTTTATTTCTATTGTTATTTTATTGGGATTTGCAGTACATATTTGGCAGGGTGTTAGAGATGGAGTTGTAACCAGATTACCTCATGATACAAGCAACGCCTCCTCCCTTGTGTTGATTTCTAAAGCTGGAAAGACTTACGAAATCAATACGTTAGTCTTCTGTAGGTGATCAAAGTATATCATTAGAAAAAGCTTTTGGATCTGTTTAGAATTTAAAGAATATACTTGCCACCAAATGTGGCTCACATTTCTAACATTGAATTTTCAACTGTGTACTTTATCATCTAAAGTTTCAACATCATCATTTGTTATTACGATATGTCCAGTATTATTTGAAACCATTATGTCATTATTATGATTTCAAATATATCATCCTTTTTTTTAATTAGGAACTATTGGTCAGAATTTAAGACCAGAATGTCAGATTAGAAATTCTTACTATGACGCTAATTTGCTTTTCTTTTAAAATAACTCAGAGAATACAGTTATGGTTGCTAACCCTGGTACCTGCTATTCCTAGAAAGTCCCTGATATATGAATCATCCTGGAATATATCCCTTTTGCCTAGGGAATTGGGAAGGATAAAGAATCAAGGAGGCCATCATTGTTGATTTTTTAAAAATTTGATCACTTTACCCCAAATATTTGTCTTTTGGTTTTTAATAGTAAAGCATAAACGTAGTTATATGTCAAACTAACTAAATGGGCTCCCACTTTATGAACTCTTAAATACGAGAACACAACTGGAAATCTGGGAATCTGTCTTAGCCTAACTTTTACAATGTTTAATTAGAAAGATGGAAGGGAGTAAATAAAGGTGAGAGAGTGACTATGGAAAATCAAGATTAAATTGAGGATTATAATTTATCCTGTATTTAATTATGAACTATAAATGGACAACCCACCAAGAAAGTTAATACATTTTTTTCTTTGCTGATAATATAAATCAAAAAGGAATTTTAAACTAAAGGAAAGAGCATTTAGAGAAGAGGAATAGAGATCTTTTGAAATATGAAGGTTGTTGAATGCTGGAGAAGCCACTCAAAAGAAGTTATAGAAGATTGGATCATTGAAAAATGATCCCCATGCTTTGCTGCAAAACTTCTTTTTCCCTGACAGAACTTACACAGCCAATAGTTCTGACTTTTATAAAATGCCAGTAACAGTGAAACTATAAAACCATGCATCTTGGCGCTATAAAAAAAGTTGTTCCTTAAATCACACCACACACAAGTAGAGATGGCAGTTTTATATACCTTTTCTGGGAACACACAATATGGGTTCAATATACTTCAGTCCTGAAACTCATAATCGAATTGGGAATCCCTGATCTTCGTTAATAAAATCATGTTAGTGTTTTGAGAACACTGTGCCAGACTGAAGGCCTCCATAGAACCGAGAGACCTAACTGTTGGAGGTATTTCTAAACATCGTATCCTTCAACTGCTAGAGCAGGGAACCAGTCCTCACACACGGGAGGATAGAATTGTGCCATCTCTTTTTGTGCCTACACTGGAAGGAATGGTCGCTGTAACCATGGGAAACTTGCCTCACCATGAGTTTTCTGAATAAGGATTCCTAAACCACCACCTATAGTCCTTGCAGCAGTGAAGTAAAAGTCAGATTCCTCCCAGGTGTTTGTTTCTTTGTTTTTTCCTAATTGGTATTATGAATTTAAAGATAATGTACTTCTTAATAGAGACACTGAGGGGTACTGAATGTGTTTAAGACACATTTATGTTGATAAAGCTTAAGTACTAGGGAAGAGACAATTAAATTTGCTGACTACCTCCTAATTCCAGGTTCTCTCCCTTCCATATGTCATTAAAACCTCCTATAGCCCCTGGAGGGATGGTCCTTCCAATCATACAGGTAAAGATTATGATTCTGGGAGACTGCAGCCTACTTAAGGCTGTGAACTCAATTAGTGATGAGGCTGAACACAGAGCAAAGCAGGCCCGGTTCCAAAGACATTTTTCCCTTTATAACCAAAAAGAGTTTTATCAACTGTACATCGTTGAAATGTGTTCCATTAAAATGACACAGATTATGTGTGTGGCCTTTGATTGATTTTTATAAGCTAATCAGACAATATCCAGACAAAAATATCTTTTGGGAAAAGTCATTTAATTTGTTTAAATATCATCTCATCAATTTTCTAAAAGTAGAGTAAGCATATTATTTTGTGTTGTGTGTTGTTGTTATAGGCACATGCTTCATGAAATAATAAAATTTTTAGAATTTTAGAACATAAAAGAGAAATTAAACTCAGCTTCAGGGTTTATTCCTGACTCCATTAAGAAGACGACTAGGAAAGCCAAGTTTACGGAGAAATCAATGTGAAGATATATTGTGATCGACTCAGCACTTGTTATGCTTTTCATATTTGTTGAGCATCTAGATGAAATTATCTAGAAAGTAATTGGAAATATGGATGAAGCTTAACAAAAATTGGAACTGAAGTTAATGATTTTTGAGTTATCAGCCATAAGAATGAACAAGATCACCCAGGCAATGCTCATAAACCTGTTGTTCTCAAACCTGGTTGCATATGAACATAACCTAGGGAGGTTTAAAAAATCCTGCCGCCTGGGTCTCTGATAAGACCAGTTAAATCAAAACCTCTGCAGGTAGGGTCCAGACAAGATGAGGTCCTGAAAGCTCCCAGAAGATTTAAATGTACAAAGTTAAGGACCACTGATATAAAATGGAAAGAAATAGCAAAAGATCCCCAAAAAGGAACATTAGAAAATGGTAGATAAAATAAATGGGTCAATAAAAGCTTTGCAAAAGCACAGATAATCTGGTGGCAAAAAAAAAAAAAAAAAAAACCAGCAGAGGGAAGGTTTTCAGAGGGACATGTATAGGGAGGTCAATGAAGAGGAGATGGCTTTGGACTTGTCAATTAGGAGGCCACTAGTCACCTTTCAAAATGAAGTTTAAGTAGAGTGGTGACTGAATTCAGATGGTGGTCTGTTGAAGAGTGAGTGGGCAGGTGACTAGATGGAGGTGGAAGATATTTTGCTAAGGGAAAGAGAAGGCTGTAGCATAACGGGGGGAGTGAGTGATAATTTCAGTGTGGACTTGGTGTTGAGATGGAAGAGACATGAATGTGTGGCAGTTTCCTGAGATGCAAAAGAAAGCAAGAACTATGGGAGGAGTTCTCTATCTTTTGATTTATTTGATCTGTTGAAAAAGAAAAAAGAGGCATGCATCATCTGCTAGGATTAAGGAAGATTACAAAACTATTACATTTTTGAGGATTCAGGGCCTCACAAAGCCCAAGAAGTGGAAGAATAGGAAGTCACTAGCAAGCACCATTTCTGATTGCAAGATTCAGCAAGGAAGTTGGGAATGTTGAGAGGAGGAGTTTGTAATGTAAACCTTCAGGTTTGTGTCTTCTAAATCAACTTTATTTTGGGGGATTGAACTCAGGGGAACTTGACCACTGAGCCACATCCCCAGTCCTATTTTGCATTTTATGTAGAGGAAGGATCTCAATGAATGAGGTGCACCTCACTTTTGCTGAGGCTGGCTTTGAACTTGAAATCCTCCTGCCTCAGCCTCCAGAGCCTCTGGGATTATACCAGTGCAGCACTGCACCTGGCTAGGTTAACTTTCTCTCTTTCTAATCTCCTGACACTTTTAGGATGACTTCTTTTTTGTTTGACTTTCCTTGATTAAATGTTGAACAAGCACCCACAATGTGAAGATTGCTCCTAATAGAACTATATCTTGTTGCTTAGCATCCTTGCCATAGAGCATGTCACCTATGAAAACACAGAATGGCCAGTTAGATTAAAATGGTAGGTTATAGCATCTGGATATGTATAAATAGCTAATGTCAGCCAGACACAGTGGCACATGCCTCAGGAAGCTGAAGCAGGAGGATTGCAAGTTCAAAGCCAGCCATAGCAATGTAGCAAGGTCCTAAGCAATCCAGTGAGACCCAATCTCTAAACTTTAAAAATTTTAAAAGGGCTGGGGATGTGAATAAGCACCTCTGGGTTCAATCCCTCCCCTACCCCCTGAATAAAAACAGCTGATGGGTTTAGGACAGACTTTAATGGGATGCCATGGTAAATTATGCACACATTGAAAATACTTTAAAGATCTTTCATTTTGTGCTAGATATCTGTATCACTCTTCCCTATTTATAAATCTAATTTATGGAAGTCATTTAAAGTACTAAAGATACCAGCTTAGACCCTAGAATGGATTATTTACTCTGTAGAGGAATAATCATAATAAAACTTTAGTTTAAAATTGCATAGTAGTCATCAAAAATGCTTTCATATGTATTATACTTTTTCTACCTCACAAGAACCTTATGATAAAGGCAGGATATGCTTGTCTTAGAGATATGAAAATAAGGTTTAATGTTGTTAAGTGACTTGCTTAAGATCATAGAATCAAGGAATGGCACAATTGGGTTTTAGTCTTTTGGCAAGATCTCATTGGCTTTCCATAAAAGTGAATTGGTTTAAATAACTGTAGAAATATCCAGGAGAAATACATAGAGGATTCTTTTCACTAGTCTCCAATTCCCACTCTTACCACCCTGTTCTTTGGTCTTCCTGGATCTTAGCCTTCCTTTTTCTCCCCTGGTAAAATTCCTTTTTTTTTTTTTTTTGGTTATCAAAGCCACTGTCCCCCCATGCCATAGAGAAGTTGCCTTCAAACTTTTTTCTTGACTATCCCTAGAAGATCTTAAAAGTATATGTCCCTCCACATCTATAATACCAGCACCTGGGAGGTTGAGGAAGGTGGATTGCAAGTTCAAAGCCAGCATCAGCAGTTTACAAGACCCTAAGCAACTTACTGAGACCCTGTCTCACAATTTAAGAAATAAAAATAAAAAGGGAAGGGGATGTGGTTCAGTGGTTATGTGCTCCTGAGTTCAATCCCCAGTACCAAACAAACAAACAAAAAAGTGTATATCCCCTTACACATTTTTAAATAGGTATCTAAAATTTTCAATCACAGAATTAAATACTGAGAGAAGATGTTAGGTCTAGATGTATTATAAATATTTGCTATCTTTTTAAAAACTGTTAGATTATTTAAAGTTATCCAATGGAATGCCAACATCATAATGACCTCTTATTCAATATCATCAATTAATAAAATTGGAGAATAAACTGTTCTTTAATAGTGGGGAGATTAATCATGTTCACTTTTCTATTTTACTTGTATTTGTATACTACTTCTTCCATGATTTTTACCCTAATAGAATACATTTTAGGTATAAAATTTTGGATCACCATGCCATACTTCTCAGTAATAAAAACGTATGTTTAAATTTTATTTTCTATGACCATAAGAATTTGTGTTAAAATTTCTTCTATATTTTCAGTATATTCATTATAATTAGCACATGATTTATCTAAAGAGCTTCAATTTACTACAGATTTCAGTAAGTAATTATTTACCATAAACCCTGGAATTTTATTGTAGAAAATATATCTTTTAACAGGAGATATGAGGTTGTCATCTTCCCCTAGTTAGCTCATCTAACCATGTTTTTATGTTACTTATGGCTGAAATGAGACAGGATAAAATCATTTTTATTTCTTTCTGTTATTTATAATAGATTCAAATTCTGAGAATCATCTTCTCATACACAAAAAAGAATACATCGTTATACTGTTAACATGTCCCTCAACTCTTGTACAACTTCTGACTCATATGCCAAAAATCACATATATCATCAAAATTTATGTACAGGGTTCCACCAGCTGGCATATTAGTCCCTCCTCCAATTTTGATGAAAAATTATAAAAAAAAAATTTGATGGGCTGGGGTTGTGGCTCAGTGGTAGAGTGCTCGCCTTGCATGTATGAAGCACAGGGTTTGATTCTTAGCACCACATAAGAATAAATAAATAAAATACAGGTATTGTGTCCATCTACAACTAAAAAAAATAAAAATTAAAACAAAATTTTGATTGTTTAATTCTGCAATCCCTTGCAGAAGGATTTGTTACCCAATTATTTACAGTCTCACTGTTTTCTTAAGTACCTATGCTCATATTCCCAATTTCTCCCTGTCTGACACCCTGTAGGTTTCTGTGCTCTCGGACAATGTATTATGGTACAATTTCAATGTAAGAGATGCCATCCTTTTGAAAATTAGAGGGAGGTTCCTAGTTTTGAAGAACTACATGTAGAAGTTAAAGAAATACTGATTGCCTTCAAAATATTTTTGTTGTGTATCCCTTAGAAATTTTTGTACACTGCTGGATGCTTGAATCCTAGTTTTGAAATCCTAGTCTGAAATCTCACTTGAATCTGATGTGAAATCCTACTACCTGCAAACTCCTCTTTAAACTACAAGGAGTTCCGTTAACATTTATATTATGTTCCATGTTTGTAGTACTTTTTATGGTTTAGTTTATGTTATTTCTCCAGGTCATTTGCACGTGAAGAGAAATGATGGAATTAAAAACTTGCACTTATCCCTCTTAAAGATATTTCACTGCCAAAAAATTGGGGGAAAGGGTAATTTTGGACAGTGATGGGGCTTTCCTGATATCCCTCAAGTCAAAGCACACCTGGTGGCAGCTCTAAAAGTAAACCTCACTGGTCATGTGAGTGGTCAGGGTCATGGTGATAACAGAGGGCACATCCAATGCCTCTCCTCAAGACCTCCCTACTTCCCTGGGAGCACCAGCCAGAGTTCCACTCAAGTCCCAGAGGGGGAGAGTGTGTCTTAGTATCCTACTTCTTCAGCCACTACGTGGAGCCCACTCTGCCGAGGCTCAAGCCTGGGTCACTACAGTCTTCCCCTTTGACTTCTGTGATTAGTAGACAGAGAAGAGCCTGGAGGTCCAGCACTCCTGAATTCAAATCTGTGCTCCTGTACAAACATTTTAAACCTGAGCAAGTTCTCTCTGAACCTCATCTTTTCATCTGAAAAAGATGGGTATATAGATACCTCCTTCAAAGTGCTGTGGTGACGACTAGAGACTAAGTATACAAAGGACCTCACTGAGTGTCTGGAAATGTCAAGATGAGCTCCTGCTTTCCTCTTCTTCCCTCTTCGGCTGAACTCTTCATTCTCCTCACCTCCTTTTCCTTTCTCAGCATAGAAAAAATGTTCTGCTTTTAAACTCTCTCTGCTCCCTTAATTCAAGTCATTATTCTCATGATTCACATGAGGGACTATTGGGGCCCCTTTCCTTCTCCAGGTCACACTCCCTACTTCCCCTGACCCAAAATGGTAATTATTCAATAACCACAGGATGTGTCCCAGAAATCCTACCTCGACTTTCCCATTAGATCAGCCCCACTGCCCCTAGAATCCTTGCTACCCGGAGAAAGAAGCAAAGGAGAGCACTGGGAACAATCACTCCTGAATGCAGGGGATTTGGGGAGAGCAGAGGTGACTAGCAGGAAAATTCCATGTCCTGAAATCTAGATAAAGTGTTAAAGCTAATGAGACTTGTGCCATTGGATGGGTGTGGGATGGGGTAGAGACACTTGCCATTAAAAGAAAGAGTAATGAGGATTAAAGTACCACAAATTTTAGAGGAATACAAATACTAGAAAAATACAAATGGTTTAGATTAGATCAAAGTAATACTAATATATAAATTGCTTATAGCATGCTTTATTACCAAAGACAATTGTATGTCTCAGATTAAATCTAATAAAATATCTTTGGGGGGGGGGTGATACCAGAGATCAGTGGCCACATCTCCAGCCGTATTTTTTTTTTGGTATTTTCTTTAGAGACAGGATCTCACTGAGTTGCTTAGCGCCTCACTTTTGCTGAGGCTGGCTTTGAACTCGCAATCCTCCTCCCTCAGCCTCAAGCTGCTGGGATTATAGATGTGCACCACCACACCAAGCTAATAATATGTCTTTGATTAAAAATTTATTCTACTTAGACTTTTAAAAAATTAATGTAGTAATGGTTTTTTATAACTGAATTAGAAAATAATATTTATACAGATTCATTAAGTTGTTGTTTTAGTATCTACTTAGCAAATGCATGCTAATTTTATCTCCAGAATTTAGATTCACAGAGTATTATGTAGAAATATATATGCTAACCTTAGCATTCAAACTAGATTGGTCAATTGAATGCCATCCTTTTCTAGTGCAGTCTTAGGGTTATAATATAATGGTGAATGGGGTGGACTTTAGTAGAAAGTCAATGAAGGCTAAAGGAACTCAGTTGTTGAAATATTTTTAGTTTTAGATTATTACCATTTCTTCTTTGTGTTTTAGAGTTGTTTGGGTTTTGCTACCTCCTTTAATATAGCCTTAATTAAATGTTAATTATTCTAGAATATTTATTGTACACCAGGCACTGTTATATATTTAACTTATTTGGTCTCTACAAACCTTATGAAATGAGTTCTACAGTTATTCTCATTTCATAAATAGGGACCCTGAAGCATATGGAAGATAAGAAACCCACCCAAGGGAGGCACAAATAACCCCAAAATGACAGTTTAGCTTTTACACCCCTGTGGTCAAGAGCAGCCTTCTTAGTTGAGACTTTTAAGAAAGGCTTCTTAAAGTGAGACGCTCAGTTACACAATGGAACTGATCAATATCAAACATAGTAACAGAATACGAAGCCAGTCATCCTGATATTGCCTTGTAAGCATTTTTATTACCTCTTAATAAAATCACATATCTTTTTAAACACTTGAGTAAATGACTTCAAATATACCCCCAAACTGCTGAAGAGGCTGCGGTTACTGAGCCACAAGGACAGACGCTGACCACCAGCTTGTGTCGTTCGTTGCAGCCATGGCGACCACTCATGGTTTATGGTTGAAACCTTTTATCGTTTTCTGAACTTCACCCTATTTTTCTTTCTTCTTGAATGTTTTATACAGAGCTAAAAATAACTTCTAACGCACAAAGACTTCTCTCTTCTATAAATCAGTTTGCTAAGTGGGAGGGATGGGGAGATTTGAAGGTGAAATCAACGGAAAGTGTGAAAATGACCAAAATATGAACAGCTGCAAGGCCAGAATGGGTCCTGACTCCTGACTAAACAAGATTGAATTCTAAATAAATAGCACTGCAACAATTGAACTAACTACTTACTATTCAATACAATAAAATTGTAGCACAACAAAAGATTTGTACTATTTCTTATAATTTTATATGCAGTGTATGCAAGGAGACTCACTGTGGAATCACTGCAGATGAAAGAGTGTCACTTTATTTGGTTGTGTTGGCCCTGGAAATATTGCATGAAAATGTTTTTTTTAAAAAACTATATGTTATGGCTCTTCTATATTGATTTCTCTTGATGATTCAGTCTTTAACATGGTAAACAGAATTATTCTCACACATTTATTTCTTTTCTATGCATTTCTAAGTGTTCATAATGCTTCATTATTTTTGCTAGGCCAAAATAGTAATTAAATATTATTTTAGCCCACTTTGCCTGCAAAGATCCTTTTTATCAATACCCAATTTCAGTTCTTAATGCTAAGACAAAGCTGACTCTAGAGAGGCAAAAGTATTCAGGGTTGGTTTGTTTTCAGAACTTAAAGAGGAAAGCACCACACTTGTAATGGAAATAATGGAAATTTTGAGCAATTTAGCCATTGCCAAAATCAAGCTGTGCTACCTGGATTCCTTGTAAAATCAGGCCAGTCTGAACTCAAAATCAGCACTCTGCCTCCTCTATCCCTGCTCCACACAGTCCTGAGTCAGAAACTGCAGGAAAGACCTCCTTATATCCCCCATTCCACATACAGTCAACTTACGAGCCCTGTCCTTTGTTCCTTCAAATTACTTTCTGAATTTATTGCATCTTTTTTGCCACTGTCTCAATTCATTCTTCATGGTCTTCCACCTGGACTGTTGTAAGTGTCTGTTAACTGCTCTCCAGCTTCCAAATTGCCCCCTTCTAATTCACTCTAAAACACCTTTCTTAAAGTGTCATTATGCCCCTTGCCTCTTAACCCTTCACTGGATTGCAGGAACCATGGGTTAAGGCCAAATATGTTAGCACTACATTAGAATATTTGTGTTCCCGAAAACCAGCTTCTCCATCCTTTCTGCACTTAATACCTAGCTATCCAGTGCTCAGACTCAAGTGTCTCAGCAGTGGGAACCCAGGCACCTGCTGTCCTCTTTCTGAACTGTCCTCCTCACCCCCATGTCCTTCCTTTGTCTTCCTAATAAGTTGGACCTCATCCTCAGAAGGGAGTTCAGCTATTTCCTCCTCACATATCCTCCCCTGACATAATCCAGCCTCAGTTTACCTCCATCTTAGCACAGGTCTGTACTGTAATTATGTGAGTAGAGGTTTGTCTTCTATCTATAGAGCTCCACAAGCACACACTGCTTTGCCGATTGCCCTGCACCGAGTGCTTGGCACATAGGAGGTTATTGTGAATAGCAATCACAGGATGTCTAACTCTTTGCTCATTAAAAATTAAAACTGTTAAACTGTGCTTCAGGGGCAGGTTTACTATGATCATCTAGATTCTGTGTTTCCTAGATGAAAGTTTATGACAATTATCCGAACACATTTCTTTTTAATTCTTCAGCAGATATCTAGGTATAATGTGGACTGGAAGGACATGCTACTTTCACAGCTGGACATACTGACCATAGGATACTATAGATTCATACTCAATTAGCAGTGAAACACTGGGGGTCTGCCAGCATAATTGTGGAGGCCACTTCATGATTTCACCAAAGTATTTTATCCGCAAGGGCAAGGGAATTTTTATTCTTAATCCCCAACAGAACAACAGCCATAGACAAATTAACTTAATTACACAAGATGTTTAAAATGGCCCTCACTACATACATTGAATGTTAATCTTCACAGTCAAAGCATGAACCTTATAGAGGCCTAAATATGTATACAATAGATTGGACTCCACTATATGTCTCAAAAATTTGAGCAAATACTAAGTATCTGCTATCGGCCAATGCCAAGCCCTGAGAATATAAAAATGATTAATAGAAAGAAAAAGACCAGTCATAGAGCTTACATTTTGGAAAAAATGAATAACTAATATAATTAATGCCAGTTGCAATGGCACACACCTATAATCCCAGCTACTCAGGAGGCTGAGGCAGGAGGACTGTAAGCAAGTCCAAGGCCAGCCTCAACAGTTTAGCAAAACTTTGACTCAAAATAAAAAGGGATGGGGAGGCAATTCAGTGACAGAGGGCTTACCTAGCATTAATGAGGCCCTGGTTTCAATCCCCAGTACTAAAAGAAGAAGTATATGAGACAGTAAAAACTCCAGGGAGAAAATAAAGGAAAGGAAGGTGACAGGCTGAGATGTAGGCAAAGGAAGAGGTTGCAGTTTTAAAGGAGGACAAGGAAATGACAGAGAATGTGACACTTGAACAAAGACCTGAAGGAAGGCAGGGAGCAAACAGGTGCCCAGAGAAGGACTGGTCCCAGCAGGTACACCAGCAGATTCAAAATCTTCAAGGGAAGAGAGCACCCTGCTATTGATAAGGAGAAGCAAAGGGGCCAGCACACTACAAGAGAAAGAAGCAGAGAGTGAAGGAGGTGAACTCCAGGAGGCCAGGGGTCCTAGTGATGGAGAGTTTTGGGGATCAGGAGTTGTAATGACTTTGGCTTTGACACTGAATGTGCTAAGGAGTTGCTGGAGGGTTTGAGATGTGGTGTGGCATGCTCTGACTTGGGGTTTATGGGTCAGCCTCACTGTGGTGTTGAGACTAGAGTGTTGGGGATAAGGCAGAAAGTTCTTGCAACAATCCAATAGAGTAATGGCTGTGACTCGAACTGGGAAGGAGACAGTAGTGAGGGTATAAGAAGGTGTCAGACACTTGAATGGGCTAAGAGAGAAGAAGAAAAGAGTGAATGCTAAGTCTGAGGTTTTCGTCTGAGTAATTGGAAACTGGAGGTGGCCTCAACTGAGATGGCTAAGGGTGGGGGAGGAGCAGATTTGGAAAGACTGCTTGGGAGGTCACCATTAGACAACCAAGCAGAGTCACAAGAAGGCAGCTGGATATATGAGTCTAGAGTTCAGAGGTGGAATCTGAATTGGAGATAAATTTAGGAGTCATGTACATGAGATGGAATGAGCTCACCAAGAAAGTGAATATGGAGAAAAAAAGAGAAAATACAAGTCCGAGGACCAAGCCACAAGGGCACACATACTAGCCCAGGTGAGCTGAGTATTGGGGGTGAAGTGAGATAGGACAGAAGCCAGGAAAGTGCAGAGAAGGGCAAGTGAGGAGGAGGGAGGGATGAATCTCAGGTCAAGTGCTGCTGTTGAGTCAAGTGCAAGGAGCACTAAGTTCTCAGCAGCACATTTAACAGAGTAACTGAGTTTTGGAGAGGGCAATCATGGAGACATGGTGGGAGTAAACGCAGATCCAAATCAGTGGAGCGATGAAGAGGATGGGAATTGAGGACAGTGAGTGAAAACAACTCTTCCAGAGAGTCTTGTAAAGCAAGCAGAGAAATGTGTGGGTAAATAGAAGCAGAAATGGGCAGAAAGGATTTGGTTTTAAATGGCAAAAAAAAAAAAAAAAATCCTCCCGCATGTCTGGATGCTTTTGAAAATTATTCTGAATTGAGGTAAAATTGAATGATTTACGAGAAAGGAAATTGCTGGGACTTGCCCTTGAATAGGGCCTGAGAATGGAACACAGAGGTGACAAACAGGAGCACAGAGAGCTCCCCCAGTGCCTAGGGAGAGGGTGTGTAGGCGCATGGTGGAGGCTTTGGAAGATCTCGCCTGATTGTCAGTTTTCTCGGTTACATATTCGTGTTGGTCATCAGCTGAAAGTGAGGAGAGAGGGGGAGGTAGTGTTTAAAGAGAGAGGACAAAGTGTGAAACATTTGTCTAGGAGAATAGGAGAGTGAGCAGATGATGAAAATATAGTATGACTTTTTGGCAGAATCAAAAGCCCACTTTTGTTCTGTTTTCATGAATTTAGGATGAGCGCATCCAATATGGCTGTTTCCAGACATGTTCCACTTCAAGGATTCAGAGGTGGTGAAGTAAATAGTGGCCAGTGAGTTCCTAGAAGTGAGGGAAGGATGAAGGAGTTGAGGGTATGATACAAGGATGATTTACAAAATCAGACATGGAATTTGTGCTTAGGGAAGAGGTGGATATGAGAGAGTGAGAAATGAAATTGGTAAATAAAGTAGCTTTTAAGTTGATGAAGGCTGGTGGAGGTAGGGATCCTAAGGAAAGTGAGCAGGGAAGACAGAAAATGATAAAAGGCACATTTGAAATTGAGTTTACAGAGAAGTCACAATTAATGGTAAGGATAAGAGACAAACCAATACATCTCAAACTTTAATGGGTATATAAATCTCCAAAGTTCTTATTAGGATGTACATTGTGCATCAGTCACTCCAGGTGGGCAGAGTCTAAGTTCTGCATTTCTGTCAAGCTCCCAGGCTGACACTCATACTGTTGGTCCAAGGATCTCATTTTGAAAGGCAATAATCTAGCAGTAAGTTACAACTCCTTGGGGAGATTAAAAAATACTGATTCTAGATCTCTTCAGAACAGAAAATCAGAATTTCTGTGGGTCAGAAGTTTCTCTGGATTGAGTTTAGTACTTACACATTACAACGTTCTCTAAGTTATTCTGTGGTAAAACCAGGGTTGAAAACCTCTGACCTAGAATGTGTGATCTTCATAGCCAAGATTGTTCCAGGAGGGAGTGTCATGGAACTGAGAGACCAAGACATTAAAAGTTTCATCTTTGAGGCTGTTAAAATAATCAGAAATGTTTCTGAGTAGAGTGGTTATAAGCCCAGAAGTCTGTAGATGATTATAGGAAAGAAACAGAAATTAGGTGATATCTGATGGCATTGTCACTGGCTCATGGGTTCTATGCTCCCTACTGGACGGATCAGGCAGAGGCACAGTGTAACAGGGACAAGACTCTGTTGAAGGAGGAGTTCTGCATGAGTGAGAAAGGAAATGACACTGACCCAGAGTTTCAGGCAGGCTCAAGCGAAGAACATAGCTTTTATGGGCATCTATGAGGCAGCAGGAACCCAGTCTCTTGTGTCATCACATGTAGAGGTGGGGTTTTGGTTGTGCATGTACTCTTCCTCATCATGCTAATTCATGAGTCCTATGTCTCAATACCATCTTAAGTCTCCACCTAGAGCTGTACATTTTACTATGCTAATACAGCAAACGTGACTTTGGGTTACTTTAGTGACTATTCTTCACGTGACTTTGTCTCTCACCACCTGGAACTGCTCCTTATTATCTGAGAAATTTCCTAACATTATTTTCATAAGCAAGCAGACTGTTGTTCTGTCTCAGTGGTCTTGATGTGTTGATTTTGCTTTGTCTGGCTCCAGCTTCTTGGCATTTCTGCTGACTACACAATCTCAGAGGGCTGAGCTGACTTCTTAGCCTACTATCTCCTGGCTTGTTCATAGCCCTGAAGACAAGCTCACTTTTTAACTCCTAGTTTTCCTAGATGACTGCTAATAACATTAAGACTGAAAGCTAGTTTTCCTGTCTCACCCTACCCTGAGAGACTTTTTTTTTTTAATTTTTTTTTTTTAGTTGTTGGTTGACCTTTATTCATTTATTTATATGCGGTGCTGAGGATCAAACCCAGTGCGTCCCACATGCAAGGCAAGTGTTCTACCACTGAGCCACAATCCCAGCCCCTTCCCTGAGAGACTTTAATCCCTTAATCCTGAAAAGTTCTGCTTTTCATCATGAGATTTAGAGCAAAAAAGAATGGTCTGAAATAGTGTGGAATAAGGACACTTACCTGATCATCAGGCTCAGGGTTCATTGGATTTTGGAAATCAAATATCTAACACTTGAGAGGACTCCAGAAGAAACATCAAAAAAGAGCAAGGCTTATGTAGGAAAAAGATGAAGTGAACAATCTAAAAAGAGGTTGAAACTTGGGTTTTGCTGCTGGATTTCAAGCCAGCATAGAAGGGTTTCTGGACTTTGGGCAATAGAGATGTGTAGCACAACCAAGGATCAAGGTGCAGGAGGTGAGGAATGACTTGCAGCCCTGAGCTGAGCCTCCTCTGCAGGTAATGTTCTCAAAGCAGAGGGCCATGGCATAGTTGGGTATAGGACTGCGGGGAACTGAAGGAATTTTCCATAAGTTGGAGGAGCACTTAGTTCTCCTCTTCATTCTTATAGCCATTTCCTAGCTTTAGAACCCTCTGTTTCTTCCAACGAAGGTATATAAGCCAACCAGATGTGGAAAGATGATTACAGAGCTTCTGAATTAAAGTGGTCATTATGGGAGAGGGCAGTGGCCTGCACAGGACCCTGGAGTCTCTACAGTGTTGTAGGGGATGGGGGACTTTTCAGGGGTTCTAGACATTCAGGACAAAATCACTGATCCAACATTAGTGAGAGTCAACCAAGAAAAATGCAGCATTAGGTATGAAAACATAAATATCATATAAACATAAAGATCATATCCAGTAAGTATGTATGTTTCTTTAAATCTTTGTCAACCATGCAAATTGAACTCTTTCTTCCTGGTAATAAACTCTTCAAATAAACAAGTAGTCTATAATATCCCTTGAGATTTCTTTGTGTCAGTTGTGATTAGGATAACTTAACTGTTGTTAAAGTGATATCAATTTACATAGAGAAACCAGAGTTTTGGACAACCAGGACTTAGCTGAGTTCTCCAGAAGGAAACCAGGAGCCAAACATTTAACTACAAGTAGATTTTTAAGGAAGTACTCCCAGCAGAGCTCATAAAATAGGCAGAGCAAGCAGAAGATAAAAGGTGAAGATGAGTCATAGCATAAATTCAGTCAAGGTCTCATGGATTCAGCTTTTTGACTGACTGAACTCTGGAGAGTTTGGACTCAGTTCCAACCCAGTTGAACAGGAGGCATATTTCTACACCCATTGTCAATAGCTAGCAGGTAACCTGTGGGGAAACACTGTGAGCACTCAGGCACTTCTAAGCAAGGAGAATTCACAAGTCTGAGGGATGTCCCTCAAAGAATAGGAGCTATGAATCCTTGAGAAATAAACATACTGAACACAAATAGGGATCCAAGACCAACGGAAGTGGAACCCAGTAGTGCCTTCTATAACTGAAAGCTTTCTTTGGGATAGTAGCACAGATAACCCAGTTAAAGATATAAATGTCTACTTTCACCTATACTCAAGAAGATTTCAGACAGGATCCATTTTGCTACTTTCTCCTGTGTATTTCCAGCAAGATCACAATACTGCACTCAGCTGTACTCAGGGCCAAACTTTGAGAAAATCCACTCAAGTCTAGGGAGTATGAGTGTATATATCAGATATATCCAAGCATGCCCCTGCCATGTTCTGTATTTGGAAACAAAACACACACTTTAAAAATCTACTGTTTTATATGGATTCCATTCTCTTTCTCACTACCATTAGAGCAAATATCAAGAATGTTTAACTATTCCAAAATTTACATTATTACAAATAGTTGCTCTAATCTGCATCCCCATCCATCTCTATATTTCAGGATTGTGGTTGGCTTTTGTTTTCCCCTTCAAAATGTTGGCCCCTCTTGTAAGGATTAGAGGAGCATTATTTGAGACTCCCTGCATTAGATGTAACTTAGAACTGTGCTGTGTCAAGCCCACTGACAGATTTAGAGATTAATTTCTAGACCTCTTACAGTGCCAGAGGAGCTCTTTAAGATTTTGAAAATGGCAACAATATTGACTCCCTACCACTAAAGGTTACTTGTATCCACATCCACTCTAATGCAAAAGAAAACTTTAAGTGTGGTAAATATCAATGTTGTTTTTGCTTTATGGAAAAACCTGTGCATAGTTTGAAAAGCCAGAATAAGAAATAGTTTGCCCTCAGGAAGGACAGCCTATACAGGTTTATTTCTCTCCTTTTATTCAGCAAGGATAACATTACTGCTGCTAAATTGACATCATTTGCATAGAAAAACAATAGTTCGATAGTTTTATACAGTCATGTCTTAGGTCAGGTTCCCCAAAAGCAAACCATGAGTGAAAGATTTGAATACTACAGATAGAAAAAGAGAAATTTGAGTATGACTTATGAGCTATTTTGATTATATTGAGGGTTGATAGAAAAACTTTTTTTTCTCAAATATTTTGGCTTAGATACATCTCCAAATATGTATTTTGCTACATTTTAAAGTCTGAGCATTTTCAGGGAAATTTAATCCATATGTTGCAGTGAGGCTACACGTAAATCATCCAAATGTTATTTTGTTAGAGCTACATGATGTCTAAAATGCCTTTTTTATAGTCCTTATATTTTTTTCTGAAAAGCAGCAGGTAAGTTTGCCAAGAGTAAACAAATCAAATAGCAAAAGGTTTGAGTTCAGTTGGAAATGCTTAGCCTATTATTTTTGATTGGGTTCTGAACTTGGCAGTGCACATTCCAGGTTCCTGCCTGCAGGGCAAAGTGAAAACAATTTGAACACTATATTTCCCAATTGGTTCATTGACATTTGAGAATAATGTAGTACAGACAGAATCAGCATGTTTGGCAGGTGAGTGATACTTAACATGACCTCAGAAAGTTACTTCCTCCTGGTTTGCAGAAGTTCATAACACGGAAAAATTTTGTACATATTATAAACACAAGTTAAGATAGGCAGCCATCAAGGGATCCACACTGGGGATTTATCTGTTTTGTTTTTTGTTTTTTTGTTTTTTGCATCTTTAGGTGGAATGGTTGAAAAATGAAGACATAATTGATCCTGTTGAAGATCGGAATTTTTATATTACTATCGATCACAACCTTATCATAAAACAGGCCCGTCTCTCAGATACCGCAAATTATACCTGTGTTGCCAAAAACATTGTTGCCAAGAGGAAAAGCACAACCGCCACTGTCATAGTCTATGGTAAGTGTCCTATTTTGGGGGTCTCAACCTACCTCATATCAAACTGCAGTTTTCTCATTGTTATTTTGGAGTCTCTAGCTAAAGGCCACTTCTCGGTCCCTATTGCTGCTTAGTCTCCTCTCCCACAACTGCTTCCCTGATCCTCTTAAGAAAACTAGGCGTGGCCATTGCTGGTTCTTTGTCAGTCAGCTTATAGACAAGTGAAGGATATCTATGAGTGCACACTGCTTCCGTAAGCCCTCACCTCTCCATGACCTGCACCACCAAGGTCTAGATTGAGTCTAGAGGTGGAGATGCTTAAGATGCAGATGTAGCCCACTGATGGTTCTGTGGTCCAAGGCTCAGTCCCCTGACTCTGAAACCTCAAGAAAGCTGGAGCTAGCTTGTTCCCCAAATACCATAGAACAACTTGACCTCCATAGAACTTGTTTTGCTCCCTCCATCAGAGGCACAGAGAGCAAAGATAAAAGCAAACACGATCAAGTGACACTCATTCTCACAACTTGGAGAAGTCTCACATGAGGACTTTTTCAGGAAGCTTTTCCCCACTCTAATCTATCTCATCTTTAAACCTATCATTTCTCCTCAATACCAACCAATTTAACACTACATTTTAATGTGGCATATCTGCTTTTATCTCCCTGTGCAGTTTAGCTCTCAGTTGTCTTCTAGTCATTTCTCCAGCTAAGCTTTCAGCTCTTTTGTAGACCGAAAGACCGGTCTGTATATTTACATATTTCTTACCATGTTAGACTTACAATAAGTCCTCATAGCACTGAGGATTTATTGTTACAGAAAAAACTAAACAACTCTGTGAAATATTTTGAGGTGGTGCTTCTTCTTGCATGACATGCCCAGGTCTCAACACCATCCAGAGCATAACAAAGCTTTGCATCCCTGCTTCCATGGCAAATGACATTCAGGGGCCTTGGTATCTGAGGGACTGAGGGACAGTCACTCGCTGTATACAGTATTTACTGAAGATAGTGCTCAAGTAGATGAGAATATAGCACCCCAAAATATGCCATTCTGGATTATTAATACTTTTTTGAATTAAAGGCACTTGGAAAACAGCAGGTACAGGAAGATCACTCTAACCTTCCTTCTTTTTCTTAAAATCAGGAAATGAAATTCTCATATGAAAGGTGTCTTCCATACCCTACAAGGAAAATAACATTCTTACCATTAAGGATAGGAATTGGAGACTAAGTCTATATTGATTTTATTAAAATAACACTAAATCTTTTAACCTCACCACATAATTTAGTTTTACCTTTTCAAAACTTACCACTCGTTGTCCAATTCAGCATATAAGTATTTAATTCTACTGCCATTTTAGGGTATTAATTTCTTTATGAAGTTTTCTATATGTATGTTAAGTAAATTTGTATGCTTTTCTTCTGTTTTATCTCTTGTGTTAGTTTAATTATCAGGTCCAGATGAAAAAACAAACCTAGAAATATTGAGATTAAAATTTTGCCTCTCCTGTCATCACAGTGGATGTGTGTTATAATATAAGGAGTTATGAGAACAGAAACATTATGATGTTCCAAAGGCTGAATGTAGTGAGGCTTTAAAACTGTCACTTTAATTATAGGACAGATGCATACAATTTTTTTTAATCCTCTGATTACTCTGAGATTTAATTTCCTAGTCCAGATAATGACTATGTTAAATTGTAAGCAATTGCAGTTCTTAAATCACAATAAAATGTTTCCTAGTTTTTATCTTTGTCTAAGCTGCCTGAAAGACTTGATTAACAGCATTTGAAATGCAAAGTAGAAATGAGGTCCAATCACTGCATGTACCAATCATAAATATCTAATGAAGGCAGACTATATATAGATGTATTATATAGATATTGAATACACATGCAAATCTCTTCCTATGCATACATCCTTTCAATATCCACAAATGCAATGAATACATTGTCTTAAGAAGTAACAAACACTAGTAACTTAAGCACTTTGAGATAAGGTCAAGACCAAGATCCTCTACTACCTATCCTTTTACAACCAGGATTCTCTGAGCCCTTGTCTCTTTTTCTGTAAAAGGAAGGGTTGAGCCTAGGATCTGCAAAGTTGTTTCTGTCTCTAAAAGTTTCTGATTATTTATTTCTCATTAAAATTTGAGCAGAGTAGTACATGTAACCTATGTAAGCCTCACACATTAGCTTGCCAGTAGGCTAGTAAGCATTTATACAAACAATTTCGTGGCATTGGGAATGTTGCAAAGTTGAGCAGGTTCAGTTGCTCTTTGGAACACTTATCCTTTTCATGGCTTCATGAAATAAGTTGTCTGAGGCTCATAGGTTGGGATCACCATAAGTCCACAGAAAGACATACATCTAACTAGTATTTCTTATTTTTATTATGTTTTATATATACTTTTTATTATTTTTTAGGTTATAAATATATATCCAGTAGAAGAAATTCAAAAAAATATAGAAAAGGTCAAAGAGGAAAATACTTGTAATCCTGTCATCCTGTCATCCAGAAAGAATCTTTTGTTAAAAATATAATATGTATGTTTTTACCATTGATATTTTCTATGCATAGATTTGATTTTAAAATAAGGGGTATACATATATTATCTTTACTTAAAACATAACATTGCAATATTCATATATTTTTAACATATGAATAGCCTTCTTCAGCATCATTTTTAATAGCTGCCTAGGAGTCATACTGCATGAGCTAATATAGTATAGCTTATGTTATCACTTTCCTGTTTTTGAACATTACAAATATTTTTAATTTTTTATTTTTATATATTAAAAAATACTCTGCTGTGAAAAATACTTTTGTTTATTTATGACATACTCATGCTTATTCCTCATTGGCTATGTTTCTAGCAAATAAGAAGTTCAACAAATGATACACATATATGGTGTTACTTCGATGGCTAACACCTTTTACTATCAGAAGGTAAATGTATATACTAGCTGTATCATGTTTGAACTACAAGCAAGTAATTTCTCCTAGAAATTGCTTTGGCACAGTAATCATATGGACTCACTTTATCGAAATACTCTTATTAAACTATCAGGATTTTCTAGGAGGAAATCTGCAGGTGAATAGTCTATGAAGTTAGGGTGTAGGTTTTATAATCATACATATATTGACAGCTCCATCAAACACTATAATTAAGTTTTCTACTCAAAATAGGTATTCATTTCAATTACATCAACTCATTGCCAATTCAATCAAATTGCTGGTCAATTTAAAACTTTAACACTATGAGATTTTACTTTTTAACTAGGTTTACTTCTTAATTTGTGAAACTAAAATTTCTTAAAAGCTTATAAAGTTTGCAAATGCTAAAGAAAAATAACCAATCATCTTTTTTTTTTGTTTCAAAAGACTGATTTTTTTTTCAGTTCCCATGATGCAAATCCACTTGTGGCATTGCATAAAGATGTAAACTTTTATTATTTTAGATAAGCTGTCAAAAGTAGTTTTTGGAGCTTGAATAGGTAAGGGGACATATTTGATTTTTAGAGAATATTAGCCAAGGCAAAGAGAGTACATTACAATTTCTGGTAAATAATTTTACATATCCCTGTGTTTAGATTCTTTAGTTATACAATAAAATTTTGAAATGATGCCCAGGATCTCTTCTAGCTTTGAAAGTTTAGATTTTTTTCAACGGTCACTTGGGAGATGACTTTCTATTTATGTGTTGTGTGTGATTTGTGTGTCTGAGTGTACATAACCCATTTAATCCATTTTTTAATGTTGTCTCCTTTCAGTTAATGGTGGCTGGTCCACCTGGACAGAGTGGTCTGTGTGTAATAGCCGCTGCGGACGAGGGTATCAGAAACGTACAAGGACTTGCACCAACCCAGCACCGCTTAATGGCGGCGCCTTCTGTGAGGGACAGAGTGTGCAGAAAATAGCCTGTACTACATTGTGCCCAGGTAAACAAACTAGTCCTCTCATTCCAAGTGTCTCCACCATTCTAGAAATATGTTTTAAAAATGTATACAAAAGCCATGTTCTTGGACTAAATATGTGATAAACATTGTTTAAATCTATTCTATATTCATTGTTTATATTGCTGAGAAATCAAATATCTTCCTCAAAAAGAATAACTTTGTTATCTCAACATACAAAATAGTATATAACAGGAAATGAAACACATGAACATAATTCTCTTTATATCAATGAAACTGCTGGAGCCAAGATTGTAGGCTCTGAAATTCAAGGAATTTAAACATCATTGAAAACCACACATTTTAAGAATAACAA
The DNA here is from genome assembly GCA_028644305.1 of Xerus rutilus. Classification (NCBI taxonomy): domain Eukaryota; kingdom Metazoa; phylum Chordata; class Mammalia; order Rodentia; family Sciuridae; genus Xerus; species Xerus rutilus. The sequence goes on from CM053408.1 coordinate 51,325,493, forward strand.
CCCCTGATCTTCAGAAACCCATGAAAATGAGTTGAAATTGCAATTTAGAAAATGTTTTATATTGAATTTTTTTTTCTGTGCAAGGTGTCAGTTTCTGGACAAAGGCAAATAAAATATTTGGAATTTATTAAAAAGGAAGTCAAAGCTTTGTGACATATAAGATGATGGATTTTGAAAATACAATGCAGTCAGCTCTTCATTATCTGTACATATGGGTCAACTATTTTGTGAGTTATTTTCAGTGGTACCTAAAGCAAGATCGTATCCCTCTGCCTCTTTGCATCTTTTAATGCTATTTCATATTGCTATTAGCTATGACCCATAGGTAAATTGAAGATAATATTTGCCAAAGCCAAAATATATTAAAATGCCCCATTATACAATTTATCCCAAAGTTAAGCTAAGATTATTTTGAAATAATCCATAAATTTAATGTTCATTGAGGTAGTTATTTTGTTGACACTTTTATTATTAAGATACATAACCTTCTTACTTCTCTTTACTTTGCCTAATTTTGTTCTGTCCATCCTTAATAGAATCTTTGTCAAAAATGGGATGGAGAAATAAACAGGAGTGAAAAATAAAATCTACATGCTACATTCCCATGCATTGATTTCCAAGCATCAAAATAGTTTTCCACACTGAAACCTTTGAGAGCTTTTATTTTTGGAACAAATTTTGACACTTAGCTAGGCTTAGAATTTCAGATTTTATATTGCACTCTCCTGTATTTTATCTAGGTGCTGAGTCTCACAATTAAAAATGCACAGATCAATTTGAGTTAAAATAGAAGTGTGTGTGTGTGTGTGTGTGTGTGTGTGTGTGTGTATGTGTGTGTGCGCGTGCACATGTTTCAATATGCCAGGATGTTCTAGGTCAAAGCAAATGTCTTTGCTTCAGATGGTTGGGAGTTGCTTTTATAGCCAACTCTGTATAGTGGAAATATTAATCATATCCTCATTTTTTTCCTACAAGTGTGTTTATATCTTTATGCACAGTGTGTATATTTACATAGTAATAAGACCATGAAATCATATATATTTCCCAAACTATGTAGACAATTAACATTTTTATAACTTTTTTATCAATATGCAGGTTTTAGAAGTTTAGATGTTCAATAAATAATGTTTGGCAGTATTTTTATTAATATTTATTTTCTAGTTGTAGGTGGACAGAATATCTTTATTTTATTTTTATATGGTGCTTGAGGATCAAACCCAGTGCCTCACGCGTGCTAGGCGAGCACACTACCACTGCGCCATAACCCCAGCCCCTGTTTGGCAGTATTTTACATGGAAACCTAGCTAATTATAATTAATTGTGTTCCACAGAAAAATCTAAAATTTTCAAACTTGTTCAATATGTTTAACCCATTTCTGTGAGAAAACTAAAAGGTTCATTTTAAAATATGCCAGTTAGATTTATTATGTATTTTTTCAAATTGGGATTTAAGTAGAGTATTTTTAAAAGAAATATCTCAGTTCATTATTATTAAAATTTTTCACAAGTTAGCAACCAAAATTAGGAAGAAAGTGAGCCAATTCTAATGATGTAATTACAGCAAAAATTAGGAACTTAGCTAAATATTATTTCTAAAATAAATAGAAATGGATCCCAACAGCTCAGGAGGCTAAGGCAGGAGGAAAGGGAGTTCAAAGCCAGCCTCAGCAAAAATGAGGTGCTAAGCAACTCAATGAGACCCCGTCTCTAAATAAAATACAAAATAGGGCTGAGGATATGGCTCAGTGGTTGAAGTGCCCCTGAGTTCAATTCCCAGTACCTCTCCCTCAAAAAATGGATACATCATGAAATAATGGAATCATCAAATAATAGCCTTTTCAAGAAGGCATGGCAGAAGATTTCAGCTGAATCAAACAGCCTGAATGAAAAAAGAAAATTTTTAAAGTACATAAGATATAAATGGAGGGGAACTGATCAATGGGATGGATGGATGGATGGACAGATGGATGGACTGACAGGCTGAGAGAGAAATGGAAGGATGGATTTCTTCCTCACTGTACCAATATTTTCTCCCAACTCACACATAAGTTTACTTTCACTGTCCACATGATAGTATGAATGAAACAAACTTGGATCCAAAAAGAGATCTCTAATTCTCAATACAAAATCCAAAATCCAGAAGCTTCTCCCTAGTAGAAAAAAGGGTGGCACCATAACATGCATTTACATAGTTCCTGTGCCAACTTTGGTTTCTGTGTGTCCCAGTGTGCCTCCCTTTGCTTGTCAATGAGAAAAGTCATATGACCTTCAAAAGTGTTCAGGGAACTCAGACTGTGTAAAGCAGATTCACTTTCTGGTGCTTGAAATTAATGTAATACTTCTCAGTGAGGCATTTTCCTCCATTTTGTGTTTTGTTATATTACACTTGAGCTCTGCCCCCTTGGCCCTTTGAGTACTGTTTCTCCCTCTGATCTAATGCTGGTTTTCTCATGGCAGTGGATGGCAGGTGGACCTCATGGAGCAAGTGGTCTACCTGTGGGACTGAATGCACCCACTGGCGCAGGAGGGAGTGCACAGCACCAGCCCCCAAGAATGGGGGCAAGGACTGTGATGGCCTGGTCTTGCAATCAAAAAACTGCACGGATGGGCTTTGCATGCAGAGTAAGTGGATTTGAGCAAAGTATTTGAGCTAAGGGGCCTGGGATTAAACCATTTAGATGTCTTTGAAGGAAATATTAGAAATTAAGAACTCTTTGAACAACAATAAAGAATGCAATAATGTAGCAATATCCTAATTCTCTCTTAAAATTAGAAAAAGCTAATCTCCCAGGAACCAGAATGAATAATAACTGTGTCTAGTGAACAAATGACACGCAGCATTGCTTTCCCATGAGCAAGGAGTGAGTTAGTCATTTTCGTGGAGGGGCTGTCATTCTTTCCACACCAAGGAACCGTTACTCAGTTTTATTAGCATGCACAAAAGGGCACCCTAAATTCCTCATAGAATCAAGGCATGACTTCCAAAAAGTGAGCAATTTATTCATAACTCATGCCTAGCACCAAACCAATGTCTATGAAGTATAAAATAAATAAAGATGGTGAACATTTCTGCAGGTAGATTTACCAATTCATAATAACTGTTTAGTAAGAACATCTTCACAATGTCTGGAAAGTGCTGAGGTTGTGTGAGAAATTATAATGTGGATATGATTTAATATAATTAAAAGACATAATGTTAATAAAAATTTTTTAAATGAGTACATAGATTGGCACAGCTACATAATGGGTAATGTATACAATAATCTCCATTTTCATGTCTTTGTTTCTTAGGGTTTTTTTTTTTTAGATTTTCTCAATAAGATGATAGTTTGATTTCCATACTTATAAACTCTTACCTTTTACTGAGAGCCCTTGAATGTTCACAGCTTACCATTTTGTGACCATGAATGAAGGTTCTAAGAATTGTACTAAAATCACAACTGTTCAGATGATTGGATCAAAAGGTTGCATTTGGATCTGAACTAATGGTGGCCAAATGTTGACATTTCTCATAATGCATTACAAATTGCTTGCAGAATTCAAGCAATCAAATGTATTTGTGTAGAGCAATTTGTATTTATTACTTAGAAAAAGTATTCTGTTTTCACCACACATATGAAATTCTGTTTACCTTTCAGAATCTATACACTCAAGTAACTTTAAGAGGAAATATCACTTAACATGCAAATAAATAATTATGTTGCTCACACAGTATAAATCTAATCGGCCTCTATTTTTATGTTCCCCACACATTACATTCCTTGAGAACAGGCTGCTGAGTGCAGTGTACAGCCTCTGATTACAATTGGGGTCTGCTACTGTGCTTCTCACTAAGTTTGTATCAGAAATGCAAGAATGAGAAGAACATAGATGTTTTACCAACCATTTATCCAGAGGTACAGAGTTTCCACCCCTAGGCTGGAGTTTAAATTGAGAAATAAAATAACAACATAATATAATATGCACAAGTTATTTTGTTTAACATTTTTATTATGTGGGATTCTTCCTTTAATATAGAACAAACTGCTTCATGTAGTTGAAAAGCAGCAATGTTTGGAGTTTTTCTCTTTCCCTCTTACACATATCTCCCTTTTTCAATTTAATATTTCAACTTTGAATGATTTAATATCTACTGCTTCTCCTATGCATAGTTTAAAATCCTCACAGCAACCTATTTAACAAGGAGTACAGTACCACAAGTTGGAACATGGGATCAATTTTGAGTTGTACAAAATGATGCTTTCTAAATTATGATATTGGTCAAACCCAAATATGAAGTAATCAAACTAAGACTTTCATAACATAGAACTCCTTAACATGTAGATCATTCCTTATTGAATTCACAGAATTTTCTCTTGTGATTGGATATTTGCCAATAACAATGGCCTGGAGTTTGTGTGTAAATAGGGAAAAGACATGAAACTACAAGAGGGGTTTTGGGTTTATTCATTTGTTTTGTTTTATTTTATTTTTTTACTTTTTATCAAGTATTTTGTTAGAAAAATTTTGATGTTTGGATTAAAATCATTCAGTTAAAAAGCTACTTCCTTGGGAAGTTCTGCTTTGCTATCATACCACGCCTACTAAGTCAATAAACCCTTTCATCTACCCTCTTATATCCCCGGTTGTCCAACAGAGAATTGTAGTCTATTCTACTATTGATTTCCTCAGTGATAAAAACCACAGAGATATTGCTGTGCTGTGTAATTACAGTATTTTACAGTGAAAGCTGTAGTTTCTGTTTACCAATAAGCTTGGTATTTCTGGCAGAGTATTGCTGCCAAAGTCTTGCAAAGAAATAATATTACTTGAGACCTTACTTCAGAAAACAAAAGGCTTTCTTAACAATGAAACTACATGGTTTGCGAGAGGGATAAGTTTTATAGCAGAAAAAAGGACAAAAGTAGAAAAGACAAGCAGAAAATCCAATTACCAATTAGGAATTATCATTTAATATTTTATTTGGAAAATTAGTGTCTTATTCTTATTAACATATTAATAAATAGTTCCTCAGCAATACTAGAGTAAATCTCAAAATAAAGGCCTAGTTACCATTGAACCAGGTATAAAATATAATCTCTGAATCTACTTAAATGTATATACATATAATTCTAATATAAATGTAGGTATACTGTTGGATAAGAGTAATTCATAATGCATAGTGAATGTAAGTGGAACTAAGTTATCTAGATATGGATGGTAATGTAGCATTATTCTTTTTTAAGCTAAATTGGTACTGAAAATAAATACAATGTGAAATATATAGAAAATGTTATTGTCACTGCTTATTATTTTGTTCAAAACAACAAATTCAGACACATGTCTTCCTTAAACACCTACCTTAATACAAAAAACCTTGGTACAAAATAATGGAAATATTAGATAAAACACACACAATACATAGAAAAGGAGGGAAGGAAATCCTCAAGTTCTAGAAATGCATTTGAACTCAAAGGGAGAGGTGATTGTGGACCAGCAGGATAGCCAATGGGGGCAGTGGACATGGAAGTAAATAGGTCTCAGGGCCAGGAGTTAGGGGTTTAGTTTGGGCAGCAAGGCAGAAGCCTTGGCTTTGTGAAAACAAAGTCCTGAGATTTGAAAACAAGAACCTTGAATAAAACTGAACTCATCAATGGCTGCCCCACCATGAGAAATGACTGGGATATTTTCACCCACCAGCCCAAGGAAACCACAGGATAATTCATGGTAGGGAAGAGGAAAACAAAGTCTTTACTTAACTAAAACCTATAGTAAAACCACAGTGGTACACCCAGCTCTGGCATGCTCTGTTATGGATATAGAGCAGGCAGCAAAAACAAAAGATGTGTAATTAACATATTGAGTAAAACTTCTGAGGCACTATAAGAACAAATAGCAAGCCACTCATCTGGGTCCCTTGTACAACCTAAGTGCATTGGTCTATGACAAAAATAGCTTGCCCCTGAAAATAAACTTACAATATTAAGTTTCAAATCATCCAAGAAAATAGTCCACTGTAAAGGAGAGTCTGAAACATAGAGTTAGCATTTTAATAACATACTCATACAGTAGTCTGATTAAGGCCACATACAAAGAAAAAATGAAAAGACTACATTTTTAAAGGTAATATAAATACAGATGATAGAAGAGAAAATTGTTAAAAGAACAGATATATTTGGAGGAAAAGCAAATGAAATGTCTAGATGTTTAAGCATGATGACAAATCTAAAATGTAATGGCAGATTAAAACAGACATAGCGGGGCTAGGGTTGTGGTTCAGTGGTAGAGCGCTTGCCTTGCATGTGTGAGGCACTGGGTTCAATCCTTAGCACCACATATAAATAAATGAATAAATAAAGGTCCATCCACAACTAAAACATTTTTTTTTTTAAATTGGACATACCTATAGATAAAGCTGAAGAGAAAATTAGTGAACTGGAATGTAGACCTCACAATATTTCCTATAATACAGAAAAGAAAGACAAAAAGAATGATTATGTAAAAGAAATGTTAAGACACATGGAGGATAGAATAAGAAGTTGAATGTCTATCACTTGAGGGAACAAAATTTAAAAGATTTTCAGACAATTGTATAAGAGAGTATTCACTACCCTCATTGAGTAAACTGCTAAAAATAAGAACTGGCTCTTTAAAGTAAATGCAACTGTGTATGCAGCCATGGGAAGGTCTCAACTAAGAATTTTCCAGTTTTCACATGCTATTCAGGAAAAGAATAGTAATGTTATTTGCACAAATTTTAATGACTCAAGTGTTCCAGTTAAAATATTAAGACACATGTAAAAGTTGAATATATAAGTTCAAAATTAAAATTTCAAGGGCTGAAAAGGAGAAGGAAGAAAGGAAGGAAGGAAGGAAGGAAACACATGGTGAATGCAAACAGTAAATAAGATGCTAAAAATAAATCTACATATATTGGGGACCAGATATAGATGAATCAAATTCACCGATAAAGGAAATTTGAAATTACAGAGAAAAATTTGATTTTATACTGATTGTGTGTGGTATATTTAAATCATAATTACAAAGAAAGATTAAAAGTTAGGAAATAGAACCTAACAAGATTTTTCTTTAAATTTTCAGTTAATGGCCTTGACCATCTAATCAGACCTTTCTTTATCAATTCTATTTCCCATTGTAACTAAGTAACATACATTAGATATTGTTCTAGCTCATAATTCTAACTCACAGAATTATTTTTCTTAGATGTTATAGTTTTTAGAATGTTTGATTTTCAACCAAATAATCAAAAATTTTCAAAATTGTTTGCCAGCCTATCAAGATGTCATGTAAAACATCTTGAAATCCGTGTATTTCCTCAAATAAAATAACTGAATTTTTCATCAGCCTTCTTGGAAATAACTTATATTATTATTAATATTTTAAATATATAATAATAGAAAATGTTGACATGTGAATTAGACGGAAACTCTTGGACTTTGCTAATAGGAATACAACTTTTTATAATTATTTGAGGAAGCAATTTGACAATGTAAATCAAGAGCTTTAAAATTGGTAAACCTTTTGACCCAGTAATCCTACTTGAATGACTACACTTTAAAGCAATTAATATAATTGCTAAATACCTAAAAATATATATGCCAAATATTTCTATAGTATTTGTTTTCTACTATAAAAATTTAAACCCAAAGTCCAATATTAAGGTAATGATTAAGTAATAAATGACATTCAAAAATAGAACATTATAATGCCACTAAATTATTCATATTTCACATAGAAAAGCAGAATATGGATATATATATGATTTTTGTCATAACTACAAAGAAGTAAGCTTAGAAAAAAATCAACAAAATTTATGCATCTTCTAGGCTTCTGAGAGTACAAGTAATGTTTTCTACATAAAAAATGCTATTCTAAACATTCTTTATATTTAATATTCCATTATGTTTATAATTACAAATGATATTTTTGAAAAGAAATGTGGAACTGGCTAGAGCAACAGTATGCTCTTGGAAGCAGGGGTCTCTGAATTTGAGGCAGAGCAATATCACTGACTTTTTCTGAGAATTTGGTCACATTGATTTAAATTACATTACCAAGAACAATATTTCATAAAATACTTGCAGAAAACCCTCATTGTATAAAACCCTAGGTGGCAAGAGCTACTTATAGCCTGTAAATAAGTATTTTAAAGACATGGGGGTCTGGAATGGAATTATACTTTTGCATTATTTCCCAGTTGCCTGTCATATACAGATCACTCTGTCCTTGCAACCCTCTTACTCTTAGACTGTTGGATAAATCAAATTCATTCCATGATGCTGTGTAATTTCACTTATGAAACACGATCACAATCTTTAAGCAATTTCAGAAGTTCCACTAAATATTTCAACCTTTCATACACAATTTGTATTTTGCATAGTTTTTATACACATGCGCACAAGCATGCACACACACACTGGATATAGTGTTTTTGGCCTAAAAAGGTAGTTTCCACATTAGTGCCTTTAAATTATGAATTTCCAAAAATTGGTAGTATTTAACCAAAGGCTATTATTAAAAGGTTATTAGAAACCTTTAAAATCATTAATGCCCCACAAAGAAGTTGGATATTTTTGGTTTATAGGCACATTGTTAATTTTTTAAAAGAAAATAAACATGTTAATAAACCAGTCTTTTGGAACATGAAATGGCAAGGACTGCATTGAACAAGAAAGAGCAATGACTAGAGTGTTTGACATTATTGAAAATAACAACACGTTTCTGATGATTCTGGTATGAGAAAGAAACAATATTAACAGCAAATTTCACTGTTTCTATTTCATAGTATTACACAGAATAGTATATCTTATTCAGAAGGTAATATTGGAAAGCCCACTGGACTGTGTGCCCATTAAAATATTTGGATTATTTTATTATCTTCCCTAAAATGATATGAAAGTAGCCCTCCCCCCAAATTTCGCAATTTTTTTAAAAATAGGATTACATGACATAGTTCTAATGAGAGAGAGAGAGAGAAGAGAGAAGGAGGGAGGGAGGGAGGATGAATGAATGAATAGGACATAGAAAGAGATACAGGGGAATAAGAAAACCCCTAAGAAACCTTCAAAAATGCTAAGCCAACAAATATATTTACCTTTTATGTTCAAATAAAATAAAGTTGTATTACGAAGATCTGATAACTTTTAACTTTGATAATCTTTATAATGAATTTGTTGTAAAACCAACTTCGTCATGTTTGGATGTAATCATTTAACCCATACTTATCTTTTCCTTTTGAAAATAGCAATCCAAAGTGGGTTGATCCAGAAATAGGGATTTATATACGTACATGAATGCACTAGATTAGATTATTATATTCCTACAGGTATTCATAAGGATTTTTGAGCTTTTAATCCTATCTTAGGTTTGAAGTTTCACATAGGCATATGTAAGAGTTCAAATCTGATTTTAGAATTACTCTATTCTTGCTGAAGAGGGCTTATGCCACAGAAGACAAATTAAAAATTGCAATTTACAAACAAGAACTGCCTAGAATTGTGTCTGCATCAGTGAACTTCCTGACTTTGGGAAATTAAAATGTTATGCATTCTGCAAATGTAGCACTTTCTACTCATTAAAACATTTACATGTCACACAACTCTTCCATTAATTCTCACCAGAGGAAGTAGCAGAACTCTCCATGTGTAAATTTCAGTGTGGACACGCTGCATACCAGGACTCCCAGAATCTTAGGTGCATTTAATGTGGGGAAATAATTAACCTTACAAACTGTCATGTTCTAACTTCAGAATATGTTTATAACCGCCCAGGGTAAGCATTTGAGAAGGTGCTAGTCAGTTCCCAGTGAAATTCTTGTCAGCACAGCAGTTTGATAGGAAAGCATAATTGTGAGTGTTAGACAGTGAGTGCTTTTATCTGTAGTTTGGAAGAAGCTGATGTCATAGCCGTGTTTGTATAGTTCTTGATACGCATAGTGTCCCAGCTGGCAAATAAATATTCTGTACATGGACTGCCTGCCCCACACAGTGCTTGACAGTCTCCGGTACAATCAGTGTGGTTTGCTTTTTTCCTTTCTGCAAAAACATTTTCCTGCTTTTAAAAGCATGGCTGTGGTTAGAAACTCTAGCCCACAGGAACCTAATGAACACCTGTGGAACTCCAAACAGGTTAGTGTGAGGAGACAAAAGCAAGGTCTTCAGAGCTCTGAGGGGACCACGAAAGGTCACCATGTAAACAACAGAGCAAAGCAGGAGTGCCTTCAATAGCACACTGGGGCAGGACAAAGGTGTTAGCTACATTTTCCTTTTGCCTACAAGTCCAGCAGATAGGATGATGTATTCATCATCACTTAAGGCTTCTCCATTATTTTGCTTTTTCTATCAAATGTTTTTTCTGCCATGGAGGGATATGAATATTATCACTTTTAGATTTAATAATGTATTGTTCTTTTTTAAGAGCATTGATGGGGATGGAGTCTACTACATGAAAACACTTGAAGAGCTGATGCTATCAGTATGATTTTACTGAACTGATGGGTTTCAGACATTTATACTGCACATACTGGGAGTCATGAGATAAGACTTTTACATCCTGTTATGTTAATTATTTATTATTCCTTTTCAGAAGGGTATGGCTGGTTACCATCAGGAACAGGGCGGTGAAGCCACTTAAGTACAGCATAGCCAACTGTCCTCTGAAGTCCGGGGCAGCAGATTAACTACAGCAAACTTAAGCTACTGACAATAGTGATAAGCAAATGTTCTTTTCAATGTACATTGTTATGTCCTAGAATTTATGTGTTCATTTATTTGGAGTTCCTTAAGTCTCATCAATACATAAGCCCTCAGAAGAGTGGTAAATTATACTAAACGACCCTGGGTGTCTTTGACAGACCTGACCTTTGACATCATTAGTGCAACCCTGATGGGTTTGCAAGATAAGAACTAACCTGAAAGGAAAAAAGAGAACCTGGATATGTTTATTTTGAATGGCCCTTGAGGTTTTCATAAGAACATTTGCATCAGAAGAAATGTAATTGGGGTGAGAAAAAATTCCACATTGTGGCTTAGTGCAAAATCACTAGTAAAAAGAAAGACCAAGCAGGCAGGTCAAGGAGAGGGTGTAATCTATTGGGAACAAAAATCCTTCTAATGATAGGATCATAAAGCAAGGTTAAGTCTATGAGGTTGTCTAGTGAAGTAGATATATAGGACTAAAACTAACTCAATATTTGTTAATTTTTTTTTTTTTTTTGTACTGGAGATTGAACTCAGGGGTACTCGACCACTGAGCCACATCCCCAGCCCTATTTTGTGTTTTTATGTAGAGACAGGGTCTCAATATTTGTTAATTTTAAAACATATATTTTTATAGAAAACAATTATTGTACTTATAAACTAGAGTTATGTCAGATGCATAACCTGCATATTCATCCCTGTATAAAATATGAATCAGAGCATATTTAAAAGTTTTTTAACCCTTCCTTCATCTTAAAATTATGTGTATTAAGGTCATATAAGCAGCTTTATATTGAACTATAACAAGTAAACCTTGAAGGAAAGATGGAACACCTTATAAAATTTCACCTCTCTCCAGTTTGACTAGGGGTTTGATACCTAATATAAAGACAGGGAGTTTTAATTCCTAGAGATCGTCATACAGACTTTTTAGGTATCCCATAAGACTGGGTCAGTGGTTCTCAAATTTTGGATGACATAAAAATTACTGTATCTTATACTTTGTAGTTAAAGGAATTTCAGATTCAACTTTAATCCTATTCACTTTGCTCCTTAATGCACTGATGTCAGGCCTTGCCAAGGGGTTTTTCTTGTCTTCTGTGTTAGATATGGCCATCCTGAGACAAAATCAACTTCAAGTTCAATTTAATTACCACAGAGAAGAGAGAAAAAATAACTTTACAGACAGAGCTTTTGATACAACCCTAATAATAATTCTCTTTTGCAAGAGAAGAAACTGGGGCATAGAATTGAAACAACTTTACCCAACACCCCCAGCAGGTACCACAGCCAACAAGTGACCCCAAATCTGTATCATGTTTAAGCCTGTTCTCAGGCAGGCTCTGGGATGGCGGATGCAAGTGGTTGCCAGATTTTATTGCTTTAAAATGAGATTTCCTCTGAAGTCTTTCCACTTATTGATATTTATTCCTTTTCTCCTGATAGTTTCTTCTTGAAATAAATGGTGTTTCTGCTTTAAATATTTCCTAATCATTGAGTTTTTTGACAAATACAACACAATTATCATATATCCACAGCGACATAGTTCCAGCAAGGTACCATGGGCCAAGGTTTGGTGCACCTGTTTGCTTGTCTCATGCTTGAGACAAAACACACTCTAAGGATGTTGTCTCTTTTGAGGAAGGAAACCTCTCTATTTTACCTTTCTAAATTTCAAGAATATCAGCGTTTCAAATGGGAGAGGTATTTTTCAGTCTAAATACTTAACATTAGCTCATTTAAACATTGAATTCCAGCCGGGCGTGGTGGCTCGCGCTTGTAATACCAGCACGTGGGGAGGCTGAGACAGGAGAATTGTGAGTTCAAAGCCAGCCTCAGCAACAGCGAGGTGCTAAGCAACTCAGTGAGACCCTGTCTCTACATAAAACACAAAATAGGGCTGGGGATGTGGCTCAGTGGTCGAGTGCCCCTGAGTTCAATCCCTGATACCAAAGGAAAAAAAAAAATTCCAAACAAAGCCAGGAACATAGCAAGCTATTTTCTATAATTTCCTTACCTTTCCTGATTTAAATCTACTAATTAACACTTACATAATCCAGTACTTACATTGTCTGGGGCTAGAGCCCGAAGGCCGAGATCTGACCCTGGCTCTGCTGCTTCAAAGCTTTGTAATCTTAGGCAAGTCCCTTTACCACTCTATGCTTAAAAGGGTTAAAACAGGAAGTTCTAGTCAATGATCTGCGATAACTCCAAGATTATAGAGGCATAGACTTGACCTTGAATTTAAGCCTGGCTGGTGATGCCTAGAAGTTATAACATTTCTCACATTGGTATATTTGCTTGATAATTTTCCTATAAACATATTACTTGTGGTATAAAAATGGTTTGTATTATCTTTTCTTAAAAAATTAATGATAAAACCTTGATCATTTTTAGTTATCAACTACTGTATATGCCACCTAAAAAGAAAAACCTTTTAAAGACTAGAAAAATAAAAGTACTTGCTGTTTAATGGGAAAATAGAGATTTACATTTAGTTTCTGGCATTTTCCCTGAGGATTCCCAAATATAAACCCACTAAATAGACCACTCCAGGCATATCACTAAACAATTACTAGGTATTAGCCATGTACATAAAGGAAATGTGTTCTTACTGCAATATAAAACCAGGGCAAATTTTCTTTCCTTTTAAAGATAATTGGACATGGGCTTTGATCTTTTAAAATAGTTACACACTAGCTGAAACATATGGGCAGTGCTGCCCCTAGTCTAATAGATGGATGTCTGACTACAAATTAGAAAAAGTCCTTCCTCAAGTCACCTCAACACCTGCAACCAGAAAATGGCCACGAGTGTCACCCCAGTGTGGGAGCCTGCAAAACCCTCACTACCAATGAGATGGCTGAACCCAATTTTAGTTGGTTGAATTTTAACACTTTGGGCAACTTTGAAAATATCACTTCTTACCTTTGAACTTCAGTCTCCTCATCTGAAAAAGATTAGACGAGATAATCTCTTGAAATGATGTTTTGAGCAATTTTAAGCTGGCTTTAAAGCAAAAGAATTGCTGCACTAACTGTGGAAGATGCCTGGTCTTGTTTTCCAACTGTTTGTGTCTTCGATTACTTAAAGTTTCTCTCCACAATCAAACTTCCAGCCCCTAGTCCTCCAGTAAGGAAAATCTCCTCTTTAAAAACAAATTTTCAGCCAGGCGCAGTGACGCACGCCTGTAATCCCAGCACTTAGGGAGGCTGAGACAGGAGAATGACGAGTTCAAAGCCAGCCTCAGCAGTGGCAAGGTGCTAAGCAACTCAGTGAGACTCTGTCTCTATATAAAACACAAAATAGGGCTGGTGATGTGGCTCAGTGGTTGAGTACCCCTGAGTTCAATCCCCAGTACCAAAAAACAAGAAAACAAAAACAAATTTTCCAGTGGAGTATAGCTCTGGATTGGCTCCCTCTTGTCCTAATGCTGGGCCTGCAGTGCCCTTTCCCTAGGCGTGGGCCTCTGTTTCCTCTATGTCAAGACAGGTAACTGAATGTTCTCATCCATGGAGATGCATTTTGTCCCCAAAAGTTTTTCCATGGCAAGATTCCCATTACAGGATATATCCTTGGCCCTCCTCAATAAATACAAAAAATAACCCCCTAGACTTTTTAATTATCACAAGCAAAACAGCAGTGCCCCTGCCCCTTTCAAAACACCTCCTGGAAAAGTGGTATCTCCTGGTTGAGATAGAATCAATTTTCACTCTGACTCTGGAAATTTGCTTTTGAACCATATTAATATACCTTTGCCAGAAGTGACAAAGGCCAGGTATAAACCTCTTTAAACAGAGAGGGTAAAAGAGTACACAGGACTTAAAAGATGATATTGCTCCTTGTCTCTATAATAACCATAGAAATTGAAATTCAAAAACTTATTAAGGTTGCTCACTAAATAGTAGACTACATCAACTCTACAAATAAAATCTCTTAAGAATCCTTCTTCTTAATATAGCTTAGCAGTGTGTATCATAATGATATAGATATAATTGTTTGTCATTTGTTGATTGCCTGCAATGTACCAATACCTTACATCTCATTTATCTTTTCCACAGCAATGAAAGCAAGTATTCGTAGCCCCTTACACAAATTAGAAAACTGATGGTTGGAGACGAGAACAAGTTCTCACAGCTAAAAAACTGGCAGAGCTAGGATTCAAACTGAAGTTCACGAGACTGACAAACAAGTTCATGAGTATTCCACTGCCCTAGCTTATAACCCTGGTGCTTTTTCAGTCTGCCTAACTTTCAAGTAGCAGGAAAGTTAACTGAAATCCCTGACTTAGGACCTGCCTGTCGGAGAGACACTAACAATTATTTTGTGCAGTGTTCTCCCAGAGATGTTATTTTTCATTATTGCTAGGACTACTCTCAGCAGGGTCACCTCATTAGCTGAAGAAAATGTCCCCTGTTGTTCTGAGACACGCGGATCAGATGGACAAGCATAAAAACAAACTCTAGAAAGTGATTCTGCGTTCCCCTGGTTTAGGGGATGGAACAGTAATCCCTTTCTTCTCTGATTTCTTGTCTCCTAAGTGATGTTTTACTTCTGTAGTCACAGAAGTATTTTGAAAGGGATGGAAAAAGTTTTATATAGTTGCTTTCCAAAATCCTTTATCAGTGTTTCCATAACAGAGTAAATTAGGGTGTTGAGCTATTGGTGAGCACAATTAATACTGTGTTCTGATTTTAATTTTCCCATGTTGGAAAATAATGGTTTGACTAGATTGGTCCTAATTGATTATGAGGAATAACTGGTTGTGGATGAGATTTTTTTAAATATTCATTTTATTTTAGAACAACCTGAAATGTAAATACTTCACCAAATATATCAATATACCTATTGATGTGTATCTCCCAAGCCACACATTATAGAAATTATTCACAAAATGCTATCACTTTGCTCTTTTTGCAATTCATTTTCTGTAGAGACACCAAAGTGATTATTTTCAAAATTAGATTCAGTCACAGGATTTGCATTTCACTGGAATAAAATTGAAACACTTCCTCATGAGCCACCAGGCCTACATGATCTGCCTGCTGCCCCACCTCGAACCCCACTCCTCCCTTTCCCACCTTGCTCCCTACCCACTAACTACTCTGTTTCTTTGTGAGGACATTTGCATTTGGTGTCACTCTCCTGGAACCTCCCAATCTTTACCTGGCTGATTCCTCATCATCACTTATGCTGCAGCTCAAATTTCATGTGAATAAGAAAAAAATTTTTCCCTGTTCTCTAAGTTGGCCATTGCTTTATTCCCAATCATATAATATTCTTGTGCTTTATTTTTAAAATGATGTTTTCAATATTCAAAATGATCATATCCATTATTTTACTTGTGTATTTCCTATTAAACTAGAACACAAGCTCCATGAATGCAAGAAAGTATCTCTGGTACCTAGACTAGAACCCAGAATGTAATAGGGCTCAAGAGTATTTGTTGAATGAATGAATGAGTTCATTCTAAATCTGCTATGCCTGGAATTAAATATGTCTCATAAAAATACCATAAGATACAAGTATGTTTATTGAGTGATCCAAATCTAAATAAATATGAGAAAGTGGAAGTTAAAATCACAATTACAAAGTTCTTTTCTATTATTCTTTGATCTTCCTGTTAAAAACAGTAATTCTGTTGGGGAAATAAAGACATAAGCCAGAGAAAACTCAGAACATCATGATGGAGTAAATTTCAGGCCATGTTATTTATCTCAGGACATAGACTTCTCTTGTAAGAGTCACTCTTCTGCTTACTCAACAACACCCCCATGGGCCCTTACCAAAATTTTCCAGGTGAGCATCAGAACATTTCTAAATATCCTATTTCAGGCTGATGCCTTTGCCCTCTCACCCTCTCTTTTGACTTCCTTCTATATGGAAGCATCATTTCCAAACCCATGGCGTTGTTATCTGGTCTCCTCTACTTGCAGTGAACTTGTTTTGGCATAAGTCTTTGAGTTCCTAAAATAAAGCCTCCATCTGTCCCAGATGTCCTTTTTATTGAGTTCATAGAATACAAATGGAAAAAGGTTATTACCAGGCAAAGATGTTTAAAAATGAAAATCAAACCTAATACATGGACTCAGACAACTAGAATAAGGAATATAATATTTATAAAACAGAGTAGGAGGTTGCAATCATTGCTCTAAAATAAAGCATTAAAAATTAATTTGTAGCAAACCTATCTGTGCTACAGCAAGCCTTCCTTTCATTAAAGTAGCGCTGCGTGTTTCTCCAGAATTAGTTCCCAAATAGGTAAATAGCTCCTAGGAACTGAGTGCTCTGCAAACTGCAGAAGGGCTACCTAAGGCATGATTTAGAGTTTCTTTTCATATTAAAGCTTTACAGACCTTTCATTTTGAACCAATTAATTGTGATTCTTGCAGTTTCCCTATATTTTTTGCCCTTGAGTTTTACTAGGAATATTTAACTCACATGCTTCCTGTTCATCTTCATTTGATTAATCCAAATGGTGCTATGTTATTTGATTAATTCATATGCAGCAGAATATTGAATCTTGGGGAACTGTGGGTGCCAGTTGTAAGTTATACTTAAAAGTTTTCCACAGACTTTTCATTTCAAAAACTTCGTGTTGTACATTTTTTTTCTTTTTTCTTTTTCCACTTCACATTATTATCATTTTAAGTATTATGTTGTTATAACTATTGGTTTCCGACTTCATAATACATTATAAAGAAAACCTTAAGTACTATTTCTGCATCTTCAGTTGATATGAGGTTATTTTCCCCAGTTTGCAACATTCTTTTGAAGCTCTGAAATAAATAACCTTATAACCTTTAGGCCCTATCGATTTTCAAATGATTTCAAATAAAAAACATCCAATTTCCCTTGCACTGACAAACTGCTCAATCCCTGGGCAATCCCTATTGGATTCCTATTAAATGAAAGGGACAGGAAACAACAGAAAATCCAAAAAGTGGATTTGAGATGGCAGAGAGAGGTGGTCACAGCTCAGCTCAGTAAATGGGTACTTAACCTTTGACCAATGACGACAGGTCTCCTTTAGTTCTATTAGACCAAGAGCAAGCTGTTATGATTAAATAAAACAGGAAAAAAAAAACTGTTTAGAACCTTACTGAGTATGTCCTGGGAATTAAAACATATGGCAGGGATAAGGAAAAAAGATTTTCCTTATGCTAATGACCCTTGATGTCTGAAATAAATTAGATCCATTAGAGTTTATGCTCAATAAAAGAAAGATTTTAAGCACTCCAAAGTTAGTGACTCGAGACCAGTTTTTGCTCTGAAATTCAATCTGCCTACTTATTAATTCTTAGTGAGGCTCCAGAGCAGACAGGGTATACAAAATCATAACTCTGTACTGAACCAGAATTTTAAAGGACCACAGGTTTCTTTTCCTTTTCTTTTTAATTAAACCATTTTTCATGCTTCCTCATTTTGTTTTCTTCATTAATTTGATTTTGTTCCCATTTTTGTTTCATTTTTTTTTCTTTTCAAGGTTTCATTTATCCTATTTCAACTGAACAGAGAACCCAGAATGAATATGGATTTTCTTGTAAGTTTGATGTTTGGATTTTATGTTGCTGAATAATCATTTAACATTATTGCCCCCAGTTCAAATTTGCCTTTCTTTGGATCACAGATGTGCACACAGGAAATAGGAAGCTAATATATTCTAACATGAAAAACAAATTAGATTTTTGATGCAGAAGAGAAGAAAGGGTCATTTCCAGTCTCTGCCTGATTTAAAAATCTGTCAGTCTACCATTCAAAGCTTAAGTCTGGTAACTGAGAAAACATATCATGTACCATACTGATATAAATAAAGGACAGGGTTCAAATACTAAAAGGGAAAAGGTTGAGAAAATGCAGACCTATTGTGCTAGAAATCATGAATGTTGAGTAAGTAATTATGGCCTAGTAAAGTAAAACATTAAGGATTTCGATATAATATTCCAACTGGAGTTCAGAATCTTCTTGCAAAGCCTTAGATAAAACCCAGCAGCAAAGAGATGTCAGAACTTTGGGGCTGGGGTGGTGGCTCAGTGGTAGTACGCTTGCCTAGCATGCATGAGGCACTGGGTTCGATTCTCAGCACCACATATAAATAAATAAGAAATAAAGGTCCATCAACAACTAAAAAAAATTTTTTAAAAAAAAGGAGATGTCAGCACTTTGAGAGCAGTGCTCATGTAGTTAGGAGTATTTCAGATACCACTGGTTTTCTGGAAAAAAAATATGTCCATGCTGATTGATTGACAGGACAGTGAATATTCTGCAAACTTTAGAATGGACAGTATTTTTTAAAAGAAAGCATAATCTTCCACAGTACATTTAAATATGAAATGCTAAAAGAGATGAAGCAATTTCCAATAGCGAATTCATTTATACTCCCAACACATGAAAGACACCATGACTGAAGAGTTTGGGTTATCACATGAGCCACTGGCAAATGAAAGGATGAGTTATGCCCCCCATTTAAACCATGTGGCTGTGAGTTTTAGGAAAGAGCAGTGGCTCTTCAAATTTTAGGAGGTCATGTGAACTGTGAATTGGACAATTCTCTCTCCCCAAAACTCCATGTGTATAAAACTGACCATAAAATTTGAGTTTGGTCTTGATCACCTGAAGTATAAACTGAACCACTTCTTTTGTAGTGAGCAGAGCAGCAGCTTTAGTTAGCTTTGCTGAGCATTTCTTGTGATTCACAGAAAACTAAATCCAGAGACTTAACAATGTCAAAGTAGTTTAACAAAGGTTTAATTTTGTTTTAATTATCAGTTTTTATCATCTTTTCCAGTTGGATCAAACATGTCCCATGCCAAGGCACATACAACATTTATAGGAGTTCTGTTCTGGCTTATCCCAAACATAGGTCCCCAGGGACTGCACCTTGTATTTGTCAGATGCTTACTTGCCTTCTAAGGTAGCCTGGCCTTTCAGATCACTGAGCCAGGCCTTTATCTAAGTTAGTGCACTATAGAGCTATATTTTATTCCTATAATGTCAAGCTCAAATGTAAATCTCTGACAGGGCCCCATGAGAAGTTCAAGGTTCCTAGAGATAATACTGTATCTATACCAAAACCTGGACTTTGAGAAGGTCACCAGCATTAACCTCTGGCCCCCACATCTGGGCCTTTTAAAAGCAGACTCTTCTAATCCAATAAGTTTTTTCCTAATATTTGCTTTTTTTAGTTACAACATTCCCATCCACTCCTCCATTGATAAAGGGAAAAGTAAGAAGAGTGCTATGGAAAGTAATTTTATGACTTGAAATGATTCTTAAAAATATTCTGATTCAAAAACACCAAATATATATAGATTCAAAACACCAGGGTGTTTATGTTTTTTTAAAGAACTATCAGTGAATTCAAAAGCCCTTCCAAACTTTTTCACCTGAAAGGAATAATAATCTTTTTCCTCCCATGGATTGGGATGGTTTTAGCTCCAGTTTATATACCTAGTAATAAATGGTCTGTTATCCTGCCTAATTATAAGGTAGATTAGTGGGTGGGTTTATGCAGAGAGAGAAAGAAAAAGAAATCAGAGATAATTTTCCACTGAAAGGCCACAGTCATTTTATATAGCATTTGAAATTAACCTATAAAAAAGGCAATAAATGTCTGAAAAAATTATAGCAATATATCTGTATACTGTGAGAAGTTTCTCTAAGCAGTTGGTCCAGCATTGCATCTTTCCCTCTAGCTGCTCCTGATTCTGATGATGTCGCTCTCTATGTTGGGATTGTGATCGCTGTGATTGTTTGCCTGGCGATCTCTGTTGTCGTGGCCCTATTTGTGTATCGGAAGAACCATCGTGACTTTGAGTCGGATATTATTGACTCTTCGGCACTCAATGGGGGTTTTCAGCCCGTGAACATCAAGGCTGCCAGACAAGGTCAGTGGATGTGCCACTTCACACCCTGTTACTACTCATGCATATGCACAGTTCTTTAGGTGGCTTCAAAATCAGTGATGTTTCGGTCATCTAGTTCAGCTGGAATGTAAGCTCTGTGAGGACAGTGACTTTATGAGTTTCATTCATTACTGGATTGATGTCATCCCACAAAACAAATTAAGAGTTGACAAGGTGCATGCTGGGCACAGTGGCACACACCTGTAATCCCAGCAGCTCAGGAGGCTGAGACAGGAGGATCACAGGTTCAAAGCCAGCCTCAGCAACCTAGCGAGGCACTAAGCAACTCAGTGAGACCCTGTCTCTAAATAAAGTACAAAATAGGGCTGAGGATGTGGCTCAGTGGTTAAGCGCCCCTGAGTTCAATCCCCAGTTAAAAAAAAAAAAGAGTTGACAAGGTTCATAAATCATCTTTTATTTTCCTGACATGTTGCTCTGTCATATTTTCTAACCTCTGTTTGAAAAAAACTACATTGATTTGTGGATTTCCTAGTCTCTTTCTTTCACTTCTTTGACAAGACACCTTGTATTACTATGAATACAGTGGTATACAGATGAACCCAAGTCCACTATAGAAAAGGGAAACTGTGACCTCATGGGGACCTCACGGGGAGTACTGTTCAACCCAGTCTGCTGCAACAGCCAGATCCTCTGGGTATAATGAGTAGACCTCAAAGTAAAATAAAGAATGATCCAGTAACATGATGGATGCTAGTTATCCACTTGTCCTGCTTTCAGCAGAGCCTGAAAGTCTGTCCATCCCTAATATTAGCTGAGCTGCTTTGCTTTTAGCTCAGGAAGTGTGAGGGGGAGTCTGACTAATGTAGGCTGGCCTGAATGGAGAATACCAATAGAGTTCTCTTTTCTCTAACTCAGATCTTCTGGCGGTACCCCCAGACCTCACTTCAGCTGCAGCCATGTACAGGGGACCTGTCTACGCCCTGCATGATGTCTCAGACAAAATCCCAATGACCAATTCTCCAATTCTGGATCCACTGCCCAACCTGAAAATCAAAGTGTACAACACCTCGGGTGCTGTCACTCCCCAAGATGACCTCTCTGAGTTTACATCCAAGCTATCCCCCCAGATGACCCAGTCCTTGCTGGAGAACGAGGCCCTCAACCTGAAGAATCAGAGTCTCGCCAGGCAGACCGACCCATCCTGTACAGCATTTGGCACCTTCAACTCCCTTGGGGGTCACCTGATTGTCCCCAATTCAGGTAATTCCTAAAGATTTTGATTGCAAAGATGCAACTCAAGAATATTTTTGTCCCAAAATCTCTGTTTTCTTAAAAACCTGAAAAGCAAACTGTGTATCTAACCCAAATCTACTTTCAGCATAAATCAGATATTACCTCAGACCAAATCAGCAAAACCATTATCTTCCCTCAACCAAGTCTGAAAACACTTCCTCTAGAAATATTTGACTCCCAACTTTCTGCTGAGATAAAATTTAGAACTGTCATTGACCTTTTTTTTAATAGAGCTTCAAGAGGCAGCAGTACGCCAGGAGCCCCCACGGTTGTCACTGTATTATAAAAAGACAAATTAATTAGAAAACATGTCAGTTGATTCAGTTCCAACTAACTAAAGGAAGAGATGATTCAGAACACTGATTTTTAGATGATCAGAGACATAATAGACATCAGATTCTTCCTTTATTAACTGAACTCCTCATCCCCACAATCTTTAACCACAAAGTATTTATCAGGTACTAAGTCTGACCTCTGATATATCTATCTATAATCTCAACCTAGAGAAAAAGCCTCAGAAGGACTTCCATGGTGACCTTATGTTAGTGACCAATAAATAATGTTATATTAGAGATTCGTATTCATTAATCAGTAATAGTAATGAGTTTGGAGCCATAGGTTAAAAGAGGGCTAATGACTTCCTCTTTGAATCTACCTTTGCTTTTTGGAAAAATACTGTGAATATTTTTAAATACAGTAATAGAAAGCAACTTCATTGACCTAATGTGTTAATGTCACATGAAAAATGCAATTAATACTCAGACTTGTGGAGGATCTCTAGACCTGCATATGAAATTGTATTTGATTTTTTTGGTACAGGGGATTGAACTCAAGGGCACTCAACCACTGAGCCACATCCTCATCCCTGTTTTGTGTTTTACTTAGAGACAGGGTCTCACTGAGTTGCTTAGCACATCACTTTTGCTGAAGCTGGCTTTGAACTCATGATCCTCCTGCCTCAGCCTCCCAAGCTGCTGGGATTACAGGCATGCACAACCATGCCCAGCTTGTCTTTGATTCTTATTCCCTCATTTCAATGCCTTGGTAACTTTTCACACCATGCCTTTAAAGGAATATTTTAATATAGGTGAAATATTTAACAGAATATCCTTTTGCCTTTATACATTTTACATAGCTGAGATGTTTTATTTAAAATGCTTTTTTTGCCTTTTTCTCAATTTCATGCTATTTGTATGCTCTTTAAAATTATACTTAAGTATATTTATATTAGTACATCAGATGACTCCAAGAAAACATTTTCTATTTTTCTCCCACTGTTTTAATATTATGATTATTTCTAAGACTGTTCTTTTCCCCATGGTACTTACTGGATTCTGCTTTACCTTCCCATTGCTATACCTGCCATTTATTCATATATGAATTATATAAAGGCTTCTTAATTGGAAGAGAGGGAGCCAGTATGTTTTAAATACTTAATATGTATGAGGCAATGATCAAAACATATTATTTCCTTTAATAGAGTAACATAGCCATTCATATTTGTGATTTTTTTCATCCCTCTAACAAAGATGAAGGTACATTTTATGATTTTCATTGGGAAAAAAATGCTAAGTCTGGATGGATTCATGTGTTCTTCCTGCTCCCGCTCCATGCCCTCTACAGCCATTCTCTATATCAGCCTGACATTGACTTTCCTGCCCCACCAGGGCTCCCTCATCACACTCCTTTACAAAAAGGCCCTGACTCAGCATCTTCAACCAATTATGCAGAGACCCTGTATCCCGACTCCTCCTTGACTCTCCATTCTTTAGTCTTGAGCTGTTGCAATGCAGTTGGGCACGTTTTCTTGTCACATCATGTTCATTTGACATATGCCATTTGCTTGTTAATTATATGTTACTGAAGGGCAAGAGCACTACTTTCCTTCTTGGCATTCACAATGGTGCCATACACCGTTCTCACAAGGATACTTCATAAATCATTATTGAGCTGAATTAAAGTGCATTTCACAGGAATGAAATGATGGAGACAAATATCCTCACAATGGCCCCTGAGTCACTCTGTGATGATGATCAGTAATGCCCTTCAGCCGTCATTACAGGCTGGGCCCCAGACCTCCATCCTGGGCATCACCTGGCAACTCATCAGAACTATAGAATCTCCCACCCCACCTCAACATTTTCAGTCAGAAACTCTGTAGTAGAATCCCCTAAGCTGGGTGTGGTGGCGCATGCCTGTAATCCTAGCACTTTGGGAGGCTAAGACAGGAGAATCACGAGTTCAAAGCCTCAGCAATGGTGAGGTGCTAAGCAACTCAGTGAGACACTGTCTCTAAACAAAACACAAAATAGGGATGGGGATGTGGTTCAGTGGATGAGTACTCTTGGTACCAAAAAAAAAAAAAAAAAAGATTCCCAAGATTCCCTAATCTATGATATAACAAGCCCTCCAGGTGATCCTGATGCAAATTCAAATTGCAAACCATTGCTGCATGCACAGTTAACTTAGAGCACAGTTCAGTCCAGTAGTCCTCCCACAGGGCACCAATTAGCAGCTACTTAGAAATGCTTTGACTGCCTATGACTAAACTCACTGTTCACTTTCTAGAGTTATGTATAACAAAAGTAACTCAACAATTCTTTTTCCATTGTAGGCTATACTGATAAAAACCAAATATTTCAGAAATAAATCTTTTTTGATATGGCTGATGTTGGCATTGACCTGACTGAATCTTGTGGGGATTTTTTTTTTAATTAGAAATAATGTATCATTATTGCTGTTTGAAAGTTCATAGCAGTTTTTGGTTTTCCTCTTGTTTTACAAGGAAAACAACAGTGGAGCCATCTGTCTCTTCCTTAAATAAAACCAGAGTTTAAAAAATTGCATCATTCCTCTAAGTAATTCCATAACAGTTCAGAGGGAACTGTGGTAACAACTGAGGCCAATAAGGAAGGAAAGCAGGGTAGCTATGAGTATTTACACATCTAGAGAGAAAAAGAAACAGTCTTAGGGCTGCATGATCACAGAATTTCCTCATTACTTTTTGCTTGCTGCAAAGGCATTTCTTTCTAGAAGTTTCTTTTTGGTTCACAGGTCTTATACAACTGCTTTTTTCTTTGCTACTCAGGAGTAAGCTTGCTGATTCCCGCTGGGGCCATTCCCCAAGGGAGAGTCTACGAAATGTATGTGACTGTACACAGGAAAGAAAATATGAGGTAAATATGCTTTTTTCCCCCTGATGCACTAGACTTTACTAATGTCTAATCTGGAGGAGAATTATACAAAAGAAATAACAAACCCAATATATTTTTGTCTTAAGTGACATACAGTTTTCTCTAACCTGTAAAAGGTCAAGTTATACTGCTTTTTAATCTTTGAAGCTTCTAACACTTTTGCAGGTCTTGAGCATGGGCGGAATGCCAAAGATCTTTTTTCCAAGTGAACATGTGGTCATATTAACAGAAAAAAAGTGGCCAAAATGTGATCCTGGATTGTCCAGAGAGATGTGTGAGTTGACACAGAGACATTGACTTCATGTGGCTCTATTCCGGAATCTAGCCTGTTCCTATTATAGGGTTAAAGGTCACAAAGGATTGGACACCTGTAACCCGCCCCTTTACCTCAGCCTAGCAGAGACTTTTACACAGTTTTTGTGATTCTCTTCCAATGTGTTGTCAGCCCCCTTCTTATGTTTAGTACTTATAAATTCCAAACTCAGGCCTTTCAAAGTGGGTCAAGGTTGGTTAAAACTAGATGGAATCAAAAGGTTGTGTTCAAATGAGACATAATCACAAAGATGAAATTATTTTAAGTAAAATTAACACAAGGTGTTTAGAAGCTCTAAAATCAATTTTCAGTTTGGAGTCTAACAAATCATGATGGTTTTTCTCAATCTGTTCCCACATAAAGTGGGTGTTAAATAGTCCTTTAGAAGCCTGACTGATGCTTCTGAGGAACACAGAGGTCTTAATAGAAAAGATGCTGTTAAAACGAAGACCCTCATCACATAATGACCATTGTTCATCCTGAAGGGAAAGGAGTGGGCTTCTCAGCCCTGAACTCACAGTACAAAGAGGGAGTGACAAATATAGAAGTAGGTTATCATTATCACGCATTATGCCTTTTCTCTAACCTGCTCCCATCCTCAGAAAAACATCCATTTTTAGTCTTGTTCTTCAGTAGCTGAAAAGCTCCTTTATTATGCACTCAGGTGGAGAGAGAGGTATTTATAATCGGTATGACCCAGAACATTTTTTTCCTCAGGTGGTGTACTTTCACCTACACAAACAATAGCCAGAGTAAGAGAATAATAAAATTCCTTGAGCATTATTCATGCCTTAAATTTGAGCAACAGAAAGTCACTTAAATGCTTGTATTTACCTACATCAAATATTTATCTTTTTCATCCCCAATGCAAAGCAACATTCACAGGCTCTCACAACTCCTTCTTTTGCAGCAGGAGCAAAGAAAATTAGCAAACTCCAAGATCCCTTTATTTTATTCATTTTTTTTCTCTTGTTCAGAGTTAAAGTTAGCATTAAATATGTCCATCCATTAAGGCCTTTGCCAGCATGGACATTTGTTTAAGTAGAAATGAGTATTGGCTTATGCTTTTGGAGAAACCACAAGTTGTCGAAGGCCTCCTAGGCTCATCTGATTATCATTATCTGCAGCTGAAGATCAGAACTTAAGGGGCTATTGCAGGGGCTGACTGAAGCTGAAAGATGTATAACTTCTCTGGTTTTCCTTCCCAAAATTTAGCTGGCATTCTAAACAGGATATTTGTGCATTTTAAATGAAGGAAGGCAAAAGCAGAAAATTGATAAAGCTAGATACTTCTGCTTTTAGGTTCCATTGCCTTTAACTATAAAGAAAAGAAAACAATAAATCACTCCTTGCTGTGCCTACCACCTAAGGTTAGGTGCACAGGGAATCACTCCACTGAATTTGGTGTGTATCAAAGAAGTCCTGTTTATAAAGATGATGCTAGACAAAGCTCCAGATTTCAAAAGAAAATATGCACCAGAGACCATGAACCAAGGAACAAACACAAGAAGATGACCTTCTCAGATAAATGAGAAGTCCTCTTTTCACTAATGTTCCATTGTGAACTAGATGCAGTTTTTTTTGTAAAAAGCACAATGACGAGAAGGTGCTTTAGAATATAGTAATAATGCAAAGCACTGCTGCCATTTCTTCAGCATCCTCTTCATTTATTCCTTAGTGCAGTTCTGAGAGTGATAAAGAGCTTCGCTTTGAAGATGAAGAAACTATGGCTCACATAGTCAAGATTTCCCAGTTAGTAATGAGGGTGGCAGAATTCAAAACCAGGTTCATTTGACCCAAGGACTCTTGGGTGTTCTTAGGTTCCATTCCTCCTGCATAGTACCAGCATTCACTCAGCAAACCTCTGCTTTGTTATGATCCTGCATTGTGGACACACTGTTGCTCACTAAAGACCCTTTCCATATAATATGAGATGGAATTTCTCTGGAGTAAGACATGGTGCAGATCAGGAGACATGGGTGTCATTTCAAGGCATGTATAGAAAATTCTGAACATTTACTTCCATCCTCCTTTCTGATTTTTTTATCACCTCCAAAATTGGGTGTGTTTCCAGCTGGATATTATCCAGCTGGTCATCTGCTAATGTGAATTGCCTGACAGGAGGCGTGAACTTAATTGCATGTGGCATAGCGAATGTGACAAGAGGGGCCTTATCATTATTGAATGCGCTCTTAGAGAAAGCACAGGCTGACGGATGAATAGGCTGAAAGAGCCAGAGATGGGATAAGCCATCTCTGACCAAAGAGGGTCCAGAGCCCCAAGGCTGCATCCAGCATTTCTGCTCTCCTGCTTTACAGACCTGGGAGGATACAAAGCCTATTCCCCCTGTGGATACAATTTCCATGACTCATAACCTCATGTGGCCCTTTTTGCCTTGTTTCTAGTAACAATTTTTAAAAATTAGTCTAAGATTGAAACTTGTTGTCCTTTGTCAGCTCTTATGACAAAACAATTTGAGGGTAGAGTGCTTGCCTAGCATGCTTGAGGCCCTGGGTTCAATCCCCAGCACTGAATGAATATATATAAAAATTAATTTCCCCTTTCTTTAGTATTCTTCCAGTGGTTTTATCAAAAGGCAGCAAAAAGAAAGGAAAATCAATTTAGAACTTCCAAATATAAAAGTAAATAGAACTCTTTTTTGTAAACTGTAGGGAGCTACAGAAGGCTTCTGAGCAGCCAAGTGACACAGGAATAGCGGGGCTTTTTTAAGATTGATCTGGCGACATTGTGATCGAATTGATAGAGGAAACAGAAAGACTCTTCCTGAAGGCTGGGTGCTGGGTTTTGCTGTGGCGTCAATCTAGGTGTGAGGAGAGAGGGGAGAGTGAGGCAGCCTGAGTCTGAGAGGATAGAAAGTGATATGTATTGCAGAAGGGAAGGAATTTCACCACTGACCAGCAGTGTTGAGAAGGAGTGTGCAGAATCCATTTAGGATGCAAGTCCTGGGCACTGTGAGAATGTGCAGAGCAACAGAAGAAAGAGGTCAGAAGCAGCAACTGCTGGAGGCGGGGAGCAGAAGCATAGACTCCAAACAAGAGGTGTTCAGGATGTGAGCAGGGACGAGGAATCCACTAGACACACACAAGGGAAGTCATGGCAGTGGATGAGTCCATGACAGAGAAAATGTAGTGACAGAAAGAAGAAAACTGGGAAAAGGACTTTGGGAAATATTCCCATTCAGGTTTGGGTATAAAGATAGAAACTAAATTGAACTTGTAAGGATAAGGAACTAGATAAAGAGTTTGCATTTACCATTTAGGAGCTTCTCAGTGAATATTTTTGAATAAATGAATCAATATGTGTATAAGGATATATAAATCAACTATAGTCTAAAGGGATCTCAAAAAACAGGTGAAGAGAGCTTCAAGATGGAGGAAGTGATTAACAGTGGAGATGCTAAAACAAAATGTACAGAAAAAGGAAGAACGATGAAAAATACACATTTTGTGTACTATGTGTGAGAGAAAGAATAGTTAGAAAAATAAATACAGTTTGTCACTTGTGGGACATTGGTGGCCTTTCGAAATTATTTTTGTGACATTCCTTTAGAAATCATGTCTAAATGGTTTAAGGTGAATTAGGGAAGGCCACCAAAGCTATCATATACCCAGTACCAAAAAAAAAAATGTATATATGTGTACACACTAAATATAAATAATAAAATGTGTGTTAGGATAAAGTAGAAGGCCAAAATTTCCTTAGGTAACTAGTCATGCCTAAACCCTTTTTGTTTATTTTAACATGTTACAGTTTGGAATTTTGTAACATAGTAGTTGACATTTTTCAGTGACATTCAGAGTTATTTCTCCTTTTTGGTAGAGAGACTCCTTTCTTATTCATGAGTTCCAAGTTCTTACATTTTAAGGAATAGCTATAAAAAGACTAAAGGGTGGAGGCAGTGGAGGCCAGGCATATGTAAGTGTCATTCTCTCCTGATTTTGAACAGTGTTTATATTTTGAAATCCTACTTACAAAGAAAAGCTGTAAGGTGGTTTATAAAAACACATTTTTTTCTATTGGTCTCAAAGGAAGGGAAGAACTTAAAGAAGTACATGAAAAAAAGATAAGAAAATGGGGAAAATAAGGTTACTAAAGATAAAATCAGGTGAGCAGCTGGAATATAATATATTTGATATAATTCCCTGCACATTCCCTGGTAATGGATCATGAATTGACTGTTTCCAAGCTTTCAAAAGAGAAATGTGAAATATGCCCAGAAGCTCAATTATCATTCTCTGCTTCCTCAAAAACAAGACATTTCGATAATACAACCAACAGCATTCTGAAAATTAAAATACCAATGAGTTTCAAGGTCTGCTTCTATTAGTGTCCCTTGATGGTAACAGATTGTCTAAGTCCCAAGCACACATTCAGTAAAATAATCTCACAAAGACCTAGCCGCTCCATCCAGAGCACAATGCTCAGTTGTTCTGGCTTCATCCAGGGACAGATTCTGCCTGTCTGGGGAAATGGTGGCATGCCCTTCAGAGTGGCTTCCATAAATATGTTTTTTGCTCAATTGAGCTTTTGATAGCAAGTGAGTTAGATATTCCTTGTCAAGTACCTAGAGTGCAAATATTTCAAGTTGCCAGTTATGTGGGAAGGCGTGTGCTTGAAAAGACAGCGTAGCCTAGGATGGGACTGTCATCCCGAGAGACCTAACAAAAGAGATGTGCATTCACAAAAGGCATCTTCATGTCCACACAGAGGCTGATGGAGACTGATTCTTTCTAAGGAGTTTGGCTCTAACAAAACTGACAAGAAAGTCCTACACCCATCATAAGCAACCCCAAATTCACCACTGTGTCAAAGAAAACATCAGATTTGCTGACGCCTAACTCTGTGTCCTTAGGCAAGCATGTTATAACAGCTCTGGATTTCAGTTTCCTCTACTGGAAAAAATAAATGTAATATAAATACTTTACCTTAGAGGTGCGCCATGAGCAGCAAATGCAATTGCTCATGTGGACGTTTTGTAAATTATGCACTTCTGTGTAGAGGTTCTCCTCACTGATAATAGCAAGCCAAAAATGAAAAATATCTCTGACAAGAAACAAACTCTTTGTGGACTTTGTCCAAGAGGCCTCAGGACCCATCCAGCATTTACTATGATATTGTCCTTCTTGGTCTTTGAAAAGCCCCTAAACTTTTAATCATTGTTCATTGCTGAATTTCTATTTAATTGCTGCTTCTGCAGCTAATTTTTGCTCTATGTTCATCTCTATGTCATCTGCAATTAATATTTACAGACTGTTTGCTTGAATAGCTTATATAACACCTGAGACATGATGGAGTGAGGCCCTTCTCTAGAAAACATGAATCAGGGTTCTATTCAATTTCTACTGTTTTATATCCTAACTTTATATAAATACAGGAAAAGTGAATTTAGACACTCTGACCTTTGGTTTCACGAAGTTAAATCTTATCTAATTTACTCTTTCTGTATATGCTCAGAAATGTTTCCAATTTCAAGCCAATTTCTTTCATCTTGAAAGCATTTGACTGTCTTATTATTGCTTCTTTGGTTTTCATCCCCTGTTATGAATTCCACTTCACCACTTCCCTATTCATTACATTCTCCCACCTCACTGGGTTAATAAATTCTTTTGACACCCATTGTCCCTCCTTCCTCCCCCCTTCCCTTGCTATCCCTCCTGCAAGAACAGTGCCCATCAATATTGCATGCCAGTGGTGTGCTTGGAGGATACCAGTCTGACAGCTCCCCAACCCAGCAGGGAATCTTCTGCTCCCTTCTGTTCCAACTCAATGACAAGAAGAACCCCTGCCTCCTATCCTTCCTGCCTTTAAGGACTGGCTGCTGACACCAGACTGAGAGACAGATGTTTCCAATCTCCAGCTACATTACAAGGGCCACTTGAAATGGATTCTGCTTTAGGCTCCTTCCTCAAAAGTTTAATACTCACTTCTTGAGGTACACTTATAACTAAAAGGTAAGAGTAGTGCTCAGGAAAATGCAATCATTGCAGATTTTTTTCTCCTTGGAAGGAAAAGTAGAATTAAGCAATAATAAAGTCACTGCCTAAGGAAGATAGTGTAATATTAACTATGACAAAATGAAAGCAAAACTTCAGTCATGTAAGAGAATGAATTTCAGACTGAAAAGAAGGAGGACAAACTGGGTTAAGAGAAAATGAAAATCAGAGTAGAAAAGGGGATAGTAATGAGGTCTCAAGCTGCTGCTGATAACTGTATGATTTGAAGTATAAGTACATTTCCAAGTATGTAAAAAACTTTAGATTGAATAGAGAAAACTTTGTTGTTATTCATAGAGAATGGAGATGATAATTAAAAGCTAAAAGTAAGTAATGCTTATTTGGGGTTTCTAAATAGGAAAAGAGAAACCTTAGTGGATCTTAGTGCAATTTTAGAGTTAGAGAGGAAGCAGGGGTAGCCAAGACTTTTTAAGGATAATAAATGCCAAATTTTAATTCAGCTTTTAGAACTGATAATTGTCAACTGTAATTTCTCCAAGATTTGACCTTGCTTGGGATATATGAGGTCAGCTGCTTTGGTTTTGTGGCTATTAATAGAAGACATAAGATTCCTGGGTCAAAGACAAAGGACAGTTTATTAGTCACAGCAATCATGTTATCCAGAATATTATCTTTTTGTGCTAGTTGCCTAAGCCCAAGTTATCAAAGGGTGACACAAAGAGCATCAGATGACATCTACATGCTTAAGAATTGGATTCCAGTAACGGACCTCTGAGCTTAGGGAACCTGAGTCTTTGTAATGAGAAGGAAATCTGCCAGCCATTTGCTCCAAAGCAGATACTATCTTTATATTCCAAGGCAACTGTTCTACAAGCATCCTTGAAAAGACATTAAAAAATGCACAGTAACATGAGAAATCCATGGAGAGTTGTCTTCCAACAATATTAAAAATAATAATAGCTACTATCATTCATTGAGTGTTAAATGAGAGTAAGCCAGACAAACTAACTTCTAGATGCTGTAATAAATAATATATAAACTGTATAGAATAGAGAAAAATCAATTTCAAGTGGCCATTGCAATTATAAAGGAATTTGCTATGTCCTTTTTAATATCTATGTGAATAAGATGAAGGGGATGTCAACTGGACAATGTACATTTTAATGGGTTTACATTTGGTTGAACTAAATAACTCAAAAGTATTGATGTTAGATGGCAGAGAGTTTTCAAGTGGTGTCCTTGAAAAGATTTCTGTCCTTGCCTTCTTCTTGTGTTACAATATTATCAGTGATTATGATAAAAGCACAAATGGCAGGCATATGAGATTTATGAAAAATGAAAGACTGGCAGATATAACCAATATTTGGAAGAAAGACATAACATTAAGAAATTTACTGTGAGACTATTAAGGTAAAATCAAAAAGCTTAATATAAATGGCTATACCTAGATTCAAAAGCCATTACTACCAGAACATAACTATATAAACTAAGCCTTAGAGTCTTTCATGTTAGGAATACTTAGAGTGGTTAGCTTGAAAAGACATTAAAAACAAATTACTTAACTTCCTTGGGTCTTCACTGCCTCGTTTTATAAAGGAGATATTTAGCCATACTATTTTCATCTTCCTCTCTAACTAGAGCCTGCTCAATAATATTTATAAGTAATTAATTGATTACCAATAATCTAAGGCAACAATTTTATGATAAATGAATATAACTACACATTCCAAATCAAAGAAATAGTAGTACTCCATAGTATTGGAATATTGAGTTCACTTCAAGATGCCCCAAACTAATGTGGACACTGAAACACTGGAAAAGTCCATGTGAAAATGAAGAGATCTGGAGACCATAGTTTTCCAGTTGATACTGAAAAAAATATTGAAAATGTTTGGTCTAAAATGAAGAAGATGTTGAAGATATAACAATCTCCAAACATATGAAACAAAGTGAGCTAGAAAACAGGTCAAAGATGGGTGAAGAGAAACTTCAGAAAACCAGATTGTGTTCATCCCAGCTAAGAATCTTTTTAAAATTTGAGTGTATAATAAACAAGTGACCCTTTGGTAGCAGTGGACTATCAATGTGAATGTGTCTAAAGCACTTAGCCACACATCAGCCGTGTTGTCAGAGGTTCTTACTTTAGATAGAAGGTGGTATTCAGTGACCTCCTGAGGGATTGTGAAATTCTGTGGGTCCACATTTTCTAAAGCTGGGCTACTCTGACAGTGGCTTGAGGATTGTTGTTGGGAGGGCATGAGTTTTATTCCCTGCGCTAACCAGCACTTATAAGCTGTGAGACTATACAGTCTGCTCAACATTTTTGAGATATCCTCTCACCTATCAATTGATAGGTAGGTTAACTTATCCATTTGATTGTTGATTAAAATCTTTTTGAGGAAAGAGTATTTCAGTTTTAAAAAATAAGAAAACAAAGAATTTAGATCTTTGAGATTCTTTCTGCCCAGATCTGAGTATGAAATATATAAATAAAAAGATCTTATTTTGATTTCTATAGAAATATAGCCCTATAATCTTTCTAGTCATATTTGAAAGCATGAATATGCCATACTAGCCTGAATTATTCCTGAAAGTTATCTGGACTAAGTTTAGCTCCAGGGTGTCCTCATTCTGAAGTGTTTTTTTTTTTTTGAAGTATTTTTCAAGTTAGGTCCTAAAAACACAAAAGTATTTAAAACCCTTTGAGACCAATGGCAAGTATTATCAGAAAAGCTAGTTATATAACTTCATAAGGACTCTGTTCTTTCTCATTCCATCCTGAAAAGTATCAGTACATGAATTCAGAAGAAACTACCAAAGGCAACCTGTGTCTGAGGGAGGGGATCAAAGAGATGGCAAATTCCCTGTTTTCATAGACACCTCCAGTCTTGAAAGATGAAAGCCTTGGTATAAAGAACACATCTTCACATTTATTTCTGCCTCACCTCCCACCCTGCCCCCCACCCCCCCAAAATAAAACTCTAAGAGAAAACTATTTGAACTGTTTGTATACCTTTAGATCTCAGATCTCAACAAGTGCACAGTACATAATTACTATGAAATGTCACTGACACAGTTCTCTGCTCTCCTACCAGGCCACCCATGGAAGAGTCTCAGACACTCTTGACCCCCGTGGTAAGCTGTGGGCCGCCAGGAGCCCTGCTGACCCGCCCCGTCATCCTCACTCTGCATCACTGCGCAGATCCCAATACGGAGGACTGGAAGATCCAGCTCAAAAACCAGACAGCACAGGGACAGTGGGAGGTGAGGGGGCTTCTTTCAGAATAAAGATGGGGTCCATGCACATCAGCAGGAGTAATTATAGGAAGCCTTCATTTCTAAAGCAAAACATCAGGGGAGAAATTTAGGTTGTACTAAAAATGAGAGACAGTTCCTGAGTAGTTTATGTGTATATACATACACACATATTTTTTTTAATTTATTTAAATTTGGAGGTGGAGAGTCATTGCACGTTGCACCTTGGTTAGAACATGTTAGCCACTTAAGTATTGAAGATATAGTCTTGTGAACTTAACCTGGGCAAACAGAAAGGATGTGTCTCCAAACTACTTTGAACGAAGAGAATCTGGGGCACCTTGTCCCTCTACACCTATTGCCATCATAACATCAGGACCTTCAGGGCCTTCAGTGGGCCCCATTTCTCATATCAGAACCTGTCACTTAGCACCTGTATCTGAGGAATATGATTATCAAACAATGCCAATTATACAAACTATAATATAAATTTTATAAAATTATAAAATATGAAGTTGTAATATACAAAGTACGTTATGCTATATACATATATACCTAAGTATATAATATACATGTATAATAGGCAAAGTATATATTATATACTTTGTGATTATATATGGTATTTTTCATTTAGGAAACAGATTTTTAAAGATATATGTGAAGATTTAAACCTCTAATATTTTAGGAAAACAGCGAGAAGCAGGGCATCGTGGGGTTAGCCAGATTTTTCTTTCTATGGATATCTGCTACTTTTGGCCATATGAAGAGATCATGCCGTGTGTGTGTGTGTGTGTGTGTGTGTGTGTGTGTGTAAGAGATACTGAAGATTGTACTCAGGGTGGTTTGCCACTGAGCTATACCCCATCGGTTTTGGGGTTTTTTGTTGTTGTTGTTTTTATTTTTATTTTTATTTTTTATCGAGACCAGATCTTGTTAAGTTTCTGATACTGGCCTTGAATTTACAATTCTCCTGCCTCAGCCTCCCAAATTGCTTGGATTACTGGCCTGTGCACCACTGCACTCAGCAAAGTATATTAAAGACATGATAAAGCTTGCCAAATCTTGCCTTCCATACAGTGTGGCAAGCCAGATTATTTAAGAAAAGCAGTGTACAACTTTGGGAAGTAACTGGCAGGTGAATTTTGATAGAGTGCAGTTGGATGGTATTGCATAATGCTTTAGTTTTTCTAATTCTTTTCAAGTATGTGGATTTCTAGGGAAAAACTGCTATGCTATACTGGCATTGCAAAAAAGTATATTTTAGATTAAATAAGAAATATATATTAAATCATCCAGTTCTCAGAAATAGATAATAAACTAAGGTATACTAAAGTCAGGGTAACTTATGAATGTCTTTTGGATTTCCATGTAGATTCCAGTAATCATGTAGATTCTAGGAAGATCAAAAAACACTATGTCAGTCAGGCAAAGTGGCACGCGCCTATAATCCCCATGGCTCAGGAGACTGAGGCAGGAGGATTGCAAGTTCAAAGCCAGCCTCAGCAGTTTAGAGAGGCTCTAAGCAACTCGGCGAGAACCTGTCTCTAAATAAAATATAAAAGGGGCTCAGTAGTTAAGCTCCTCTGGGTTCAATCCCTGTACCAAAAAAAAAAAAAATACACTGTGTCAAAGACTTCTACATAAAGAACATTGTCAGTATATAGGTGGCATAGGGAAGGTCAAGAAGGGAAATAATTATTAAGAATGGAAGTAGAGGTCTGGGGCTGTAGTTCAGCAGTAGAGAACTTGCCTAGTATGCATGAGGCACTGGGTTTGATCCTCAGCACCACATAAAAATAAATAAATAAAATAAAGGTTTTGAGTCCATCTACAACTTAAAAAAAAAAAAAAGAGGATGGAAGTAGTGGGATCAAAAAGCCTGAGAAAGGAATAGGGCAGGATAAAAAGTAATGAGCACTCAGGAGAAGAAACTGCTCTGCGCACCACCACCCATAGCTACCAGCATGCATTCTCAGTGGCTTAGACACAGCCCTGTCCCTTTCTCCTCCAGGATGTAGTGGTGGTCGGAGAGGAAAACTTCACTACCCCCTGCTACATTCAGCTGGACTCAGAGGCCTGCCACATTCTCACAGAGAACCTCAGCACCTATGCCCTGGTCGGGCAATCCACCACCAAAGCCGCAGCAAAGCGCCTGAAGTTAGCCATCTTTGGGCCCCTCTGTTGTTCCTCCCTGGAGTACAGCATCCGGGTCTATTGTTTGGATGACACCCAGGATGCCCTGAAGGTAAGTGGCTCCTGCCTGACACACCTCCTTCTTCACTCCACTTGTAAGCCAAGGTTTGGCGTGGCCGCCCACACCTGGAGGTGTATCTTTGCACATGCACCAAGGTGTGTGAACACATGCACTCATGCACTCGGCCCCAAAGGACTCAGTTAAAGAAACAGGCAAATCTCTGAGGCCATGCTGATGTACAAGCTGTTTCCTCGATGCTGATTCCTCCCAAGGGCTACTTTTGTTTACCTTCCTTGATTTCTTTTAATGAAAAATGT
Source organism: Xerus rutilus (assembly GCA_028644305.1). Lineage (NCBI taxonomy): Eukaryota > Metazoa > Chordata > Mammalia > Rodentia > Sciuridae > Xerus > Xerus rutilus. The sequence continues at coordinate 51,362,597 of CM053408.1, forward strand.
AGAAGAGTTTGGCAAGGAGACCCATGGATGGTAAATAATGTGCTTCCATGTTTATCTCAGCTGTGTTCTTCCTATAAAAGAAATTGGCGTAATTGCTCACACTGTATGTTCCTCTTGTGTGCAACTTCATTTATATGCTTTCCCATTCTTTTTACGAGGGCTGTGAGGGAGAGGGTTAGCATTTGACAACAGGCTGCTGCTTTGCCGAATAAATGAGCTTAATTCCTGGTGCAATTATTGCCATTCATTTTATCCCATTTGAAGCTTTAAGGGATATGATAAGTGCCTTTGAAAAAGTTATGATCTAGAAGGAGGAATAAAAGAAGTATGGCAAGGATGAGTAGATAAGTCAGGATGTGATGAATGCCACAGATGACATGCAAAGTTCATGCGAGTTCAAGAAACAGAGGCATCATATTATTTCAGGAAAGAGGAAAAGAAGCTCACATTTGAAATTGACCAAAGTGGAAGGAAGGGTTTTGACTGAAAATTCAAGATTTCCAGATGGAGGAAACAGCATGGAGAAACACTAAGTAAATGATGCCTCTATGCAGGCATATTATTCCAGGAAGCCTAGAGTAACAGGTTTCTACCATTAAGATGGATCTTGACTGTCAGTGAGAGGAGTTGAGGTTCAATTTATTGAGTCAATGGAAATAGGTTTAAACAGAAGAAAGACATGACTGGAAATACACATTAGAAATATTAGTCTGACCTTCAGTGGGAAAAGAGAGTCAAGTTAATAAGAAGAGCAGGACAGAGCTGGGATGATAACAGAAGAGTGAGATAAAGGGAACAGGAGAAAAGGTGCTGCTCAGTAGCCTTTATAGGACTGGTCACTAACCTCAGTGGGTGGGGTAGAAGATCAAACTTGTATCTCTAAGTAAATGGCTGCTATAACAAAGTACCCAGGACTGGGGTGGCTTAAACAACAGTTCTTTCTCACAGTTCCTGAAGCTAGAGATCTGACATCAGGGTTCTAGAACGGCTGGACTCTGGTAAGAGCCTCTTCCTGGTTGCAGACTGCTGATTTCTCACTGTGTCCTCACATGGTACAGAGATAACTAGAGTTTTCTCTAGGGTCTCTTTTATAAGGACACTTATCCCATTCATGAGAGGTCCACACTAAATCACCCACACACACACACAGAAGGCCTCACCTCTTAATACCATCACATTATGGGTTAGGATCACAAAATATGAATTTTGGAGGACACAAACATTCAGTCAATAACAGTGTTTATTCTTTTAGAATACTGAATTAGAAGTATAAATTGGGCATCCAGACAGAGATACCCAAGGCACAATTAGAAATACAGGTGTGATGCTGGGCATGGTGGCGCAAGCCTGTAATCCCAGCATTTAGGGAGGCTAAGACAGGAGAATCGCGAGTTCAAAGCCAGCCTCAGCATTGGCAAGGCGCTAAGCAACTCAGTGAGACCCTGTCTCTACATAAAACACAAAATAGGGCTGGGGATATGGCTCAGAGGTCAAGTACCCCTGAGGTCAATCCCTGGTACCAAAAAAAAAAAAAAAAAAACCAAGAAATACAGGTGTGGCTTGTACCTGCTGACCAATCTCTTGCAAACCCTGCCCCGCCCGCTTCTGGTATTCACTTATCCACTCTCTACTCCTGTGACATCAACTTATTTAGCTTCCACACGTGAGTGAGCTCACGCAGTGTGTGTCTTTCTGTGCCTCACGTCACACTGTACCCATAAATTTGCATAATTATTGTGTGTCAATTATGGCAATCTTTAAAAAGCCATTCATAAATATCTTTTTAGAAGGAATATAGGTATGACTGTCTGGACAGAGAGATGATCCCAAAATAAAGATTCAGGAACTAAAAATATTGATATTTATCATCCAAGGTAACCAAGGAAAACATCAAAAGAGAATATAGAGAGAAAATAATAACAACAAAAATAGTAATGTATTACTGAGAGCTTCCTATGTGCCAGGCAAAATTCTAAATATTTTGCATTAACTCATTTAATCCCCACAGCAACTCTATATTATATCATTATCCCCACTTGACTGGTGTGCTAGACATGGCACAGGAAAGTTCGAGTTGTTTTTCTAGATTGCACAACTACTAAGGGAAGAAGGCAGGCTTTGTGGCTGCATCTGGATGTCAAGTTGAGTTGCTTGAAGAGTCATACCTTGGATGACAGGGATCAAGGAGAAGGAAGGGCAGCCAGCAGGGTACTCAAGTTGCTAAAGAAAGATGAGCACCCAGAGGAGAAAGAGAAGAGGGAAAAAACAAGTCAAGGAAGCCAAGAGAAGAAATTTTTTCTCTCAAGGTATTTCCTTACAGAGTTTCCATCTAGAGGGTAGTTCTGGGGTCATGAAAACTGAGAATAGACTGTGAGAGACACAAATGGAGGCAGAGAAACAAGTGAGGAGCCAGTTGCAATCATCCTTCTTCACGGTGAGTCTGACCAGACTGGTCCCCAGGGGATGGAGTCAGACCTGGTCCATTGCTGGATGTATTTTTGATGATCAGGCCTGTAGGATTTTTTGATGTGGAATAAATGATGTGAACACACAGCTCTAGTGAAAGCTTCAGGTTATTTTTTCTAGGCTCCTTGCAAAGGCAATACTTCTAAGACACTGTCAGGATAGAAATCATGCAAGGCTTAAATTCTTAGGGAAAGTTGTATTTGTATGAGGATCCTGGGATCTGATTAAGAGAAATCTTTTCAAAGAATCCCAGGAAAATCATTGCAAAAAGCATACTGTAAGAGACCTATATCATATCTGAAGTGTTCAGTACATACAGTTTATATTCACATAGATATACTGAGAAACTCTTGACTTGCCTTCCCAACACACATTCACAGATCTATTTAAAAATGTCATATTTTACAAAATGCATTTGATTATGTTGATTAGAAAGCCATGCAAATGGTCAAGACTGAGAAAGACCAATGAACAACTTTTTGCAGTGAAAACAACCCAAGAGTAGTTTGTATTGTAGTCAATGCTTTTCAAATAGACAGTTATAAATTCTTAACACCTGGGGATCCAGCATTTAGCCCGAAACAAATAATGGATGAGGCATTCTTATACCTCATGGACTTTAATAATGCAAAAATATCAAAATTCTAGTTATAGGTAAAAATATCAAAATTCTACTTATAGGTCAAAATATCAAAATTCTAGTTGTAGGTAAATAGGGGATCTGTCCAACATATCAAAGACATAGTTTAGTTACATGTATAACATCTCACATCCACCCTTCAATTAGAACCTAGGGGTGAGTTAGCTGGAAAAGGCTCTTCAATGCAGAAACTTCGCCTTCTTGGCACCCTGCTTGCTAATGTCCCCTGCCAGTCTCTCTCATGTCCCTTGCTTCTTTCATCCTTCTAATCCCTAGTACATCACCTCTCCCAAGATCTTTTTCCTCCTTTAAGTCTATCCCACTCCTGTTTCATGCTCTTCCTAAACCACTAGTTCTTTATCTCAATACATACAGGAATCAGTGAGGGAGCTTTTGAAAGGCTCACTTCAGGGTTCCACCCCAAATGCTCTGATCTAACTGGACTGGGTAGTGAAGGTTTTTCTTAAGGCTGCCTGTGTTATTCTCTTGTGTACTCATCCTAAATGTTTTCATCTCTTTTTGGAACTTTGATTCTATTAAGGACAAACTTTCCTACACCTTCAAATCATTCTTTCCCCCATTTCTTTACCTAGCCACATTGACTGCCACTAGATCTTCCAGGTCAACAATGCCTGCAGTGAAGTCCAGGGACACTTTACCACTGAGCTGCATTCTTCAGCTCTTTTATTATTTTTTATTTTTTAGACAGGGTCTCACTAAGTTGCTGAGGCTGGCCTTGAACTTGCAATACTCTTGCCTCATCCTTCCAAGTTGCTGGGATTACAGATGGACACCCAGTTAGGACAAACATTCTAATAGTTCTCATACTCCATGACTATTTCTCTGGTATCTCTCCATTTCATGGGCTGGATCTTTCTTGTGTTGCTCATTACCTGTCTCAGTTCTCTTAGCACAAACCACATCCCTATCCTAGTAAAACCTGCCTCCATCATTGTTTTCAACTATTTTATTCCAACAATTCTCTGAAATTGAGTGTTACTACTTAAATCACAATTCCTTGCCCCAGAGGTATTCTATTCCATCATTCGATCATCCCACATTATCTACCTACCAGTATAAATGTTCTATAGCTTTCATCCTCAGTAGCAACTGCTCCATTGCCAAGACCTCCAATGGTGACTGCCTTAATTAATAACTACAGCCATTTGGCCTTCCCTTGCTGCATACAGAAACTGCCCAAAGTTCTTAAGGAGAAACCTCCTCAGCCTTTCCTGGTCTCCTAACCTATGAAAAGTCTATAAAAATTCCTCTGTTCTTACCATATCTACAGGGAACTCACTTGCCACCTGAAATCGCCTGTCACCTTGAGCTGGAGCAGGCTTTACTAATTTCTGTAGCAATGATGACCTCAAATAAACACGTGCTCTACTAGAATTTTGAGTTCTAGTCCATTGTGCTGCTGTGAAAAAAGAAATCGTACATTTCTGACTGGGTTTAAGCAATGCCTCACCTGTTCCTCCACATACTTTTATTTCTCTCTTCCAGACTCTTGGATTTCACACAGCATTTCTTCCAATTATCTTGTACTCCCCTGAAATCCTCAGTTGTCCTGCAGGCCCCTTGATGCTTAGGAATGACCTCACCTCCCAGTGGATGCATCTTTTCTGCCTCCAAATCCTTAACTTCAACCTCGTCTTGCCTATTCTTGACTCTGATGAAAAGAAGCTCTACTTCCTTGTTTGTGCTTTAACACAACTCCTTGCTATTTCCATCTTCAGCATAGCAAGTGATGCCCAAAGGTGGTCCTCCTAGGACTTGATAATTACCTAAAATTACTGTTGTAAGCTGGAGATTCTTTATGAATTATAGAAAAACTCAAAGAAACATCAGAATAGGGTAGATATGGAGCTCCCATGGAGCAGTCACTCTCAGGGGACATAACTACACAGTCCTTGAAAGTTTTTAGAAAAAGATAGTGGTCCACTGTCTAGAGCTGAGTGTGTCAAGAATATTATCACTTTTTTATCATCTCTGGTTATATTATCATATTTATGGGTAGGAAAAAAAGAAAGTTTCCATATCAATCATTCTCAAGCAATCTTGGTATATTTTTTCATCTCACATACAATTCTTTGAGTTTGACAGCTCTTGTAACAGATTTTCCTGTATTTTGTTAAGCCTTGGGGCAAAATGGTCACCTGAAACTTAAAAGCCACATTTAGCAATTTTGAAGCATTGGTATCGAATCAGAATGCCAGCAGTGACTGACAGGGTAGAAGTCAAGACTTGTGGGAGACAGTGGAATTCTTTTATACACCTTTCAGGAGGGCTTTTTCCTATGCATGTGTTTGAAGGACCAGTGGGAGCAATGCTCAGGTTGAGTTCACATAAAGAGATAAAGATACTAAGAAATTTGAGAGTAGTTTGGAATCAACTCAAATAGAGAGGTCAAGTTTATTGAAAAGATGGTGTTTGGTGTACCCGAGCTTATCTTTTTCCTTCCTCCTCAGGTGATTAAAGTAATAAAAATGGTGTTTTCCTTTCATTATTTGTAAAGACTTAAATCCTAGTATAAATAGACCATAAATTAACAGAGAACAAGGTTACATTTGGAATAAGTTTTAGAATACCCAAGGAGAAATGTACATCTACATAAAAATCAGAAATTTCCGCCCCACTACATGAAGGGTAAAATATCTGAGACTTTGTTTATAATAAAAGGTGTTATATAAACCCTGAGATTCAGAATATAGAAGAGGAGTTATTTGCATATCATGTGGATAGTGTGAGTTTTTTGTTGAATTTCTGACAAATGTATTTATGATTTGAACCAAACAATGTGTATTGACATAATATGGCTCTATGGAGTCATCTGGAATGTTGAAGAGTCTTTGTTGGATTCATTCAATTTTTGCACACCCTAATCTAGGCTCTAATATAGTAGAATAACCCTGTGAAAGATAATATCATGTTGAAAAGAAAAAGAAACACTTAAAAGTGGAGAAAAATAAATCTGTTGGCTCTTCATCCTAGTTGAGAATTGTTTGCTACCTTCTTTGGCCATGTTGGAGACAGTCACAGGCAGCTGGTTAAGTGGGGAGGTGGTTTTATTTTCATCCTGCCACCTGTCGCCCTCCTCCACTGGTGTCTTTCTGCTGCTTCTTCCATGCCCACCTGCGGCCTTACTGAACCCAGAGCTCCCCATCCTGCTTCATCTAGGTCTTCAAAGGCTGATCTTCCATAGAATAGGCTGCTTAGCCATAGTTTTCCTTTCCATGCCCTCAGACAAACCTTTAAACTACCCTAACCTGTGTTTTATATGTTCACAATCTTACTTTTGAGAATTAAATTAATATATTCATACATATGACACATGTGTTGCATAACAAGAAGAAAAATGTGTTAAAGTTTTCTAATGATTTTGTCTGCTTCAGAGATCCCTTGAAAATTCAAGATCAAGGTTGTTAAATCTCTTGGAAAAAAATAGGTCCTAGATAGGATCTCTTAATCATCCCATGGAGGGCATTTAGAATATCATGGCATTTTAAAGATAATGGCTCAATGAAAATATTACATTTAATTGTGGGATAAGTTTCAGGTTTATTTGTAGTCTGATCATTCAGCCATTTTGTCACTAGGATCTTTTTTGGTACCATAAGATTTAACCCTTCTTTATCCTCTTCTCAGGAGACTTGGCCTTGTCCCTGGCCAATCCTATAGCTTGGAAATGACCTGCCATGTTGAATTTACTTGAAAGACAGAGGAAGGGAGAATAGAAGTTGTGGTAGATTTAATAATGCCCCCCAAGATACCAACACATTTAGATTCAGAAAGTTTACATAGCAAAAATTTTATTTCATTGTCATGGACTATCTGAGATCCACTTTGCTCTAACCTGGATGGTCTGAGTGGGTCTAATTTCATTATGTAGGTTCTTCAAAGTGGAATCCCTTTCCCAGCTGTAGTCACAGGGAGGCATGATCATGGAAGGAGAACTAGAAATATGTGTTATTACTAGGCTTGAAGATAGAGGAAGGAAACCGTGAGCCAAGGGATGTAAGAAACCTCCAGAAAGTGAAAAAGACAAAAAAAAAAAAAATCAAAATTTTCCCTTAAGCTCCAGAAAGGAAAGCAGTTAGACCTTGATTTTAGATAGTGAGGCCTATGCTGGACTGCTGACCTCTACGACTGTAAAACAATTACAGACTGTAAGTTTGTGTTATTTTAAGTGATGTGTTTGTAGTAATTTTTTATGTCAACAGTAGGAAACTAACATAGAAGTTTTATAATAACTTGTTAAAGGATAAAATAAATGCAACATTAGTCCAAAAGTCCTAAAGCAACCTATTCCCAATACATGCATGTGAGAAAAAAATCATAGAAGTATGCCCAGGGGGAGAAAAGTGGCATGACCACTTCCCTGAATGTTACCCCTTGGCACTTTACCTTAAAAGTGTTGCAAACTTCCCTGACTTGGCAGGCTGGAAGTGGCATCTCAAACCAAGCATCCATGGCAGCAACAGCTGTGGGAACAGCAGGCAGGGCTCTGGAAATGAAGTGACTTGATGTGGAAATGTTTGCACATGGTCACTGGAGTCCAGCCTTGTTATTATTAGGGATGAAGCAAAGCAGACAAACGCTGGGGGAGAGCAAGCACCCCAGTGTGAACACAGGAAGGGAAAGTAGCAACTCGAGGCCGGGTGCCAGTGAGGATGACCTGAGCAGGTGGAAGAGGCCAAGCTGACAGTCAGATGTTCCCCACTGCCTGGCTCAGCAGCCTCAGGCCCAAAGGCCAGAGGAGGAGACAGCACATGCAGGGCAGAGAGCAGCCTTGCTGAAAAACTGGCAGGGAACAGGAGAGAAGGATGGTCACTCTTTTTGGCCTCTGCTTTAGTGGAGTGCAGGCACACAGCTGTGACAGAGACAGTGGCGACAGCCACAGTAGCAAAGAGAGAAATTTCTCATCCCCAATGACCAGGGCAGGTTTCAACACAGGATTAAAGAATGAATAGAAGCAATAGAAGCAGTTTCCACTAAATCTGATGGCAGATGTGATCCTTTTCAACACCAGTCAGCACAGTCATTGAAAGTTGTATTTTGAGCTTTAACCCATGTGGCATGCTGAGCTGTTGCCTGTGTCTTCCCTGTTGCAGAAGCTGGGTGAAGGTGGGGCGTGCAGTGGCACTACTGGGTCCCCAGAGCTTGGCCAGCATCATGGACAGAGCATGGGGGCGTTCCATCTAACACAAAGGGAACGGCTGTAGTTCAAGAGTGGGTGCTGCTTCATTGCAGTCTCTGTGCAGGATCTCAGAATCTTCCTCACAAAAGCTCCCTCTACCTGCTCATGGTCTTGGTGCCATTACCCAGCTCCTTTGCAGCAATAGGCATAGCCAATCCATGATTCTGTATCTTCTGAGAATAAAGGGTGATGGAAAAATAACCTCCAGAAATGGTATCAAGAACAAACCAAGACAAAGTAAAACCATGATTTAAGTGCCTTTCAACCTTCTCTTCAATGGGTTATATGAGACCTACAAGTTTTATCATCTATTTAACCCTTTCTCTAACGGATGAGGTGTCTTATGAGAAAAGGAAAAGAGTGATAGGGAAACAATTGGGGAGAAAACAAGAGAAAAAGAGAGGGAGACATTTATACACTGCAGGCTATATAACCCACCAAGAGGACAAACAGCCCTTGAGAACCTGGAAGCTTAAACAGATGCCTCCAAGGATGAAGGTGATGCAGTTTGGAGCAGTGAAGTCAGAGGAAGAGCAAGTTCTTGTGCAGGGCAATGGTGAGCAGAGGAGGATGGGGAGGAGGAGAGCAAGGAGAAGGCCTAAGAAGAAGGGCCATTGTCAGAAGCAACGGCCTGCCAGAACTGCTCTAGAACCCCTACCTCTCAAAGTTCTTGGCTAAAGTCACCAATATTCCCTTTTTCATAACCACCTTCAACCTGGACCCTTGACCCTGTGGACAGACTTTTGTGGTTTTTTGGTTTCATTTGTTTTTTGGTTTGGGTTCTGGGGATTGAACCCAGAGGCACTCTACACTGGGATACATCACCATCCTTTTTTATTTTTTGAGACAGGGTCTTGCTAAGTTGCTGAAGCTGACCTCAAACTTGGGATCCTCCAGCCTCAGCTTCTCAAGTCACTGGAGTTAGATATGTGTGCCACTGCACCAGGTTCAGAAATTTATATTCTTAAACATGGTCCTTAAGCATCTATGTGTATGCCACTCTGTGGCCCCAGAAGGGTAAGGAGGGATGGGGTTCCAGTAGGCAATAGCTGTGAGACTGTCACTGAAGGGAATTTGACCAGGCTTGGAAGAACCAGGAAGAAAAAGAAGGACAAGAGAAGCAGAAGAAGCAGATGCAATCTTACCCTAACAGTCATGAAGTGACAAGTTTTTGGATTAGAAAAAATGGAGCATAGGAGTCATGGGGTTTCCAGGGGTATCCCCCTTCTTGCCTGTCTTTGTCGAGCCCAAAGCAGCAGATCGTATCATGTAGGAGCCTGGGAGCATTCTGGGTACAGGCCAGAGCTACTCCCTTTACATGCACAGGCCTTTAAAACAGCTTGGATTTATTAGGGCTCTTAAGTGGCCCAGGCTAATGGCTCGGCATGGATAATGTCTTGGTTTAATTGGTTATTGTGCAAGCTGCTTGTTTCTACTGTGGAATCCCTTGTTGCTGCCTTTGGAGCAATTCCTCACAGGCTTCTGGAATCTATTCAGCCCTCATTCAGGCTTGTGCTGAAAGCAGCCACTACACTGGCAAGGGGTCCATCCCACAGGATTGCTTAGATCCCTAGAACACCAGACTCCTGGTGACACTCCCACTGGGGTTGCCATGTGTAGACATGCATGTTGCCATGGAGGGTGGCCTAGAGGAATAACTGACTCTGTGATTGTCATTTCAAGATAAAGTAAGAGGGATGGAAATTGAACCATGCAAGGACCCCCTTGTCATGTAGCACAGCAAGCTCAGCAGAGCAATAGTGGATTGCCCGCAGTCTGACCAAGCAGCTGGGGTGGCACATGCTACCCTTTGGGAGGACAACTTCTACAGAAGAAGGTGATATTTGTATTCCTAAAAGCAAAGCCTAGATGGCATTTCTTTCCAAGGTCATGATATTTTTCTTAAGTCTTCTTAAACCTTTTGACCTTAAATATATTTAGTTCTTGTTCTCTTTTAAGGTGTGGGGAACAACCTAACCTTTGTGATTCAGAATCAGTCTGTCTAGGAGCTGCTTTAGAACTGAGCACATGACAGTATGTTTTGGTGTTCACATGTCAGTCTCCCCTGATGGACTAGGAGTTGTTGGAGGCTGGACTGAAACTCCCTTGCCTGCTCCAGAGCCCAGCACAGCTCCTACCAGGCCTTGCACCGCTCATTGACATTAAAATGAACTTTCCCAGGGGGATAAAAGAGGAAAACACTTAACTGTAAAGCCACAGTTTATTGATTTCTGTGTCTACTACTTTTATGTCCTCTTGCATATCTGTACCTCATAGGTATTAACCAAGGTGATTTCATGCGGAAAGAATCCAGAAAATTAGGTTTTTTGAAGTGCAAGTTACAGTGTATTTTTAAGTGGAATCTGTTATCACATATCTGAAATTTTGGGGGGAGGGGTACTGGGGATTGAACTCAGGGGCACTCAACCACTGAGCCTCATCCCCAGCCCTATTTTGTGTTTTATGTAGAAACAGGGTCTCACTGAGTTGCTTGCTTAGTGCCTCGCCGTTGCTGAGGCTGGCTTTGAACTCGCAATTCTCCTGTCTCAGCCTCCCTAAGTGCTGGGATTATAGGCTTGAGCCACCGCGCCCGGCTACATATCTGAAATTTTTATGCTTCACAGTGTAGCACTACGGAACCCAAGCCTGATTAGCCTGTCATGTGGCTGGCTTCTATCCTCTAACACAAAACTCCCACATGGGATTTGCTGTATGTGATAAGTCATCTTTGACTCATGTATGGTTTTAGTTTCATTTCCAAGGAGTTTTATTTATTGATTGAGGTATCTTTCATTTATTTTCAAATATCTTTAATGCTTTGGTTCTTGTCTTCTGCATTTGATGTTTTCTTCAAGTTGAACATTGAGTATAATGATACCCGTTGTTACTTTTCAGGGAAATATGTTAAATTTAAGTTTGGTAAAGGTTCTTTTTTACTGAATTATTCACTCCTGGGCTGATTTTCTCCCCAGGTACTAGTGAGAGGACAGCTGCCTGCACAAGCAGTCTCTGGAATGCGATTCACAAACCCTGGCTCATGAACCACTGGAGCAAAAAAGGGCAATATTAGTACTCCTGTGTTTATTTGCCTTAGCTCAGCATTTTAACTGTGCATTTTATAATGTAATATATTGACAAACTGATGGATTAATATAGGTCTATAATTTATAAAGAAAATACCATAAAATGCATACTCAATTTTATGACTGGTAGAGGTATGCAAGCAAGTATGTTTAGAGACTTCTGCTCTTAGCATCTGGATGGGCAGTTCATGTCCAATTAAAGGGAAAAGTCAGGCTCTTCCCAGCTTTGTGCAGCAGCTTTATGTCCCTCCTGGTTGAGAGAGATAGAGAGAGCTTAGAAATAGGGAGAGTGTGTTCTCTGACTCCATTGTCACTAAATTTGGTTCTTTGTCACTTTATTTAGTTCGTTCTCTCAAAAAAAGGGCTCTCCAAATCAGGCCAGACTCTCCTCACTAAGGAGAAGCCTTTACCATGACATCTGAGTTATAGCTGAAGAAAGCAGGGAATGCACCTTATTCTTAGCTGACTTCAACTCATACTTTGCACTCAAACTGTGGTGGTATTAGATTGCTTGACTTCAAGGTCAAGGCCAATAGGCAGTTAAGAGTGTTTCCCAGTGGTCCTCCCTGACAAGAAAACTGATGATGCTCTAGTATCCTGTGGCAGTCTATGTTCATTATAGGGGTAGGGTGTGGATTATACATTGTTGGGTACAATTACCTCCCAGAATACAATACATCTTCTTTGAGACATCCCAGGGAGATAATTTGGATGTAATGAAGATCTATAGTAATCAGATAATTACTATCGATTGCTCTTTAGACGTCTTGATGAGGTAATTAGGGCATACTGGAAAAAAGCTAGAACTGATTGATTGGCATGACTGTAATCTCAAAGATTTCTAATTATGTTTCTTTTCTTCTAATGGCTTATAAACAAACATCATTTTAGCTTTAGAATTTGTCAGGTGCCAGGTTCACTGGGAACATCAGCTTTCTCTATTATGCTAACTAGACACCAAACATGATCAACGTAAGCTCATTATGCCTTCCTGCTGAAGCAGAAGAAACTGCAATTAACCCTCACTTTTCTTCTTATTCTCCATTTCCACATGGCCGGATCCTTGTCAAGGAATGGGGTGTGCAGTGTCATGAAGGGCATTCTGGTGGGCCATGTGTGACTCTGAGTTGGGTGGATCTGTGAGGCCTACTGGGGACCCTTGAGACCCGCTGGTGCAGACACAGCAGAGTCAGGGTACAATGACACAACATATGTGTCGGGGTGGCCAGCTAACTGCTCAGTCTCCTGTCACAAGTAATAGCTACTCATCTCATCACCAGCCACAGTAAAGAGCAGGTCAATACCATAAGGCAGCTGGACCACGCACTCCTCAATGTGAGGGTGCTGTTGTCTCATCACTTCCGTTAGACACTAATTAGAGGACTCCCTGTCGGAGACCACATTCCACATTACCCTCGCGTTCCCTATGCCATAGGACCCTTAACAGCTTTCATTGTTCAGAATAGTGGCCTACTCCCAGGATGATGGAGGGTTACACCACAAAGCAGCAGCTTGAATGAGCTGTTTGCATCTTCTCAATGATGTTGGTAAGTGCTGCACTTACCGGGCCAGTGAGTGGGTTACCATTCACTTAATCAATGCAAAGCAGATACGCTTCTGTTGTCACAGTCTGATTTGCTTACTGGAACTTCTGCTGTGACCCATCTGATGTATTTGGTACCCTGATAGGTTCCCAATACATGCAGTGGTATTCTCAGTGAGCACGTGTGTTCTTGAACTCCCTTTCTATTGAAACATCACTGAAAAAAAAATAACATTTTGATTTTTCATAAAATCCATTATTCTCCTTGATCCTGACTTTTTTTTTTTAAAAAAAGGACACAAATTATCATCTTTTGTTACTAAAACTTTTAAGATATAAGAGCAGTAAAGTCCAGGGGGATGGTTTGGTCAGGAAGAGAGAACCCGGATGTTTTGTTCACTGACAACTTATGGCATACTGCTGTGTGGATAATTGCAGCTGTAGTTGGACATGCTTCATTAACTCCCATTAACAAGCTTGAGAAATGGAAGTATATATAGAATTTGTCTTCCTGTTATATCTTTATACCATAAGTAAACTATGGGGTAAATTTTTTCATCAGCACAATTCTTAAGAAATGAATTGTTCTTTTTAAACTTTAATCTGAGTAATGGTTTAGTTATTTTAAAACCTTGCTAATTTGCATCAATTAGAACATAAAATATATTTCCCCAAATAGAACATAAAATATATTCTATTTACTTTTGATAATTGGTAATTATGCAGTGAATCATTTTAAGCAAAAATTTTTTGATTTCTGTACATAAAGAAGGAGGAGGGAGGAAAAAAAGGTCATGAGAGTAGATGGTAGACAGGGTAGAAGAAGAAGATGGGAGAGAAGAGGGGAGGGTAAGGGAAGGTACCAGTTAGTGAAACTGATCAAACTGTTCTGTGCATGCATGGCTATGCCACAATGAAACTTACCATTCTATATAATTAATATGCACCAATAAAGAAAACAAGAGATCAAACTGAATGTCTAAACCACATTCCCAATTTTTGTTGGCTTATTGGTTTTTATCAATCCAGCGTAGGAATTTGTCTTTTAATTATTTTCCCATTTCCCTCAAATTTAATTGAAAATCTACTTTTTGTGTTTACTTAGCTATATTTTCTATTTATTTTTCTTTTTATTTGTTTAGTTAAATAGTTTACTTGCAGGTTGGTAAGGGTATACTGAACTGCATTTGCTTCCCAGCAGTGTGACATAAATTGCAGAGACAGCTTGTCAATAGGGCCCAGTCCCATACAAAATGGCAGGGGCTTCAGTGTGAGGGCCTCAGGGCTGCAGAAATAGCTGCTCATGGTGTTGCTTAAACCAGGAATGCTGCTCAGGAGGCACAGAGAAGAAACACACACTTTTGATAAACGGGCTGATGAAAATGAGACAATTCAATAATGTGACTTGGTTTGGGGCATGTCATTTGCAGGAAGTTTTACAACTTGAGAGACAGATGGGAGGACAGCTCCTGGAGGAACCCAAGGCTCTTCATTTTAAAGGCAGCACCCATAATTTGCGCCTATCCATTCATGACGTTGCCCATTCCCTCTGGAAGAGCAAATTGCTGGCTAAATATCAGGTAAGTCCACCAAGCTGAACTAAAGGCTTGGAGACAGCACCAAGAAAGAGGACTAAAGTTTTATAGACATAATCAATCCCCTTTCTTGAAAATACTTTTACATTAGTACTTGTTGAATCAGGAGTTTGGGATCTGCTGGGTGCTGTGGTGCACGCCTGTAAGTGGTTTGGGACCCTGAGGTAGGAGGATTGCAAGTTCAAAACCAGGCTCAAGCTGGGTGCACTGGCACAAGCCTGTAATCCCAGCACTTAGGGAGGCTGAGATGGGAGAATCGCGAGTTCAAATCCAGCCTCAGCTACTGTGAAGGGCTAAGCAACTCAGTGAGACCCTATCTCTACATAAAACACACAAAAAAAACAGGGCTGGGGATGTGGCTCTGGTCGAGTGCCGCTGAGTTCAATCTCCAGTACCAAAAAAAACCCCAAAAAACAAAAAGCCAGCCAGCCACAGCAATTTAGCAAGGCACTTAGCAACTCAGAGAGACCCTATCTCTAATAAAATATAAAACAGGGGGTGCTCAGTGGTTAAGCACCCCTGGCATCAATTCCCAGTACCAAAAATAAATAAATAAAAAGTTTGTGATAATTCGGGATTTTCATAAAATACCTGATAGGCATATTTGAAGGAATGCTTTCTAAAACAATTATCCTTATAATTGTATTACCTTTGTTATATTTTTAATAAATAAGGGAGCTCCAATTTTGTTTCAATTAATTTTCATAGTGAATTCATTGAACTGAAACAGCTTCAAATGCACTCATAGGAAAACCAGAAGGACATCGTACCCCTTGGGACACAAATTTGTCCTCAATCTTGCTAGGACAGTACCCTTACATTTGAAACTTAGAAGGAACCCCAATTTGGGAATTGAAATGGCATGTAAAGTAAAACTTAGTCAAGATTTTATTAAATCACGGGCATGAAGGTATTGGTTCATCTCATTGGAGGTGCCTGTGGAAAAATGGCAGGACTCTGGGGTTTTCCCCTCCTCCTCTGTCAGTCAGCCTGTGCACTCTGAGACTGGATGTCCTGATGGACCACAGACCTCAACCCTGCCCATGAAATGCAGATACAGTCAGAAAAGCTGCAAATCTACATCTGCACACACACAAATCCAACCAACCCCAGCATTGCTATTGGTCTGGTGGCTAGTTGCCAAAATAAGTCAATGAACATAACTAGAAGGACGGAAGTTTCCTTTTTTGTCTCCATTCTTACTCTCATACACCAAGTACTTACATATGGATTAAGAGAAGCAAATCTACTCCTTTTTAACGATCAGGAGCTTGGGTAAATGTTGCAGACAGTGTCTTTGCCCATAGCTCAGCTCTGTTAGATTAGGCTTTGACTTTCCATAACATTTCTTCCTTTGCTCGCTTTCTTCCCTTTCATAAACAATTTCCCATGTATAATCATAATTGAAAATACTATTTTAACAATATGATTTTAAAGCTAATGCTGTCTAAATGCTTACCATCCTGCAAATACTCTCTTAGGCACTTGGCTTATTTCAGTGAACCCAGCAGGTTCCTGACTTAAGTATTCCACTGCCCCCTCTTTTACAGATGAAGAAACTAGAGCACAAAAAGGTTAAGTAACTGCTCCCATATTATCAAGAATATAAAGACAGGATGTCATCAATCACACTGGATTTGGCATCAGAGCCTCTGCCCTTAACCACCATTTTCTCCATTTTTTTTTTTTTTTTTTTTTTTGGTACCGGGGATTGAACTCAGGGGCACTCGACCACTTAGCCACATCCCTAGCCCTATTTTGTGTTTATTTAGAGACAGGGTCTCACTGAGTTCCTTAGTGCCTCACCATTGCTGAGGCTGGCTTTGAACTCATGATGCTCCTGTCTCAGCCTCCCAAAGTGCTGGGATTACAGGCGTGTGCCACTGTGCCCGGCTTCTCCAATTTTTAATGAATCAATCTTTACTTTGTTGAAACAAGATTCTAAGATGAGTCCTTTTAGGTGCTCTAACTTTCAGAAAATTAATGCCTGTTAGACATTTGGTGCTTTTTAGGCCAGGGACTTTTTTGGGACAGCTAAACGAATCTACAGTTTTCAACTGTAAGGAATTTTGGCTTCCCCCTGTCCTGTGCAGAGGGAGGACAGAAGCATAAAAGAGAACAGTGACAGCACGTTCTCCTTTGGGCTTTCTTTGCTTTTCTCCAGAATGTCACGGCAGGGATTCCTTTTAATGAGCAATGATGGTGTGTGTAGATGTTATTTTTGGAATTTTTTAAACTTAAAAAATATCGTTTATTATCATTTATGGCTTTGTATCTTTGTAAATGAGAGCCTTGTGGCAGACTGATTAGATATGTGGATTCTGAAGGCTGACTCCCTGGGTTCAAATCTCAACTCTGCCACTGACTAGCTGTATGACCAGGGTGAGTTATTTGACCTCTTTGGGCCTCAGTTTCTTCATGTGAAATGGGAACAGGACGTAGCTGCACATAGGGCTATTATGAGGGTGAAATGAGGTCCTCTGTGTAATACTGAGAAGAGCACCTGCCCACAGAGTGTCTGATAGGTACTGTTAGTCCCTCTGTTGTGGTTAACACTTTCCTACCCTTTAGGAAATTCCTTTTTACCATATCTGGAGTGGGTCTCAAAGAAACCTCCATTGCACCTTCACTCTGGAAAGATTTAGCCTGAACACAGTGGAGCTGGTCTGCAAACTCTGTGTACGACAGGTGGAAGGAGAAGGGCAGATCTTCCAGCTAAACTGCACAGTGTCAGAGGTAAGAAGCTCCTGTTGATCTCATAAATTGGGGGAGAAAAGGACCCTTGAGGTGGAGTGGGGCAGAATCATGTCTCAGCATCAGCCTGTTCAGCTTGCCTTGCTCCATGTGTCCTATTTGAAGACCATCTTCCTTGGCAAATCAGGGGAGGGGGAGCACGTGGGCCCAAGCAAACTGCATCCTCCTGTCCCACGGCCTGCCAGGGAGTTATCATCCTTTCTTCCTGTAGTCCTCAAAAGCTTTCTACAGGCCTTACCTGTTAAAAGGATAATATTTTCAATGCACATGGGGAGCAAGATCCATAAAAGGATATAACAGGGACTCCTTTATCTAAAACAAGTCTCATTTCTTGTGATATGAATTTAAGAATCATGTTCTAACTTTTAAAAACAGATCTGAATTTCAAGTGCAAGGTTTAAGCAGTGTGCACGTGTAACTTTTTGCCCAGTGTCCCCCATCCTCCATCTGTCCCTCTTCCCTTTCTGCTTGTTTTTCAGGGACCCCCCACCTTTACCCTTACATCCCATTAAGTGGGAGAAAGAGAGTGAGGCCTCTGCACCCCTGTTTTTTCCTTCTGTTTCCTCATATTGTAAAGAGAAATCTCTCATAACCTCATTTTCCAAGTATCAAGAGAGATGTCCTTTTCCCTAGGGTAGGGAAATGTTTCAGAAATAGGAGTCCAATCTACATATTTTCCCCTGTAGCCATGCTTTTGTCTTTCTTTGCTGTGATTTTCACACACTTCGGTTGGGCATCTTTATACAACCATATCATAGCTATAACAATGACCGCTGCTATTTAAAACTTCTCTGTAAGGAAAGAGGAGGTGCCCGTGACCTTATCTGTTCCCTTGGATCTAAAGGCGATAGTTTGAAAACCAGTAACCCTTCATCCTGGAGGAACAAAGGAAAAAGAATAAGGGAAGCGGTCAGGAGGCAGCCACTCAGGGGCCTCTTACAGATGAGTCCATGCTGCTCACCGAGCCACAAAGCACGGGACTGTCGTATTTCAAATCTTCAGCAGGCCAGTATATGATTTAAAATACTACTTCTCCCTCACTGTCTCATGCACAGTGACGAATGAAATGTCAGCCTGTTCAGCTTGCCTTGCTCCACATGTCCTATTTAAAGACCATCTTCCTTAGCAAACCAGAGAAGGGGGAGCACGTGGGCTCCAGCACACTCCATCCTTCTTTCCCACAGCCTGCCACGGTACGGTCATCGTTTCCTCCTGTAGTTCCATAAGACTTTTGACTCATAAACAAGTTTAGTCACAGACCCCAGTGACATTCATAAGGAATGATCTCGGTGTCAGGGTGCCATGGCAACCGCCAGGCCTTTGGATGCACAGCCCTATCTCCCAGGCACACTGCACCACCCCTGCTGGCTTGGGAGGGTGTTTTCACTTTCCAGGCCCAGCAGGTCTGCAAAGTTCAATAACCACCCAGCTCCAGTGACAACAAAGGCTGAGGAATTTTGGAGGGGGGTGAGGAGGTCTGGTCCTTTGATGCTTGCTTTCTGTTCAGCATGAACATTTGCTGTGTGCTGAAAAGGTGGATCAGATGCAGCCACAAATGAAAGAGAGCTGCTCAGCACTCTCCCCTGCTAGGACCCGCCATCTCCTCTCAGAGAAAGGACAGTTTTGCATAGTGTGATCACAATTTAAGGACTTTCTTTCTTGTGCCAACATAGAGGAAAGATTATTTCTTCTGCAACCTGGTGTCAGTCAGCTCAGAGGCCAGCTCTGAGGTCTCCTCAGAGGCATTTACCCATGTGAGACAGACAAGCACATCTAACTGAGGAAGGAAGAAGTGACCAGAGAGGAGATGACTTTGGGGATTAAGAGGTACTCTGCTGACTTTACTTCTGGGTCACCAGTTCCACCATGTGGTTAGCATTTGAATGCGGGTCAGGGAACACAGAGAAGGGTGTGAGATCTGGTACTGAGGTTGAAGCCTGAGGCCCCTGCTGATCAACAATGGACTCTGGGGAGTCCTGAGACCCAAATCTTCATCAAAAACTGTGAGAAGGGGTGACTGACAAACCATAAACAAATAGAGAAAAGGCTCCAGTTGCAGTTGATTTCTTCTGAACTCTGTTCCTTCCTAGGGTCACAGGGCAAGGTGGCAAGTGGACTGGGGTTCCAATTCCAATGTCCTATCTCCCAAGAATGAGTTGCCTTGTCAGGAATATGTTGCCCCTCCCTCTGAACACCCCTCCCCCTGCCACCTAAGGGCACTCTCATAAAGCACATAGCCCTTGGCCTCACTGGCAGGTGGATGACCTGTTGCACACTACAAAGATGACTGGAGGGTGACATACAGCAGGAACCTCTCTGGTTCCTGTACCAGAAGATTCCTGACTAATTATATAGAGATGAAGTTTAAGAATGAAAATGCCTGAAAGTCTGAAAGTTTTAGCATGAATGAATGCCAAAATGTAAATGGTCATAATTTTTTTTTTAATTTTAGACAGATGCAGGGTGAATAATAACCAGAACACCACCAAGGAAACAAATGGTATAGAGAAGAAAGAAACTTACAGTTTTTTCAGGACTTTACTCAATTTTAACTTAGACAAACACCCATTGTAGTAAATTCCCAGGTAGACAGCTCTCTAAGAATATGGGCATTTACCTCTTCTGGCCTCAGTTTCCTAATGCTTAAATCAGGACAGCAATATATGTTGGGCATGTTGTGAAAATTAGGTGAGTGGGTGTTAATAAATGCTGTGGACAAAAGTTGACCCAGAGCCCATGCTTAAGGTATGTCCGCCATTCTCACTATTGTTAGGGGAACCAGGTTCTCAGGTAAACTCTCCTACCCAAATCTGTGGAATCCCTCATGAACTTAGCTTCAGATTCCCTTTCTATGAGACTGTTTCTACATAATACAAAGTAAATACAAGCAAATACAAATTAGCTGCCAGAGAAAAGATGGCACATGTCCCCAAGTTTGTTTATCACAAAGTTGCTTAGTTCATGGCTCCATACAATGGAAAGGGTATTGTTTTAAGATGTCAATCATCTAATAATGGCTTTTCAGGTAAATTTGTTAGATCTTATAACCTTTATGAACAGCTGATTCAGAGCACTTTCATATATACAAGAATATTAAAAATGTACAATGTAATATACAGCCATTCTATTTAAATCTTTTTTCTATAACCTGCTTTTCTATAACTTTCTCAAAAATCAGGAAAATGTAGTTTTTCTAAGTGATTTTAGAAAGATAGGCCAGGTGTACTGGCACACAAGTATAGTCATAACTACATGGGAGGCTGAGGCAGAAGGGTTACCTGGGCCTCGAGAATTCAAGGTCTGGCTGGGGTGGAACTCAGTGGTATAGCATATGCTTAGAATGTGTGGGGCCCTGAAATATGTGCCATCACCCATAGCAGCTGTTTGGTTAATGTTGAAAAATCATATGTTTAAGAGAACCATAACATCAAAGACAGATGGTACCATACCATAAACTATTATTGTAATAAGCATTCTGTGAGAGTGATCTCTACTTTTACCTGGAAGTAAAAGAAAAACTAACAGTAAAGGAAATTACTAGATGAAATTTGAATGTAAATGTACATATATAAATATTTTTTATCTCCAAGGCTATTGTCAGCCATCTGGTAAGAAAGACAAGAAATTATGCCCTATAGAGCTTGTTTTGTCTACACAGAAAGAAATAGGCAGAGTAGTCAGGATTAGAGATCTCAGGATGTTAACACCTACATAAATGATGGTTCTTTACTCGCCAAGAAAAGGGGAGCAACATGAATATGTAAGCAGAATTTCCTGAGATCTAGGCCTATTTTTAACTGGTCTTTACCTTCAGGATCTAAAAATGAAAAAAGAATCAACCCACTAGTCACATTTATTTGGAAGAAAGATTAACATACTATTCCATGAGTGGAATTCTATGTCCTATACTAGAAAAAAATATTTTCTCTCTTTTCAACAATTATTGATTGGGTTCCATGTTCAGGACACAGTGCTAGGGATCACAGGGATCACAGGGATCCTGAGAATGACAAAAATACTTTCACTTCCACAAAATTTGAGAAATAAAAGATGTCATACATAAGTTCAAAAAAATGCACAAAGCAGAACGGGAAGAATGCAGAAGAGCTGTGAAAGGGCCCTAGGAGGCCTCAAAAGAGGAGGCTGCCATTTGAGCCATGCTTTGAGGTGTGTGTCAGACAGAAGTGAAAGGGCAGAACTGAGAAAGGTCACCCCTGGACATAGTGCTAGGAATAGTGAGTGGTCCAGTCTGAGAATATGAGTCATTTAAGTCACACCAAAGATGGGACAACCTGAAAAAGGTGGGGGTCAGACTAGGAAATTGTGAAAGCTCTTACTCTGTGTTAGACTTACGCTCTTCACTTTACATGCACCAACTCTGAGGTCTAATAAGAGCTAATGAGACAGGTCATGCAAATATCTGTCACTGCTTAATGAAGAGTTAGGGCTAAACTTTTAAGAAAGGACTAATACCACTTCATCTCAAGTCATGCCACATAATTAACAGGGAACTCTTCCAAACCCATTTTATGAGAGCAGTAATATCCTAATACCAAAATAAAAGACATAAAAAAAAGAGAAAATAGACCAATATCCTGATGTACATAGATGCAAAGAAGAGAAAAACCTAACAAATAGAATTCAACAATACATCAAAAAAGTCATTCACCATAATCAAATAAGTTTCATTCCCTGGATATAATGATGGTTCAATATATGCAAATCACTAAATGTAATACACCGCATCAGTAGAATGAAAGATATAAATCACTCAATCATCTCAATAGACATAAAAAATCATTTAATAATATTCAACATCTCTTCATGATACAAATTTGTTATAGAATGATCATATCACAATATAATAAAGACTATAATGACAAACCCACAACAAGCATCACACTGAATATGGAAAAATGGAAAGAATTTCCTCTGAGATAAGGAACAAGATAAAGGGATCCACTGTCCCACTCTTTTTTTTTTTGGTACTGGGAATTGAACTCAGGGGTACTCGACCACTGAGCCACATCCCCAGCCCCATTTTGTGTTTTTATGTAGAGACAGGGTGTCACTGAGTTGCTTAGCACCTCGCCATTGCTGAGGCTGGCTTTGAACTCGCGATTCTCCTGTCTCAGCCTCCCTAAGTGCTGGGATTACAGGCTTGAGCCACTGCACCCGGCTCACTGTCCCACTCTTATTCATCATAGTCCTAGAAGGTTTAGCCAGAGCAGTTTCACAAGAGAAAGAATAAAAAGGGAAGGAGGAAATAAAGTTATCCCTGTTTGTACATGGTATAATCTATAGATATAAAAATCCTAAAGATCCACCAAAAGACTATTAGAATTGATAAACTCAGTAATGTAGGAGGGTACAAAATAAAAAATCAGAAGCTTTTTGATATATCAATAATGACTTAAGGAAAAAAATCAGAAAAACAATCTCATTCACAAAAGCCTCAGAAATAAAATACGTAAGAAAATTAATCTAGGAAGTTAAAGACCTCTACAATAAAAATTACAAAACACTCATGAAAGAAACTGAACAAGACACAAAAAATGGAAAAATTAATATTAAAATGACCATACCACTCAAAGTGACCTACAGATTCAATGCTTGCCTCATCAAAATACCAATTACCTTCTTCATAGAAGGAAAAACAATCTTAAAATTCATATGGAAACACAAATAGCCAAAGTAATCTTGAATAAAAAGATAAAAGCTGATTCTTTCTTTGCTAACATATATACTAAAACCTAGAACAATACAGAGAAAATTAGCATGGCCTCTGTGCAATTATGACACACACATTCATGAAGGATTCCATATTTTCAAAGATATTGAAGTGAATGAAATACCAAATAATTCAAAATCTGATGCAAAATTGATCAATGAATTTAAAGGGAATAAGAATAAGAGCTGAATGAATTAAGGAAGAGAATGAAAGATATATAAAAGAACAATTTCATAAAGAAATATGGATTCTGAAAAAGTACCAGATAAATCTTAGAAATGAAAAGCTCAAAAAGTCAAATAAAAAATTATGTTGAAAGCCTTAGCTTGAGTAGCTCACGCATAAGAAAGAAGATAAGGTTGAAGATAAGGTTGACAAATTATCACATTCAAATGATAATGAAGAAAAATATAAGAATGAATGAAACACAGGACCTATGGGACATGATTATAAGACAAATATTGCAAATCATAGAGGTGGACAAAGGAGAGAGGTGCAGGCTAAAGGCATAGAAAACCTATTTGGCAAAATAATAGCAGAAAAATTGTCACATCTTGGGAAAGATATGGACATCAAAATATAGGATGCATTTAGAACCCCAGAAACAATCAGAAAAGAACTGTCCATGTCATAATACAACTTAACTACCAAAAGTACAGATCGAAGAAAGGATACTGAAATCTGCAAGAGATAAGTGACAAGGCACTTATAAAACCAACCCACAAGAACAACATAGGATTTCTTAGCATAAACTCTAAATGCCATGAGGGCATGGGATGATAAATTTCAAGTCCTGAAAGAAACTAACTGCCAGACTAGATTATCCTTCATATAATAAGAAGAAATAAAGGCCTTCCAATATAAGCATAAACTGAAGGAACCCATGACAACTAAACAAGCCTTATAGAGATTCTAAAAGAATCCTACACTCAGAAGAGAAAGCAAGATGAAAACAATCATGAGAGTAGAGTATGGGAAAGAATAAATCTCACTAGGAAGAGTAATTAAACAAATGATAATTAGGAATGAATCAAACATTCATTCCATAAACCAACAAATCTTTAAGATGAATAAAGGAGAAAGACATGAACATAGATTATTCTAAACAACCAGAAGAAAAACAAGAAAATGAAAACAGTTAGTACATATAGATGGTCTCATTTCTCCAATTAAAAGATACAGTCCATCTGATTGGATTAAAAACCAAGGCCCGACTATTTGCTACCTGCAAGAAACTCATCTCACTGACAAAGACATAAATGGGCTGAAAGTGAAAGGATAGAAAATGATGTTTCAAACAAATTGAATCTGGAAGCAAGCAGGGGTAGCTATATTCATAGCCAACAAAATAAACTTCAAGCCAAAGGCACAATATCATAAAATAAAAGAAACAATATCAGTACATATTGAAAAAGAGAACAGTTAGTTCATCAAGAAGATATAATGATTATAAATACGTATGGTCCAAATGTCACAAACACAACTGGACATAAAAGTACATAGAGACCCCCAAACAATGAAGAAACACAAAGTTTAATTATACTATAGATCAAATAGACAATAGACATCTACATAGTATTCTATCCAAAAACTATAGAATATGCATTCTTTTCATCAGGTGATGGAACATTTTCTAAAATATACCATATTTTAGGCCATAAAGCAAATCTCAATACATAAAAATTGAAGCAATTTCTTGCATTTTATCAGATTGTAATGGAATGAAACTAGAAATCAACTGCAAGAGAAACTACACAAACACATGGAGAATGTTTTGAACAAACAGGTCACTGAGGAAATCAGAAGGGGAATTTTTGAATTCCTAGAAGAAATGAAAAGGGAAACAAAACATATCAGAATATGTGGGCTACAGTAAGAATGGTACTAAGAAGGAAGTTTATAGATATGAGTGTTTACATTAAAAAAAAAAACAGGTAAAGATTTATCTCAAAGACCTAAGAAAACAAGAACAAAGCAACCAAAATCAGCAGAGGAAAGAAAAATAAAGATCAGAGCTGAACTGAATGAAATAGAGACTAAAAGAACTCTACAAAAAAAAATCAATGAAACAAAGATTTTGTTCTTTGAAAATACCGACAAATCCTTAGCCAAACTAATGAAAAGAGAGAATATTGAAATAAATAAAACTAAGAAGAAAAAAGGGGATATTACAACAGCTATCACTGAAATCCAGATGATCATTAGAGGCTATTTTGAAAAATTATATTTCAATAAAATGGAAAATCTGGAAGATATGGACAAATGTCTAGACACATATAACCTAAAATAATTGAACCAAGAGGATATTAAAACCTAAACAGATCAATAATAAGCAATGAGATTAAATCATTAATAAAAAGTTTGCAACAAAGCAAAACCCAGGATTGAACAGGTACACTGCTGACTTTTATGAGACTCTTAGAGAAGAACCAACACCAATGCTCCTCAAACTATTCTATAAAATAGAAAGGGACAAAATCTGTTCAAACTTATTCTATGAAGCTAGTACTACCCTGTCACCAAAACTTGAGAAGGATACAACAGTAACAACAAAAGAAAACTTCAGACCAACATCCTTGATGAACACAGATGCAAAAATCCTCAATAATATCCTTGTAAATCAAATTCAACAATGCATTCTAAATATCATACACCACAATCAAGTTGGTTTCATTCCAGGTATGCAAGGATGTGTCAACATACAAAAAACAATACACACAAAACCGTACATAAATAGAATCAAAAACAAAAATCATCTAATCATCTCAATAGATGTAAAAAAAGCCTTTGACAAAATTCACTATCTTTGTGATACAATTTCTGAAGACACTAGGTATTAAAGGATTGTACCTCCACATGATAAAGTTATATATGACAACCCTATGTCCAACATCACACTAAATGGTGAACACTGAAAACATTTTCTCTAAAATCAGGAATGAAACAAGGGTGTCCACTTTCACCACTTTTATTCAACATAGTACTACAAATGTTAACCAGAGCAATTGAGTAAGAGAAAGAAATAAAAGTGATATAATTAGGAAAGGAAGAAGTCAAATTATCTCTGTTTGCAGGTGATATAAATCAAAGACTACCAAACGACTCTTAGAACTGATGAATTCAGCAAAGTAGTATGATACAAAATCCAGTGACTTTTCTATACACCAATAATGAACTCACTGAAAAAGAAATCAGGAAAACAATCCTATTCACAAAGACTTCAAAATAAAATACCCAGGGGGGAAAAAAACCTAACTAGGTGGAAAATATAAAACACTAAAGAAAGAAGAAGATACTAGAAGATGGAAAGACCTCTCGTGTACATGTATGGAAATGTCACATTGAACCCTGTTAATATGTACAATTAATACTAATAAAAAATTTGAAGAGTCAGAACTTATGCAGAAGGAGGGGTATTTAACACTTCTCAATGAGAGAAAGAGAAATAGTGGTGCCCATTGTTGGAGCACTGCAGGCAGGTGTGCAGATGGATCACAGGAAGCAGGAGGGAGTTTCTGTGGCCGACAGTAATAAGGAGAGTCTCTGGCGACATAGAGCTTCAAAAGTTTGACTTCTGTATTTGCAGACTTTCCTTTCCACTGCCACTGCCACCCAGGGACAATCGGGCTAGTGTATCAGGGGGTATGGTAGATTTCTCTTTAGGCCTTGTGGTTGTTGTTCAGAAAAGAAGCAAGCAAGATTCTACCCAGGTGATGGCACAATGTTGTAGGAATAGCATGGGGTTTCTCTTTGCTCCCCCCACCCACTTCTATGTCCAATATGAGCCCTGGGACATGTGTTCAGCCATCACAAACATAAATCCTTTAATAAACACTGACATGCATCCTCAGATCACTCTTCTGGTTACCTTTCTTTAAACTCTATGCCCCCCCACCCCAGGTCAGGTACTCTCCCTCCTGTTCTTTGGAAAGAGCTCTGTGCCTGAGGGGAGAAGAGAAGCAGGTTGTGATATTCATTTAGGGATTCCAACTCCCATTGGATGCTTCTGTTTCATACCACAGTCCTTTAAATCCTGGTATGTGCTGGAGCTCACACAAAGGAACCGAGGGAATCTGTTTGCCAAGCTTTGGATTTTGAGGCCAAACACTGTGATTGCAGCCAACACCAGTGTACATTATGGCAAAATAAATCTTTAAAAATTAATTTTGCTCCAACAATACCCTCCAAGTCCCTGGGTGGTCCTTGTGCAGTGGGAATTCACAAGACTAGAAGTCAGTAGCAAATCTAACTGTAAGTCAGATCCCAGAATACAGAACACACTGCCAGTCACACTGTGATGCTGACTGCTGAGACCCCACGTACCTGCCACAGTGCCAGCACTCACACATCTGTAGAGGCCACTGAAGCAGTGTAGAGCAGGCACAGGGGGCTCTGAGAAACTGTGGCATTGACCCCCCCTGGGGTGAGCACTCTGCAGGACATCAGAAACTTCTTGATAGCTGAAACGCTATGTGACTAGTTTATCCTCTAGCAACTAATTATGCATACCAAGGAGTAACTTGCTTTAAAAAAGAGAGATGACATTTAACATAGATTAAGTAGATTTTCTTTTATTGCTTTAATAGTTCCCAGGCAACATTTGCTTTTGCTTTTCCAACCAACAGAAGTGATCAGAAAATGATTAGTTTCTCTTGCAGATGAAATTCAGATTTTTGCATTTGTGCTGTTTTATGAGCTGAAACTATTTTAAGAGCCAATTTATAGTTTTCTCTGCTAAAATTAGATTTTTTTTTTTTAAAGAGATGTTCAGCAATTGGAGGATGCCGTTAGCAGCTTGCCCTAAGGCAATATACTATGTTTATCATTTTCTATAAAAAAGTTTGTCTTAATTTAATATCATTTAGACTTGTTCCATTTTACCCAGCAAGAGAAGAAAGAAGCAAGCCACCTTCTGCAGGGTTAGAGGGAGAGTTTACTAGGACACTGGTCCAGGGCATTCCCTTCAGGGTCAGATGGTTTCCAGAAGCCCTCTAATCTCAAATCTGTTCATTCTCAAAGAACTGCCCTTTTGAACATTTTCCCTTCTTGAAATCTCAGCCTTTAGGATTATTGATATTCCCTCTCTTCTCTCCTCCTAGAGAATCCCATTAGCAAAACCATGATTGAATTATGAGAGCTTTCCATCTACCTAATCCTTAGCATAGATCTAGAATGCAAGGATATGCAAACGAGCTCAAAAGTATTTCTCTCCACCTCTGGGCCAAGTTACCCACAGTGAGGCACAACTTTCAGGCCTACAAGAAGCCATTCTTACCGAGGAGAATAATAGCATCCATTCTCTTCTTATCACTCAAAGCAAGGCATTATGTTTATGAGTTCAATAGGGATTGCTTTTGTCCAGAAATAATGCTGTACTGTTCCTGCAGGAACCTACTGGCATAGATCTGCCCTTGCTTGATCCTGCCAGCACCATCACCACTGTCACAGGGCCGAGTGCTTTCAGCATCCCTCTTCCCATCAGGCAGAAGCTCTGCAGCAGCCTGGATGCCCCACAGACAAGAGGCCATGACTGGAGGATGCTGGCCCATAAGCTAAATCTGGACAGGTGGGTGTGACCAGCTCCAAGACCAGTTTTTTTCTGTTAGACACAGGTCTTTGGGACCGATAACTGTTAGACATAAGGCAGCATTCAATTTTTTTCCATCCATACATTTGTTTACTTTTTCATTCTGCAAACCTGTATTAAGCTGCTTCTTTACATCTTACAGCACAGAGTTACAAACATAACTCAAAAGAGATATTCTTGGTTTGTTTGACATTTGTAAGCATGGAGTTTTGTGACCTATTTTGCCAAGCTGCTGGGCTAAATGCTCCTAAATATGATATTCATTCACTAAATTATTGTTCCTCATCTCCAGTAGAGCAGGACCTAATGCTTGGTGAGTAATTAACATGCCAACATAGCACTGATATTAAGTTATAAAGAGACCCCAGGAGCTTCCACTTTGTAGAATGCTGCCATCACCACCAGGCAAAGGATGTGGCTTGACCTGTCAAAGATCTTGGGCTGGAAAGAAAACATAAGTCTCTTGATTTCCTGTTTAGGATATGACCCATAGACATCTTGTCTCTTAAATTATCTTACTCAGAGTTGAGGTTAACAAAGTTAAACATCACGTCTCCTGTCTGGGGGCTGATCTAATTAAGTATGAGCTAGTCATTTAGGATGGCTCACTGTAAACCACAGTGGGACCGAGATACTTCAAGACAGATGGAGAGACAGGCAAGTTTAGCCCTGTAAAAACAGAAGAGAAAATAGATCCATAAATCTTGCCTTTCCCATTTTCCCATTCCCAATTACAGGTACTTGAATTACTTTGCCACCAAATCAAGCCCCACTGGTGTAATCCTGGATCTCTGGGAGGCACAGAACTTCCCGGATGGAAACCTGAGCATGCTGGCAGCTGTCTTGGAAGAAATGGGAAGACATGAAACAGTAGTGTCTTTAGCAGCAGAAGGGCAGTATTGACCACACTGGAAATGAAAATGAAGGAGGAAAATACACAGGGAGTCTGTGGCCGTCCAGGGAAAACACAGCTGAGGAGGAAATCCAAACTAGACCAATGAGCTTCACAGGCAAGATGGCAGCGGGAGAAAGGAGAACAGATATGACTACCAATGTACATGCCCACTTTACTCGGACAGTATCACAGGAGTTAAGAAAAATTGTGTAAATTTGTACCTTGAATTTAGAAATCAACCTAATTTTCCTCTTAGTTGGGCTGTATGCTGTATGGTACAGGATCTTACAGTTTCCTAGGAAACGCTTTTTATTGCTATCCAGATATATGGATAAACTTTCTTAACAAACCCAATTTCTACAAATGTTGTTTACATCCAATTGGACAGGGATGCAGACACTGTCCATGGCGCATTCTATTTTTGTTCATTTGAAGTTGAAGCTGTGGACGGTTTGTTGTGTCTATTTCAGATTAGTAATTTACAGAGAAGTCAGACTTTTGCTACAAATCTCGTACATCCAGTGTCTCAGATAATCCTCCCAATCAGTGTTCTGTTTCTAGAACTTGTAGAACCAGTGTTACTGTTTGTATCAGGGAAGGGGAGAATCTAAATGTGGAGAAATAACGAAGATTCCTTATGCCTTGGGGGTACCTACCTGGTGCCCTTTAGGAGTAAAGCTGTAGCATTGCAGGGAAGATAGTGATTCATGTTCAAACACTCAAAACATTTCTTCGCAGTGTGTTTGTAATATGAAATTTAAATTTTTTTTTACAAAAGTTATTGATGAGTATCTACAAGTATTTTAGTGAAAGGTTTTCTTTTAACTTCTGTTTTTGTTAGCAGTACTGTTAGTATTTGGTATTAACTAGACCTGCTTCACTTCCTCACATAAGAGATGAGTGTGGTGACCAGCTTAGTCCAACAGGCATTGCTTTCTTGACCTTTGACCCTCTTCTACCATTCTACTCTGGAAAGGTAGTAAATGCTCACTGGCTTATCAATCAGTTTTTTCAGTTTGCTCAGGCAGGGTCTTTCTCCTTTCCGTCTTACCATGAGAAGTGTTCCCCCTGGATTTCAACTTAGTAGTGTGGTTGTGTGGTGCCACGGTGACTCCCCCTAGCACTCTGTCTGCCTTAGGGCCAGTGTGGTTGGGGAAACAGCTTCTGAGCTGGAACTCAGGAAACCACTTCTGTCTAGCTGGACTGCCTTGGGGACGGCATTAAAACTCATTGGACTTTAGTTTCCTTACGTGTAATGTGAGTGGTGGGGTTAGATCATCTCAAGGTTCTACAATGCTGGACATCCATTATTACAATGCCTCCAGTCTCATTCATCAGTCTGAAGATGACAATGGACTCTGACTGTGATCATTTGGTCAGCTATCCTTTTCCCCAGGAGGGTAAAAGGGAATTATGCCTTTCAAATAGTTTTGACTTGGCAGAGAACTATTCTAGCCTGCAATATATTTGTTCAGCTTTAAAGTCCTGTCTTCATATCGTTGCATTATGATGTTTGCTGAGAGATGGCATCCTAGTATCATTTTCTTGTCCTCTCATGGGACCCCTAGGTTTCTTGCCTTCCTGACTAGTGTGGTAAATTCTGCTTTATTATTGTCTTATTCTCTTAATATCAAAATCATTCCCACAAGTTCATCTTGCAGTAGGAACTTGATGTCTTTTATTCCTCCTCAATCTTTGCTTTAATAATACTCAGTAACATTAACAAAGGCTATTTAATTAGCCTTTTTTTTTCCCCCGGTAAAATGTTAGTCAATAAACTACTTCATGTCAACAAGGAAGTTTCCTTGGGCCCAAGGAAGTTTCCATTGGGCTTTTTGTTTAACACAGGGAGTCAATTAATTCAGCTGGTGGGGAACAAAGTCAACAGCCAGAAGCCAAACCAAAACTGAGTGTGCTTAAATAAGAATCTTCTAAACATGACTGTGGTTTACCTTGAGGCCGGTGGTGTCCAAGATGCTGGCTGGATTTGAATTAGAAATCATCTTATACATTTTATCCCATCTTTCAGCATGTATTTCCTCTCCCATTTTGGTTACTTCTTGATGTTCTCAGAGTTCTCCAACCTCATCATTGAGGAACACTTGGTACCTTGTTACGGGGCCACTTTTATTCTATTTATTTATCTTCTGTTTTAGATACATATTCTATAATCTCTCTCTGGCCAACCTGTGCATCAAATTTCCATATGTAAAAATATTTGTTCCACTGATCATGAAGGGAGAGATTGCACTAATACACAAGTAGGGTGGATAATGTCTATACCAATGAGATTTTACTAAATTAAAAACTTTAGATATTTTTAAAAAGAAGAGGAGATATTGTCCATAGCCGCATCTTAAAATAAACTTGCCAAGACTGTTCTTTAGTACTAGTGTTGCAGAATCATCTATAGAAATCAAAAAATCTGAGCTGGATACTGAAAGGAACTTTCGTGCCTCATAAAAAGTAGAAAGGAGCAAATATGTAGCTGTACAAATGAAATCAATTCCAAAATTTTGCTAAAAATTTTTGATTAAAAAAAATCACCAACAAACACTGAGCAAGCAGGAGTGGTACTATTAAAGCTGGCGCAGGCCCTCGGGGTTCACTTCAGAGGCTTGTTTTTGGGTCCAACCCCCACCACTAGAAGAGGGAAGAATGATTGACTCCTTGTGAGTTACTCATCTATCACAGAGCTTGTTTCCTATCAGATGAAGAACAACTTCCTTCTATACAACACACCATATGTCAATTTTCACTAAGAATTCTGCTTTCCTTCTCCTTAGGAGTATAGTAATAGCTGTTATATTGCTTTCTAACTTAGAAGGTCTGGATATAACAGTTCATTTCATAGGGAGCCACTACATCAGCCATCCAATGTGCCACATCCTGCTTACAGTTTGAAGAAGCCTGGCTTCCTTCCTTTGGACAGAGGGGGGAACTATCATTTGTGCATGGTGCCATCTAGTGGTGAGCAATGCAATCTGCCCTGAGTTTAATATAAATTGTTTGACAA
This sequence comes from Xerus rutilus, assembly GCA_028644305.1. NCBI lineage: Eukaryota > Metazoa > Chordata > Mammalia > Rodentia > Sciuridae > Xerus > Xerus rutilus. The sequence continues at coordinate 51,395,107 of CM053408.1, forward strand.
AGGGAATGAGTACCCACCCACACAACAGGACCTTTATGACAAATAGATATGGGGAAATTATCACTTAAAATGTGTAATTTTCTTATTATCACTGTTTCACTTCAATCACCCTTCTCAAAATTATATGTCATTATGAGCCTAGTACATCAAGTCACTCATATGCAACACATCTTAAGTTGCTTTCTTGTAACAAATACATAAAATCTGTATGAAAGTCTTTGGAAGTTGTCATTTTTAACATTTATGGTTTTAATTGGGCTTTGTATATTTTAAATCTCCTTTCCTAATATTTATCTTTGAAAATGTAAGAGTATCTGCTTAAAAAGAAGTCTTACATATGCAAATGGGAACACTGTCTAAAGGAAGAGAAATTGTGACTGTTGATCAAGAAGAAACTTTTCTTCTGAATTTGGGAATCTAATGGCAGATGTTTCATCCTGTTTGCATTTTCTTCTTACCACCCTAATTCAGATTTTCTTAAAGTTATCTGGAGGAATAAAGTTGTATTCAATACTGAGAACTGGGCAGACCGTGATGCGAGTGTATGAGACACCAAAGAACACACAGCTAACAGCCTTTCCCAGACATCTTCCAGAATGGACACTCAGTGTGATACCAGAACACCCCCCTCACATGAGTGTTCCAACCTCTTGGAGGGCACAGCACGGTGGGGTGAAATGTCCAACACTAAAATGCATCATCATTAGCCATTTCCATATTCTACCATCAAAGAATAGAGCCATTCTTTAGGGAAAAGTCATGGAGCCTGAGTTCAGGACACTCCGAAAACCAGGCATGCAGTTAAGGATTACTTAATGGCATTTTCCTATAAGTAAGACATCTTTATAAACCATCATTCTGAGGGTAGACTCCAGACTTTTCTTCTGGAGAAGAGCAAACAAGGCTCTTGCCCTAAGTTTCCTCCGGTATGTCTTGGGAACACAGCAACTGTACTCTTGGGTCATTCATGCTCTGTAGTCCACACAAGAAGAGGGGAACTGGTGAGGTGCTAACATCTCCCCAGAGTCCACAGGCCTTTGCTTCTATAAGGCCTGGCCCTGGGGGCCAAACATAAACCTGTGTAAGAACCTGCAAGAGTGGGTAATGAAGGTGGAAAGGTTTACTTGTTGAGTCTCAGGCTTCAAGCTGAATGTGAGTCTCAGCTTTTCATGAGCAGTAGTTCTGAACAAGGCATCAGTTTCATATGGAGATCTCAGTGCAAGTCCAAGGACAGTGAATGAAGGGAGTGCCACAGAAACAGCTGAAGTGAAATTAGGCTCCAACCATCTTCTTTGAGAACAGAGAAGCCTTTATAAATCAGAATGCCATTGCTCAAAACCAATTATTTGTAAAGATGACCATGGCCAATGACCATTAGATTTTATAGATCCAATAAGGAATATTTTTATTATTATCTCAAGCTAATAATTTTTTAACCTTTCGAGTGCCTCATAGGACCAACTATTATACTTTGTTTTTGTATTATTTTTATATTTTTTAAATGTACTGAGCTGATGTTGACTGAAATCCTTAGAACTTTTCCTCTGTGCAATGAAATCCTGTTTCTCTACCCTAAGAGATCTATTTGTATAATCTCTGGCTTTAATGATCACTTTGAAAGATTTCCTTTGCATCCCTAATTATTTTTTAATGAAATAAGGAATATGGGAAATAAGTATATTGTAACCAATGTTAATTTAAGCTTGTGTCCATATAGGATAAGTAAGCCAAATGAAATCATAATTATTTCCAGAATTCTGGCCTGAAAACCTATTTTTGAAAAGTGAGGAGATACTCTTGTATGTCATGGGTGGATTTTCTCTATGGACTAGGTCTAACAATGAACTTCCTGGTTCTTTCATCTTACTGGCCATGTGGTCACTCATGTTTTCAGAAATCCTACTGTTGTCAGAAGAGTTCATGGCTCCTAGGTTTTCCAGTGGGCTTGGCCGCTGCCTATATTGATCTGTGGTGGGACATTAATGGGTTCATTCAACCAAGTGTATTGTATGCCTCGGGCCTGTTTTAGTGTGGTTGGGGAGGCATTACCAGGACAAACCCACAGGGTTCCACAAATGTCTGAGCACGTGAAACCAAGCAATTCTAAGAGGCTGTTCCCCAGTCCTCTGCATACTCACACACTTGCATACTCAATGGATCTTTCCAGAAATTCTCAGAATCCTAAACTGGAAATCCCAGAAGAACATCATGGCCTAGTTGAGTAAAAAACAAGGAAGCTGCCCTGATATAAAATCAGCCATTGTTAGCATACAACAGCAATTTATCATACCACTTCAGATTTGTGCTTCATTATCAAGTGCAGGTCATAACACTTCAGGGTCCCTTACAAATAAGTCTAAATCCTGTGTCATCCCTGAGGCCTACTGGAGGAGGAACTATCAGGCCTGCTGTGGAGCTGGATGCCACTGACAGAGGTGGAGCACTCCCTGTTCTGGATTTTGGAACCTGAACTGTGTGCAGCTTTTACTGCTCTGCACCCTAGAGGTTGATTAGCTCTTGGCCTTGGATCCTCAGCACTATGGTAAGGCAACATCAAAAATCATGACTCGAGTGTGTTCTAGATATCAAAACAAACCTGTTTTAAAATAGCATAAAAAAATCTATGGGAAATGCCTTTGCCCTTTTGTATTCCTAAAGTCCTTAAGGACACCTGTAAAAGTAGGGGTGTCACCACAGATGTATAGTCACCAGGCCTTGGGAAAGAAAGAGCAAGAATCAGGATGAGTTCATCAAGTGACTTGCCTTCTTCACTTTTACCTAGACCTGCTATTGGCAGTGAAGCCCTTGCCCAGACAGAAGGCACTGAGCCCCAATGCAGGGAATATCATCACTGTGTGTGTGTTGGATGTCACGGTGTTGTGTTGAATGTTGAGCTGTAGCATGGTGACTTCTTCTCTGCTCTTTCTAAAGATGACAACCAGGGTTTGTCAGAGAACAAATGGCAGCAATCTGAGTTGGAGCGGCTGGCTCATCCTCCTGTTGTCTTCTTTGGAACAGTTCAACTGCAGAAATGTCAGATTGAGGTTTTGTGCTTTGTCATTTTTCTTTTTGAAGCAAAACAACACAACCTTGGCTTCTCAGATATGGAACACCTCTTTTGTTGTTGTGAAGTTCCTTCTTGCTGTATCTTCTATGCAAATCCTTTTCTAAAAAATTCCCTGGCGGCAGAGGAGAGCTCTCTGGGCACTCCATCCGCCGCCCTGCTGTGTGGCAGAAGTGAGGGACACCGGCTCTGGGTGTGCCTCTTTTTTCTCCCTTACTGCCTCTCCTGACTTTTCCTGCAGTCCCCTTGGTTTGTAAATTGCCTGCATTTATTCCATCAGCCAACATGTACAAAATGTAAGAAAGAATTTTTAAACAGGTAATAAATTATATTTATAAGCAATAGAGTACCTGCCTCCCTGGTTTCTTGGTGACAAAGTACTCTGGTATCCAGAGTCGTCATGTGTTTCTTCAGTAGGTCCAAACCTCTGGATCCTGTGTGGATGGTAGTCACATCCTCTCTCAGTGACAGCACGAAATTCTAAGACAATGTTTCTTCAACACTGCTGTACACTGGCACCACCCCAGACTTGAACACTAATGCCTGGGCCCCACCTCGAGAGAGTCTGATTTAATCACTCTGGCTGTAGCCTTAGCACTGAGTTAGGAGAGTTCTCAGGTGATGGTAGTAAACAGTTAAGAATGACAACCAGTGTCTCAGACAATCTGTGTCAAAATCGTCCTGGAGAACTTGTCAATAGTGTCAGGTCCTACCCTCAGAGACTAATGATAAATGGAGTGTATAAACAACCACACTAATGGGAAGTGAAAGGTTAACAGGAGTCCCATGACACAGCTTAGAGCTGGAGCAAAATACCAGCAAAGGTGTTCAGCTGGGAACAGATCTCCTAGTTCCCTTAAGGGAAGCAAGTAGAAGGCTCCAGGTGAGAGGTGGAAAGCAGCTATGAGGCTGAGGAGTGGGAGCAAGGGTCGCCCTTTCCTCCCTGGGAGAACTACTTCAAGAAGGTCCTCAGCCTGGTTAGCCAGAGAGCATAGGCAACTGCAGTAGTGCTGAGCAACCACACCATGGGCTGCAAGACGGTGACTTACCATGGATTCAGTGCTGACATCACAAACTCACATGTTTTTTCAGGGCCAAGGAAATAATGCAGCTATGTAAACTGGAACCTGGGTAAAATCAATTGGAGGCCTGTGGGCTGAAAGAATACAAATTCAATTAAAAAGCAAACAAAAAAAACAGTGGTAGGCATGGTTGGACAAAGAAAACACTTGGTAGCACTGTTTTAGCCCTCCCACCCCCTTTTTTTTTTGGTACCGGGGATTGAAATCAGGGGAACTCGACCACTGAGCCACATCCCCAGCCCTATTTTGTGTTTTATGTGGAAACAGGGTCTCACTGAGTTGCTTAGTGCCTTGCCATTGCTGAGGCTGGCTTTGAACTCACGATTCTCCTGTCTCAGCCTCCCAAAGTACTGGGATTCAGCCCATTCTGGACCCCTCCTTTGGAGCTTCAGCAGCTGGGATTCCTCCTGAGAACGCAGATGCTCCTAGGAGAGCACGTAAAGGCTTTCAAGGTCAAGTCAGGGGCCCCAAATCCAGCCTGTTGAGGTCACTGGAGAGTTCTAAGACCTGACGGTTCTCTGCATCCATCCCTCTGTGCCTGCCTGTGGGTGCTAGGTAAAGAACTTTGCCCAGCCCCAGAGACAGGACAGCTGGATTATATCCGAATGGGGTTACGAATCACTTAGCAACAATCTCTGTTCTCCTGAGAGTAGGGGCTTCTGTACTTTGCTGCTGTGACAGATGGGACAACCATGCCTACCACTGAAGTGACCCAAGAGAAGAATCTGTTTTCCTTGGCTGGGATTTACTGTCTGCCTGTGAGTCTCAAGAAGCATGGCTATTGAGCCTCAGCATGAAGAGGTAGGGAGCAAAAATGATGGGAGAGTTGTTCCAATGGAAATCTCCTGTGTTTCAAATGCTGTTAGCTTTATATCAGTTGTAATTAATGTCAGGTGGTGTTTATGAGCACCTACTATGCGCCTGTCATGGGGCTGTCACATACTTCATGTATCATCTTATTTGTTCCTTCTAAGACCCCCTACAAGGTGGAGGTAGGGATTTTTATCCCATTTTACAGGTGAGAAGGTTGGGGTGCAAAGACTGTGTACTTCTGCAGGACTGAGAAAATGAACATGATGGGATCCAAGCCAGGTCAGTCTGAATGGGGGTCACATTTCATTTGGCAGGAATGCAGCTGCCAACATGGGGGCCCCCGAATGCAAACTTTCAGTCCCAGATTACTGTCTATGATGCAAAACCTCCTGCAGTCTCCACCCCAAACAATTCTATGCTTCCTCTCCCCTGATCCCATTTCCAGTGGATATCCTCAAAATCAAACTTCTCACCCTGCTCTCCAAGGTTCACAACCTTTGGAAACATAGCCCTGATACTTTCCCTGTCCTTTGGCAGATGCTCTTCTCATCCCCTGGGGAAGATTCTGAGGCAATAGCAATAGCCTCCTTCTTCCACATTCTAAATGCCTTAGAGCTGCCAAGGAGCGCAGGGTCTTTCGCATACCATTCTGCTTCTTCCAGATCATCACCCCTGAATAGAAACCACTCCGTGCTCTTCAGGTTATTGGGCCCGAACACCCCACCTCCAGTCTCTGCCCCCCAAAACTCCCCACCCTTTCTTACTTGGCCTTTGGACCGACCCTTCTGCCTCATAATGCTCCTCTAACAACTGCCATCAGGTGAGCTTTGAAATCCACAGAGACAGCAAGTCTAAATGCCTGGCCTTGGGGTTCCTCTTTCATCACCAATAATCCTGTCCACTAACTAAATGCCACCCACTCCTGAGATCACACCCTCAGCCTATCCTTTGTCTTGCTGTTTCCTCTTTGAAATCTCAATTCGGACCACAGCAGCTCTTTCAGTAACCACCAATACAGCTCTAACTCCACCAGGATTCCCTCCTTTGACGAGTTCCTTCCAGTCTATTAGCAGCCTCCTCTCTTTAATTCCTGCCTCTGTGGTCCACGACACATAGCCCTTTGATGATAGTAATTCCCATTGTCCATGATATACTGCTGCCTATGACTAAAAAACCCCAATGCTAAGTTAAAAGCCAATCATTGCTGTCTCTGTGCCTGTACTTTGGGTTGCTGATAGAAAATAAAATCACAAGCCACATAGAAAAGGGGCACTATGAATTGTAACAGAGCTGACAGTAATAGCTGAGTGCATACCCATACTTGGTACAAGGATTATTTCATCTTCATAACAACTCCACACGGTAGCTATTAATATTATTCTCACCCTCACTGGGAAGAAGGTGAGTCTTTGAGAAGTTCAGAACATGCCTAGTGTCACAGAGTTGGAAGAATGACAGCCTGGATTCACATACAGGCCAGCTGGTGGCCCAGAGACTGGGCTCTGGGCTACGGCGTCACACAGCATGACCTACCTCCACTGGCCCTTGGCCTTGCCCATACCTAGCCGGCTGTTTCTCCAGGAAGCTGTCATTCTCCACAGTGCAATTTTAAACTTTCCTCACTTTTCTCCAACCACTGACGGCCCTGACTTTCCTCTTATTCTCAGCAGATGAGTGTGTTTCCTAATTTACAGAGAAAATGGAAACCATCAGGCCATTTCTCTTGTTCTCTTTCCACAAAATGTTCACACTCACCTGCATATGCTTTCTTCCTTGCTTCCCTCCTGTTACAAGGTGATGTTTTCAAAAATAAGAAAAGGCACAAACACAAGGTAACAGTCATGTTTTCTCTAAGGGGAGAATGAAACCATTTTATTTAAGGGAATGTTAAAACAAAGCCATATACAATTTGTAACAAATACAATACAATTGTTTGTTCCCTAGTCCTGAATAATTACAGTATATACAAATTTGTAAGGCACTGGTTCCCACAAAGAACATAAATGAGTCTTCTTCTGAAACAGACAATAAAAACTCTATATATTCCCAACTTTTCTCCCCCAAACATGGCATTGTTTTGTTTGGTGAGAGGAATAACTGCTAAATCAAATCACTTTTGATGCTACCCCTTTCATTTCTACTGCTATGGGACAGCTTCCTGAGGAGATATAAGGACTGAACATGCTCAAGTGTGGAAGACTCTCCTCTCACTGCCTTCCAAGAAGCCACACAGGCCCCACGCAAAACTCCAAAAGAAAATGTATGACCCTAGGAGGACGGAATTCAGCCGTTAATTAAGTACCTGCTATACTTGACTACACACCAATTGAAATGCGTCCAAAAATTCCCTGTAAATAAAACCCCAGCATGTTTTCTAAGAAGCTTTATTTTGGGGGAATAAAAACAATGGTCACGAGTGACTTTTGAGCAGTGCTTCCAGGTCGAAGGCTGGTCTCCTCACACATAATGCTCAGAGTACTTCACTGGCGATTGAACAATCTATATGCTTTCATAAATAAATATTATGTTTCATTTAGTACTTTATCATCCATTATATTTTACTCTCTAATCCACATAATGGAGTTGTGCCAGACTCCAGACTGAACATAATATTTATATATACATCTATATTTATATAATATGTACACACATACATAACTATAAACCTGAACATCTTAGCATATAAGGCCTATCTAACAACTAATAATTTAGGATTCCTTTGGGGCAAAAAGGTTAGAAGAAAATAAGCAATCAACTACATGACTCTCAGGTTCTCACCTGCTCAATGGAAAGACAAAATAAAATAATAATAATAGAAATAAAATTCACTTAGCTGCTAGAAATTTAAAAACTATAAAGGATTATTGGGAGGTGAGTAGGTAGTCTTCAAGAACAATTTAGTATTACCTAAGAAAAGTATATTTTGGTAAGATACAGAGAAAAAAAATCTATTCATAAATAAATTCTTGTTTCACTGAAAGAGTATTATAACTATGTGGGTCTTTTAAAATATTTCAGGAATAATTTTCAAATTTTCATAGCAAATAAATCAGGTTGGGGATTATAAAGTAAGCTATCAATTTTCCCCAAAGCAACCAAATGAACAACAAAGAAGGAATTTGGGCACTATTTGAATTTCCTCCTATTCTCCGATGGAATCCTAGAAATCTAGTTTACTTTTCGTAACCTCTCCATAAAATATTCTGATTTGAAGTTATTCATGTTCAAGAAAAAGACAATACAGTTTTATCTAAGAGGTAAACCCAACCTCACTTATATTTAAGGAAACCCAAGAAAAAACACTATGCCCCGCTTAACTGGCATAAATGTTTACTTACTTGTTTGTAGATGATCTGATTAGAGGCACCAAAGTTTCTCTCCAAGGCTCAGGTGATCATCCCACTTAGTTGTAACCTTATATTCTTTTTAAACTATCACAAAGAATATAATTTGACAAAACAGACACAAACTTTTACATTGCTACTAAGGCTACCTTAATATCAGTAAGCAGCCTTCTGACTATAATTAAATTTGGTACCAACTGTTTTTACTCCCAAGTTGTTGTTTTTTTTTTCAAATTCAAGGATTCAGAAATTGTTCGGAGTGAAAAACAAAATGTTGCTATGAAACCCAGGGAAATGAATGCAGAATTGAGAGCACTGTGTTTCTCCCTATGATTTTCCTAAATTGTAAGCAGTCTCACATGCACTCATTGTTTCAGAGTGTTCTCTGGATGAACAAGACACCAGCTGCAGGTCTACTTCAGAAGTGAGGAAAACATTTTCTCATCTTTCATGCAGCTGTCAATTTTTCAAAAACTTTCCCTCCTTCAGTCACCTGCTGAAAATGCATTAGAAAACACTGCCCCCTGGAGTATTCTGGAAGGAATGTCTTTTTTAAATGTCAAGGGGGAAGTGCTGAAAAATCTTTTTACTAACTACTAAAGAATTTCTAGGCATCTAAGGAAAACCATAGTAAGGAAATGAAATAAAAAAAGTTGAGAAAGGTGTGCACAATTTTAAACTATTAGATTCCTATTGCTAAGGAATATTGGCACTGTCTATGGATTTTATTCCTATTGCTCAGAAGTTAAAATCCCATAGAATGGTGTAAGCAGAGAGACGTTTTATGCAAGTGTTACAGAGCAGAAAAAAATAATAAATTAAATAGTGAATTGAACATCACAAGAATAAAGTGAGCCAGCGCTCCTAGGATGTGAAATGATCATTTACGATGTCCATGCTAGATCCATAGCTATTCTAGCATAATAAATCACAGCAGCCATAATATCTTGTGGTCTCCACTAACTCTCTTTTGCTTCTATCTGAAGGTTATATTTATCTATTTTTAAATTAAAATTTAATGAAATTAACCAGACAGATGCTTCCCTCTATCTCTTAATTCAGATAAAAGAAAGAAAAAAACAACAAAAATAAACCATCCTTAACCATACAAAATAAGGTGTGCATACTTCTTTCCTTGTGCTTCTGAGATAGGCTCCTTCGCACATATGAGAAACAAATCATCTGCATCCTCAGTGTCCTCCCCTACCTGACTGACATGTTCTTACAACACAAAAGCAAATTATTTTAGAGTACCTTGTCTTTAACATGACTCATGGCAATTTTATCTAATATTGATCTTCCTATTTGAGAGATCAAAAGCATGCACAGGTCAATTCTCTGCACATAATCAAAAGCTTTGCTTGTGTTTAATGAGAATGAAGGGATTTCACCATGAAAGAACAGCTGAACACAATGAGAGACACAAGCGGTTCAGAAGAACACCCATCAACACTTCTATTATAGTCACATAAAACCTTCATTTGTTCCACGTTATCTGAAGCTGCAAAAGACCACCTGCAGGAATTCCAAAATATGTTCCCAGAAAGGTAGCATGCATTCACATTGCTGTGGCAGCCCCAAATGCAGGGCTGGCCAAAGTGGTATAAGGAGGCCAGGCTGGGGGTCATCTTAAGATGAGTTCCATTCTATGTTCTCCAATTTCACAGACTGTCTTTTTTTAGAGTGCAACAACATTTTACCAATGGAAAAACATATATTTTAATTTACCTTCCAACACAGTTTCTGGGAAGAACTTTTGTTGTCATTAAACTATAATAGTATAAACCTTAAAACATACAATATTTGTTTTATTTTGGCAAAATTAAAGCATCTTTTTAAAAAAATGGCAATCCCAACATACAGGGCTTTCTTAGAAAGCAACATGCATTATATTTTGAATAAGTTACCCAAGGGATTTCTCCCTCCTACAAACAGACACAGAGGAATCTGTGGTTCTGGGAACTTCTCTTGTCTATGTCTAGGCTGCTCCCTGAGAGGTGGGGTCTGAACCCACCCGGAAGCAGGACAGCATTCAAGGCTTGGACTGTGGATGCTTCTTTAACACCTTTTGGTCTGCCCACAGCAGATGAGTATCTATTGGCCTTCGGCGGAGATGCTTCCTTTACCCTCATATCAGAGTTTAATGTCCTGAGACTCTGACATTTTGGCAAGTGTCTTCTTAACACGCAGGGCTGTCAGCCTCGACGCAGGATTGTGAGCCCAGCACTCTGTCATGAGTTTCCCCATCTGCCTCAGACACTATGAAAAAGAAGAGGAATATTGGAATAATGTTTGAAAAATGTATTATCTGCAAGGCTGGGACCTGACATTTGGCTTTCAGTTTTGGGTTCATAAAGTCTGAAAATAATTTTTAGAGGTACCCTTAAAACTACATAGTAACAAAATTCCACTAAAATTCCTTCTCATGCACAATGATAATCACTCAAGCAGATTTTCAAGTCTTTCTTGAAATAGGAGCAAGCAAGTATTTTTGCTGATGGCAGAAGGATATCTTTGAAGAAGTTCTGAATATTAAGCAAATATAAAAATACCAAGGAATTCTGTATTCTATTCCCACTCCCAGATTGTTTATAACACTTGATAAGTTTGAATATTTCATCTAATTTCATAATATTCAAACAAACATGATTATTTCTAAACTACAGCTGTCTGCTACAATATCAGCATCACACTGAACCACTTAACAAGATTAATGACCTGCACACAGCATCACTAAAACTTTCTCCTGTATTCTCCCATGCTACATCAATCATTGGTCTTCTTATTGAAAAGCACAATTTCACTTCATCAGAAATTCTTAGTGAAGGGATTTCAAATAACAGTAACACCCATAACTACCTTTGAAATAATGTAACTCCAACATTTTAAAATGTTTTCTGCACAGTTCATTGAAAAACATTTATATTATTTAGCATTTCATTAACTACACACAAAGCCAATAAACCAAAGATTATTTTTAAGAGAATTTTACACTGAACAATTAGTTCATAAATAGTACTCTGTTCGATTGCACTGGATTTGTTTCAATTTTGAGAAGAGTCTCTTTTCTTTCTCTGCGTGGGCTTCAAATTCATCCCCGGTATTCCAGCCGTCAGGGGAACTCTAGGGCTTGGATTACTTGAAAGCACAGTGGGTGAAGGAAGCACGAGGTTCAGAGGAGACACAGTTAGAAAGGCAAGTCTTGCCCAGTTTACTTTGTCCTTCCTGGCAGCTTTTTTCCAGAAATATCTGGGTTCCACTAGTAAGCCCTTGGAGCCAAACTGAACATGGATTTGCTCAAATCATATCTTATCATCCTTATTAACAAAGACACACGGTCAGGTAGCTCAACTAGGTCAACCACTTCACTGTACAGAAAACTCAGCTCTTCAGACCCCTGCCTTTTTCCTCATCCAAATGGCAGAAAGCCATTTCTGGGTTTGTTATGAAGAAAAATCACAATGCTTTAAGCATATATATAAAAACAATAGCCTTTAGGCAAATATCATTACTTCATAGATAAATGATATAATGTTATCTATTTTGTAGGCTCAATGTTGACCCACTCAATATATTCTGAAAATAGCAAAATAAAATTGGAAAGAAATGAACAAAAGATTTAGCATGCTACATATAGCTCCATATAAATTACTGCAGTGAGGGAACATTAAAACAAAGAAGAATGTCATTAAGGGAATACTTGGAATTATGGCAAAAGAGGAAAAATCTGTTGAGAAGAACATGGAACACAGTCACCTCAGGCCTTACCTCATCGCTGCTCCAACGATTAGGGAATGAGGGCCGTGACTTCTTGATGCACACAATCTCCCTCATGTCCTCATAAGAGGGGTCAGTGGGCACCAGGTCATGATAGGGAAGCTGGTATTCTTCCACTATACCTGAAAATATATGTTTACAGTACTATTATTTCCTGTAAAGTGGGGGAAAAACTCTTAACAAAGTGTTCTCAAAAGAAATGACTAGCAATATTAAACACAAGTTTAGGCCAACAAACAACAGTAAATCTTAAACAAACAAACAAACAAACAAAACCTTACCTGAATGGTTCTCAATCTAACTTACAAAATAAATAAATTAATAAATAAAATGAATTAAAAAACCCAGAAGAAAATACTTTCATAGGTCTTCAAGCTTTTTTTTCTAATTTCCAAATGCTAAGTAAAATGAGCATATCAAAATTTATTTCCAAGTTTATAAAGGACAAAATTCTTAAGACATTTATATTAAATCTCAATGCAAATTTGAAAAACATCTTGAATTCATACTACATAATATGTGACTGTTTCTATAGTCTGTAGTATGAAATTAGGAATAAGTTTGGTTACATCCAGTTGAACAAAATGCAGACTTATGTTTTCTGCTTAATTGTAAGAAAGAGGTTTTTTGCACATTAAATATTTGTAAAGTTATATATATATACTAAAAATCTTAACCATAATTTTTAAGGTTTAAAAATTGTCTGATTTTTATTTTTTCTTTAATTTTTGCTGTATATACTCCTCTTTTTTATCTTTCCTAATAAGTAATTTCTACTTTTTTCCTTCCGTCCTTTAAAAAAGGCTACTTGTGTCTTTCTTTTAACTCTGTCTGATGAACTCCTCACAATAATGCTAAGCAGCCCCATTCTCAGAGGATGAAAGGATTCTCTTTTGAAAAATCTTTCCAGAGCACCCCTGCTCCTTATCCTAAATCATCTTTTATAGAAATGCTAATGCTTTTCATTAGCATTTGACAAAGATGAAACCATCAAGTTGGCAGATTTTACACCACATCAGAAAATCCACTGGAGGTTCACTGTGGCAAAACCTGGGTGTATGTTATGCTCTTTCTTGCAATCTCAAACACTCACAAAATCATACAAGACAAGAAGGTTGGAAAGTTTTCTCAGATCATTCCAACTCATCATGTGTGCATCATTGTGGCCCCCTGCTGTAACAACTAAGAATAACTTCACATATTAACTATGTTTCTATTTCCTTCTGCTGTGCTTTTTTTATCATCTCAGCATATAATATAATAGAATCACAGGGTTGGACACACAGGAGATTGGCTTCTTTTTGAATTTTCCTCCCTTTATGACTCTGAAGACAATTGGTCCTGCAAACATCATGAGGACAACCACCAGATCTATTTAATTCACCCTATATTTCCCTCAGTGTCTATCGGTGGTGCTGCTGCTTGGAAGAATTGATGGATGGATGGTGAGGCAGGAATATGAACTATAATAGATACCAGCAGAGCCAACCATACAAAATCATGAATTAACCAAATTCTGGCTTTGAACTATAGACCTTACTCTTTTCTCTTTATCACGGAACCAAGTTATCAAAATTTTCCATATAAGCTGCAATTTAATTTTGTGGTTCATTCTCCTTCTCTCTCCTGCTTCCTTCTAAAGTTTGAAAGGCCTACATATGGTTATGTCTCCTGCATCCCAAATTTCCTGAACTAGAAAGACAAACTCCCCAGTCTTCCAATATCTTCATAAAGCAAAATGTTACAGAACAGAAATTACTGTGCTTTGCCTCTCTAGAAAAGAGAAAAGAAACTCGTTTTTTTGAGAGCCTTATATATACCAAGCACACAGGTAGGAATGCTATATAATTCATCTGATTAAATTCTCACAAACACATTCATGAGAAAGGATTACTATACACAAAGAGGAAACTTGGTTCCTAAGGCTTAAAAAAATTGCCCAAGGCCATGCAGTTGGCCTGAGGCAGGGCCAGGACTCTGTCCTCTGAGAAACAAGTCAATCTCCTGAAGGGATATTTCTCAAACCTCCACCTGCAAAGACAACCCTAGCAAAGCAATTAAGACCCTGCTGTGAACATAAAACTAGTTTGTTTCTAAGCTGGGGGGTCATTTCTTCTCTATTTGACACAGGCTTTTCAAATCTAGACTTCTAGTTTGTAGACCTATTTGCTTTAGGTGTTCAGGAAAACAAAAGTAGAAAAGTAATCTTGTACTCTACTACACTGTTAACATCTATAAAACTATTCCAGTTCAGTGCAAGCAGATTATTCAAAAATAAGTTCCTCTCCTTATAAAGCATGAAATCAAGGCAAAAACAATTAATCTACTTTTGTTTTTGGCTACATCTTTTCTTCTTCATACTTACCACAGGAGATTTAGTCAATGGCTGGTTAAAGGAAATTTCTGGTATTAACTTTCCTTTGTACAAAGAATTTTCTCATTTTAAAGGGAATGTGTTCTATTTCAAATTGTTTATAAGAGGCTCAGAATTCTCAAATGAGTAGAAGGCATTGTATTATTGAAAGTGATCTTTCTACATCTATATGTATGAATGCTTATCCATTAACTGTTTCTGGCTTATATTTATTTTTTAATTTGTTCAAATCAGCTATACATGACAGCAGAATGCTCATGGATTCATTGCACACAAATAGGGCAGTTTTTCACATCTCTGGTTGTGCAGAAAGTAGGGACACACCATTCGTGCAGTCATACATGTACCTAGGGTAATGATGTACATCTCATTCTATCATCTTTCCTCTCCTCAAGCCCCTCCCCTCCTCACCTTCCCCTTTGGCTAATCAAAAGTTCCTCTACTCTTCCCATAACAACCTCGCTTTATGGATTAGCATCCACTTATCAGAGAAAACATATGGCGTTTGGTTTTGGGGGACTGGCTTACTTGGCTTAGCATGATATTCTCTAACTCCATCCATTTACCTGCAAATGCCATAATTTTATTCTCTTTTAGTGCTGAGTAATATTCCATTGTGTATGTATACCACAGTTTCTTTATCCAATCATCTATTGAAGGGCATCTGGGTTGGTTCCACAGTTTAGCTATTGTGAATTGTGCTGCAACAAACATTGAAGTGGCTGCATCACTGTAGTATGCTGTTTTTAAGTCCTTTGGGTACAGACTAAGCAATGGGATAGCTGGGTCAAACGGAGGTTCCATTCCAAGTTTTCTAAGGAATCTCCAGACTGCTTTCCAGATTGCACAAATTTGCAATCCCACCAGCAACATATGAGTGTGCCTTTTCCCTCACATCCTCACCAACACTTATTGTTGCTTGTGTTCTTGATAACTGTCTGGCTTATATTTAAATACAAATCTGCATATATTATGGCTTCACCAACCAAAATGAAAATTAATAATATGTATTGCTAACATGTATTGAGTGCTATTTATGTGCCAGGAAGTTTTAATTCTTTTTACATTCATTGAAACATCACAACTGTCTGAGATACACACAATAATCTGCCTCTTCTTTTTTTTTTTTTTGTACCGGGGATTGAACTCAGGGGTACTTGACCACTGAGTCACATCCTCTGCCCTATTCTGTGTTTTGTTTAGAGACAGGATCTCATTGAGTTGCTTAGTGCCTCGCCATTGCTGAGACTGGCTTTGAACTCACAATTCTCCTGTCTCAGCCTCCCAAAGTACTAGGATTACAGGCGTGTGCCACCGCGCCCGGCTGCCTCATTCTTAATAGAACACTGAATCAAAGAAAAGTTGAGTAACTTTCCCATGATGTCCCAGATAATAAAGAGTAGGTAAAAGAACAATTCCCAATAGCAGTTATATGTACTTTGACAACTTGGAGCAAGTTCATGATTTCATGAAGCATTTAAAATGGCTACTTAGAGGAACCACAGCAGAATCAAATTTTTTAAGGAGCACCACCATGTGCAGAATGATAGGGTTACTTGATCCAGAATAAGATTTAGTTCATTACCTAAAAGGAATCAGAATCTAGGAGACTGATCAGGTAGCAGTAATCAAAACAGTGCAGGCAATAATACTTTTGAATATTTAAGGATATCTTGTTGATTATAATTGGTCTTTTGGGGAATCCCTATGCTTGTAGAAAAATTATCACAAACAATAACAATATTCTGATGCTTTAATTTCCTTTTTTAAACCAATGTTTAAAAATTACTTTAACAGGAAGTTTTATAGAGAAGTTAAGGAATGAGTGTCCCAAACAGGGTTTATGACTCCACAGTCCTTTCTGCAGAGGAAGCACAGAGATTGGGACAGTGGGGTTATGGATAGGGTTGACAGGTAGGTGAGAAAAGGCTGAAAAGTAGGAAAGAGGGTTGACCTGATGGAGCAATTGCTGGAGGAAAAGCCCAAAAAGAAAGGAGACAATACACAGGACAGCAGAAGACAGTCTTTGAGAAGACAGGAGAAGCTGACAGAGTGTCTAGAAGAGACTCTTTTCAACAGTGGATTGAGGAAAGGAGGCCAAGATTACTCTGTCAAATATCATTCCCTGGAAGGACTGTGATACATAAACAGAAATAAGTGGGGAAATAAAAGAAAATCTGATTCCACAGACAATATAACTTTGATTTCTGATCAGCAAGAAAGGATATGTAGTAACTCCTATAGTAGCTTTTCAAAGACATCACTGTTTCTTACCTCCTGAAACACATCTCCGAGCGACCTCCCAAAGGATGAGTCCAAAACTGTACATGTCAGCCATGATGTAAGACTGAAAGTGGTTTCTATTCAAGCTCTCATCCAACACCTCTGGGGGCATGTAGCGCTTGGTGCCAACACGAGTGTTGGGTGGTATGTCAACTTCATTTGTATCACTAAGGAAAGAGTAAAGCAGAGCATTATCAATAGCAAACAGAACCAGCAAATGATAGTTGGAAGGGATGGGTTTAAATAAGGGCTTTAGTGAACAGTGGGAAAATAAAACCTTTCAGGGAAAAAAAAGAACATTTCTTCAAAAAATAATTCTTGCTAGAAGTTACACCAAATGCTCACAGGTAAAAATCCAGTGCAGATGAGACTAAATTAGCATGTAACTACAACACAAAAAACTGCATTACCACTAGGTCAAATTTAAACTCTTAACCTACTGCTAAATATCTAATAAATGTCTTTTTAAATGCCTTCTCTTTATATTTTAATAGTTTTGCTTTTACAATTGGTATGTGCACATAACAACTTGGTTTAAGACAGCAGTGTGTGGGGGGTGGGAGGTACGGGGGCTTGATCTCCCAGCTCTGCATGCTAAGCAAGCCCTTTCCCACTGAGCCACACCCCCAGTTTGACAGTAGTTTTTTTTAAGCCAGGTGTTGTGAGGACCTTTGATGTCATAGATGATCAATACCAAACTTACTGAAACACTACCAGGTTTTGGGAAAACATCACCACCTGGGTTTGATCTTATTGCTTCATTATCTATTAAAACATGTACCATCATTTGGGAAGATGTAAAGTATGGCAGATGTCCCTCTGTAGCTCTCAAATGGTTTGTATTCACTAAAACATAACTATAGAACTTTCTTTTAAAAACCTTCTAGAATTTATGTCTAGATAAAAACTATACCAAAAGAAATGTCATCAATATATTCACCAGATTCCTTATGGTTTTCTAGGAGTAACAAAGAGCCTATCTTCATAAGATAAAAGTTAAAATATAAACTCATTAAACAGCAGGCCTTCCTTACCATCTCACATTGTCTTAGATTTAAGACAAACAGGTCTTAATGTACTGGGCTCTTTTCTAAGACTAGGACAAGATGTTAAAACATTAATATTCAGATCAGTACAATAGAGGGAAGGGAGCAGGGGGAGGGGAAGGAGAAGTCCTGGGGACTGAATTAGAACAAGATGTATTCCATGCTCTTATATTTATGTCAAATGGATTCTACTGTCATAGATAACTAAAAAGAACCAATAAAAACATCAATATTCAGTAGTTACCACATAATATTAAAGAAAATCTGTCTGTGCCTCTAAATAGTAAATAAGGGAGGAAAATGTGCCAAGAAGAGACTTAATGGCAAACTGGAAAAATGTCAGCTGGAAAAGATGCTACAAAAGCTCCACCTCCGGTTACCATGTAACTCCTCTCCTGCTCAACCTGCTGCTACGTCTCACGTGAGCACACAGCAAGTATTTCATTAATATGTTTTCTGAATGCATTACACTTTATCATTTTTTTAATCACGAAAGGAAGACAGTGGTGGCTTGAGGTAAGGAATCCTGGGTTCAAGGCAGAGAAAATAAACACAGAGGTTTGCAAATGAAAAGAAAATGGGTAAGGGCTTAAATAAAAACTAGAACATGTCCTGAGAAAGCAATCTAAGAATAGTCTTAACGCAGGCATTTACAAAGGTCAAAGATATATTCTGACCACAGTGGATAAAGATCTTGGCAATTACATTCCCTTCTAACTCCTGGCTCCTTCATGTTTGTTTGGACTTGAGAAGTCAGGAAGGGGCAATGGAATGTGTGGTATGAAGACATCTACTGGAGAACTGAAAGGTACCTACTACCTAGGGGAAGAATTAGGATGTGTGATGGCGAGACTATATGTAGTTCTCTCTAATTTCTTTTTCCCCCAAACACTGCAAAAGCATATAATCAAGAATTCTGGTCAAAGGCAAAAAGCCATTTCTTTCCACCAGGCACAAAATCTCAGCACTGTCATTCCTTCTGCTCCTCCTCCACTACACCTGGTGTTTTTCCAAATAGAATTTGAATAATATCCTCCCTAGGAGTATCTACATAAATATCTTCCCTGGTAGTATTTGAATAAATATCCATCTCCAATTTCAGTTATAAATCCCTTCAAGCCCCAAATATCTGTCATCATTGTTGGGTATTTCTCTAAACAGGGTAGGTAGCCCCAGTCCAGCTCCACTCACAGTGTCTCTTGCACATGTAGGAAAATAATACACTTGAAATGAAAGGAAAAGGCCTGTTTGCAGCCATCTTTGCTATGGATAATTTAAAAAGAAAGGCCATACAAAGGCCATGAAATGAGAGATTATCAATATCCAGGAAAATAAATAGAATTTCACTGAGCAAATTAATTTTGTAAAGAACTGCTACTGGCCAGGCTGGGGCTGTAGCTCAGTGGTAGAGTACTTGCCTCTCATGTGTGAAGCACTAAGTTCAATCCTCAGCACCACATAAAAATAAATGAACAAAGACGTTGTGTCCATCTCCAACTAAAAAAAAATTAAAAAAAAAAGAATTGCTACTGGCCTAATGGTAAATGCCTTTAGCACTACATTTAAGCAAACATGCTAATTTTAAATAATTCATGTCTGACATTATGAAGTATCAGAGTCTCTAAGACACATAGCTCTGCCCTTCTTCCCTCAGGCATGTTTCTATGTTTGAAAGTAATTAAACTCCATTTCTTAGGTTTTTCAGTAACATCACTTTACCTATTCTCAAATAACTACAGAGAAAATTTGAGCTTGTATTAATTTTCAAGGCCAAAATTAGAAATTAAATTGATTTAACATTGGGGCATCAAGAATTAAAGGAAGATAAAAAGAAAGTAGAGTCATCTTGGGTAACACATTTAAGAAGAGGGTACAGTGTGACACAAAGAAGAAAAGGCCTGGAGAACCTTCAGCTCACTCTAGTCTCCTTTCCCATGGAGGAGTGTGGAAGAGTGAGAAACAAGTTTGGCAAGAAAAGAGGTGTGGAGGCGGAAAAAATAACTACAAATCCACAAAATAGTTCTATGCATCATAGTAGCTACACACGTCTGTGATCAGATTAGAAATCTATATACCGGAAAGATAAACAGGGACTGGTTTCTACTGGGAGGGACAGAAGGGAGTGAAACAGGGCAGGGAATGACACTAGCAATGCACTTCCTCATGCCTATACCTGGTGACTGTTCCAGCACACCTCCAGCACAGCACAAGGGCTGCTAAGGAGCGTGCACACCGCAGGTGCTGGCGTTATGGCTAGAGGGATATTTGAGGCTACAGAAAGCCTGGAAGTGCAGCATTGGCTCAGGACCCTAAGAAGGCCAGAGAACAAAATGAGAGCACCCATAGGACATGCCTCAAGTGCTTAGTCACCAGGCCCTGGGTAAAGGGCAGGCAAAAGATTTTTAGTCTGGTGTCAGGGAATAAAGGGAACTTTCAAAGTACAAAGAGCATCAGTATGAGTTTTATTTTAGATTGAATGATTCTCATTAAACTTCCAGATTAGAAGTGTTATATAAAGGAAGACCCCACTGCTCAGTTCCGCACACGGCACATTCCCACAGCACCGTACACCGAAGAAAGAGCTTTACGAAGGTCTTAAGCAGAGCCCAAGTGACAGCAGAGGCCAGCACAGAAGCAGGGTGCTTAGCTCCAAGGACTAGGTTCCTCCTCATGATACCTTACCTAAAACAGGGCGGGGAAAGGCGAACAGGGAAGATGGAAAGATCATAGAGAAAGACAGGCAAAGCAAACACTGTATACCTTTAATAATCTAAAACTTCAGAAGAACATATGAAACAAGGCTGGGTGAGAAGACCCGTGAAGGAGGACACTGTATGTGACTTACTAGAAACATCCTCCCCTAAAGTGTGAAAGAGTCTTAGAAGCTTCCTGTTTCCTGAAGCACTGTCAATAGCTGTGGAACTATTTTCTCACTTAAACTCCGCCCAGTCCAGAGCTCACCCATGAGGAGACTTTTCTGCAGCGCTCTTCATCGCGTCCAACACTGCTATGACTAAATCCTGAGAAATCTCAGGGTTTCTTAGAAACAGAACTTCGGAACTAAAACCTCTCTGGCTGTAGAAACCTGGAGAGGAGTGCTGAGGCTGCCACTAATTAGTTTACTTCTGTGACATCTGTGAGTCATTTAGCCATGCCACTTTTTACAAAAAAAAAAAAAAAAAAAAACTAGTAAGTCTAGAAACCAAAGCAGTGCAGAAAATAATGACATCAGAAGGACTCTGGAAATTCAGTACCTGCTGGGCTGGGCCACCCATCTCTTTACATTTGGACAACTTGACAATCAACAGCTGGGAGATATCTGTGACAGCCTAGTCTTCACTGTAGATTTTCTATTTAAAATTTAATACCTGAGAGGGCCTGAGTCAGGATTTATTTTCCTGCTAAGAAAATACTTTATTCTGACATGGAAGCACCAAAGGAGGTGCTTGATTCTCCAGAGTAAAACATTAAAAACTGTGTAAATTCCTTCACGTCTCATTGTTTACTCTTCCCAGGAGAGATCCAGGGTAATGGTGATATCTGCCAGGGCATCACCTGAATTAAATCTCTGTTGAGCAGGAAATGCATCAGCACTTAGGTCATTTTCAAAAGTGCACAAAGAACTGAATACAGGGCAAAACAGTTCTAGGAGCAGGAAATCCATTTTAAGGCATCATCAGCTCTCTCTGGACTCTCTACTTCCCTGGAAACCTCCGGAAATGACTGAAAAACCTAAGAGAACACTTGCCATAATGGAGACACTGGGATAAAGACTGTTCTCATAGGAAGTTCACATATGAAGTCTGAAAATTCAGCGACTGGATTAGCTATGACTCCACTTGCAATAAAATGTTCTAAATATCTCTGCATGTGCACACACACAAAATATGAAAGTAAAAAAAAAAAAGAAAGGAAACCAAAGGGACATATAAAGAAAGGCTTAAAAGTTAGGCCACAAACTGAAGGTGCAAACTTTGAGACATAGGAAATAATATGAACAGGACCTCTGAAATTATCAAATGTAAGCTCCAATTAAAAGAAGAAGAAACTGAGGTCCAGAAATGGACCTCAGGTAATCAGAATGGCCCCCAGGTAATCTTTAGCTATACGAATCTATGCAACATCTGAGCCAGGGCCACATCTCTTTCCTCCCTTGATGAACTTGCCATTAAATGCCAAATAAATCTCTGAATTATCCCTGATAATAGTCTTCTCCACTTCCTACAATCAGGGTCTGCATAAAATTTGAGAGACCATTCAGTTCATTCCCCTTACATTAAGCAAAACTAAGTTTCAAAAACATAATCGATAGTCTGTTTGTGTTAAGGTCTATAAAGAAGATTAGGTATCAGTTACTTTGCTATTGCCTACATTTATTGATTTAAAACAAAATAGGAATGCTTATAATAACAGGTAACTTGCTATGTCACATTAAATGGGAAAAACATTAATAATTTGGCATAGATTCTGCTCTCAAGATGCCCAATGCCTAGTGGGAGAGATGAGGCATGTACCAAAATAATTATAATACCAGGCAGACAAGGGCCGGGAAATTACTACAGGAGTACAGAAGATAATGTCATTATTCTAGGTGGGGGTTGAATAAAGTAGCTTAGAGGCACCTCTGAGATTAAAGTACATGGAGAAGCAGAGTCATATCAAGTCAGGGACTGTGTAACCAAATGCAAGGCAGTAGTAAGCATAAGGAATTATAAGGAGAAATTGCAAGCAACTCAGTTCTGTAATAGTATACAAACTGGAGTTTGCAGAATATAAAACCAGGAAAGTGGATTTAGTGCAGAATGTATAGTGTCTCTGAAGCTAGGCCAAGGTGTTTCTTCTTCATTCTGTGGTCCATATGGAATCACTCAATTATTTATTAAATAAAAATTATAAGCAACACCTTAGTAATGGATACTGTTATCCGGAAGGTACTGGGATGGAAATTTGAAAAATATGTTATGTACCTTCAAGGGGATTATTTTACACTGGAAAGGACAGACACGTAGTCAACAATCACTGTGAAATGTATCATAACAGGTGCAGGGTCACACTGGAGGGTACAAGAAGATGAACTAAAAATAAGACTTGTATGCAAATAACAACAGAAGACATCTCTTTAGAAGAAAGTGAAGACCAGCAGTAGTCCCAATAGAGAAGGGGATATGAGTATTCAGATAATAAAAGCATGTTAAAAATATGAATATGTAAAGGGTCAGAACAAAGGTAGCAAAAGTAAGTAGTGTGGTAAAAACAAGACTGACCACTAGTCCAGGGTAAGTAAAGAAATAGGCCACTGCATGAAGGGACTCTAACTACATATTAACCCAAAGCCAAAAGAAACTATGAAATTATGATAATGCTTCAAGAAAATAGAAGTCACAGCATGTAGAACAGATTAAATAATGGAAAGATGAAGAGGAAATAATTGCACAATGCTTTACTCCTGAGTGTAGAAAATTGGTGTAGAGGGCCCAAGTGGGCCAGGGACAAGTAGGAATTTCATGAAGACAGAATTCATTCAGTTAGAAAAACCAAAAGTTTGGGAACAAAAAAAAGATGTTAGACACCCTAGGTTTAGGATGGTTCAGCAAAAGTAAGAACTAGAAGGAAAAACAGGCAATCACACAAGTGGAAAGTATTTAAGAAGCAAAAGATAAGAAGAACCAGCAGGAGAGAGAAGAGGTTGGAACATGCAGTAAAAAGTCTCATGGAAAGAGGAGGAGGGGAAAGGCTTGGGTGCTATGGACCATGGGATGGGAAGGGGATGAGGCCGCTGGTGACAAAGATAAATGGTTCTCTTGATGAAGTAGTGTCAGTAGTGGGTGAAACAGAAGCCACATTATAAGACATTAAAAATTACTAGGCTGGGAAAGCAGACTACTCTGTGTACCTCTATGGAGAAATTTAACAGAGGAAGGAGGGAAAGGTTAGTGATCTGAAGAATGTCATGATGTGTGTGTGTGAGACTTGAAAAGGGCTGCAGGTCATAAAAAAGAACTCAGAAGGAAGAGGGGGTGTAATAATCTTTATTGGCAGGAGATTCATATTTCTAACTTAAATCTACAGCCCAAAGCATTTCCTTTGTTTTTAAAGATCAAGAACTTTAATTTGTCATCTTTAAATGGTGAAGACCTTCATATATTTGAGGTTCATTATTAAATCACACCGCAGCCTTTACTTCCAGGTGAAAATACCAACTCATCAGTCCTTTCTTGTGAATTTTATTTTCCAAAATTTTCATCGTTCCTTGACTTTCCCTCTAGTCTAAATTGAGTTTTTAAAAAGGTAGGTAGGTATATGATGGTCCTTCTATGCTAGTGGTACCCAAACTCACCTGTTTTGTTTTCAGAACAGAGGAACCATTCCTCTAATTAAATCATCCTGGAAATAAAAGGAGCCATTCTGCTTAAAGGAAAAGTGAGTATTTTAAAACAGAGTCCCAATTACTGGGCCTGCCTGCTCTTCACTGTGTAGACCAACCAGCCCAAAGGGGTCTGAAAACCACTGCCAATGAGCCCTGGTTTATGTGCCCAAGTATTATATTAATTGTTTAAACTACAGAATAGTGCTGAATACCAGGTGTGTTGTATTAGTTTCTAATATTTCTTATAAAACATTTATGCAAGTTTTCTTTTCCTATACCCCATTAAAAAATTAAAAACAACAATAACAAAACCAAACCAAACCAGGGCTTTCTCATTATATAACTGATAGCTCTTTCCTGAAACTTTTTCCTATTTATAAATATTACGCAGAATTCTAAGGATGGATTCCCAGGCACCAGAAAAGAGAAGAGAGGTTTTCCACAGAAGAGAGGTTCATAATAGCTGTAAATATAACATCAACGGTCTCTAAGCCAGGACCTTGATAAGCACAGAAATGAGGACTGACCCAAACACACTGTTACAAAGAAAATGTCTAGTGATATTTTTCCCCTCAAAGAAAAGTTGGAATTAATGAAATTACTCACCTACTAAATATCCTAGAATTAATATATATATCCTCAGAATAATATAGATTCTGAACTATAGAATCTATAATCTGTAACTATAAAAATGATAGAAAACAACCCTAAAAAGCATGTTTGTTCACTTTGATACTAACCTAATAAATTTAACAGCCAGGCCCAAGTCAGCTATGCAGCAAGTTCCATTTTTCTTCACCAGGATGTTTTTACTTTTCAGATCTCGGTGCGCAATTGCTGGTTTGCCTTGAGTACTAAAGATTTCCGTGTGTAAATGACATAAGCCACTGACGGAAGAGTAGGCTAACTTCAGCATAGATTTCGTGTCTAGAGTGGTGGACTTCAGGTAATCATAAAGGGAACCGTTTTCATGATAGTCTGTGATGAGGTATAGCTGGGTCCAGGACCCAGTCCCTTTGATATCTGCAGCAATGAACCCTAAAAGGAAGAGAGACAAAAAAGATTCAAGGTGTTTTCTCAATAAAATTTAGAATAATTCACAGTATCAAATGATTCTTTGTCCAGAGATATCTTTTTTAGCATTTCACTAAGTTTTCTGATTATGTCTGTGATGGTATTAAATTACTAATACCAATCAGGAATTGTAGGACTAGAAAAAGATTAAAAGTTTATGTCCGAAAACATAATTCCTTTCTGATCAGTAGATGACATTTAAGTTCCCTTATGATGTTAAAGTGACATGAACAACATTGTTTACGAAACACAGCCTTGAGTTAAGATATATACCACACTGATCAGTTTCCATTCCTACTTCTGTGATTCAGACAGACCCTGTCTGGTCTAATAGAAAGTCAATCAATTCTTATCATAAATTCTTTTTTAAAAATTTTTTTTAGTTGTAAGTGGACAGAATATCTTTATTTTATTTTTATGTGGTGCTGAGGATCGAACCCAGTGCCTCACATGTGTTAAGTGAGCATTCTACCACTGAGCCATAACCCCAAGCCCCTTATCATAAATTCTTAATATAAATCAATCCTACAGATAAAATGCCCATAACTTTTGACATTTAAACAAAATATGCTCCTTCAAATCCCTAGGAAACCTTAAGAAATTCTGGTATTGCATTTGCATCTCCAGTTTCTGAAGGAAAAACATTTGAAAGCATTCCAACTTCAGCCTGCCATCGATACACAGGAGTGCCTTGGTCATTCCTTCTGTGAGGCCTACCCTAGAAGCTGTGAGGGTCTTGGGCCAATGCCAAGAAGAAAACCTCTATATGTCTATACATTTCATAGCAAATGTGCATAGACTTTAATATGCAGATGTTAACAGAAAGACAGAGGGAAGCAGAAAACCCTGAGCACCGCTGTACAGACTTACCCAAAATGTTTTCATGCCTCATCAGCACGGTCTGATAGATTTCTGTCTCTCTGAACCAGCTGGCTTCCTCTGTGGTGAAGAACACTTTCACAGCTACCTTTTCGCCACGCCACTTTCCCATCCAAACTTCCCCATAGCGACCTTTTCCAATCTGTTTCACCATCTGAATCTGCTTAGCTATAGTCCTCTGGACCTGTTAAATCCCAGAACAGTCTTGTTAGTGTATTCATGGCACTATAGATTTGTTTAATCTTTTTTTCTCCAGATAAGAAACAATTACTGCATGTAAAATATATTTAGTCAGGAGTTTTCTTTATATAAATGAGTTATTTGTATTTATTTATTAATTTATATTGTTCCCTTTTAAGCATATTTATGATGTTATGGATTCTGAATGCTTAAAATATTGCCTCCAAATTAGTATATATTTCACTCTTCTTATTGTAATATTTACAGAGGAAAAAAAATTGTATGTGTTCACAGCTATTGGCAGAACAGAATACTTTGATTTTCCCACTATAATGGGTTCTCTGAAGCTTGCCACCATATAACAATCACAGGTATGTTAAAGTGAAACAAAATTATAATATACTGTTGCACACACAAGGAAATAAAGAAAATCTCCAAGCAGGTTTCAAAAATGTAAGGGAAAAGGGAAGGAGGACAGGAAAGTAGGAAAAAGGGAGGGCAGTGAGATCAAAGCAGGGAAAAATATACATTAAGCATACGGGAAACCCAGGCTGCTGTCTAATACAGAAAAATACCAGTGCTGAGATCTAGAATCCAAACGGTGACTCCATTAAAACTAGGGGACTTAATCTAGGACTTCAGCATTAAGCTGGTACCATCCAACAGTACTAAATTTGATCTAGGTTGGTTGCATGTGGTGGCTCTTGGCAACAAATGAACATAAATCCTCTCTAGAGGAAATTGAATGCAAAATACTCTTCAGTCCACAATCATGGTGGGATAATAGTACCTTGAAGAAACTCTTGTCGTCACATAACTTGACTGTAATACATTGTTGGACTCACAATAGAGAACATTTCCAAGGTGGTGGGGAGGAAGAGAACAAGGAAAATAGAGGAGGAAAAGAAAAGAGAGAGAGAAGATGCTACTGAATAAATTCCTTAAAACAAAAGGAAACAACCACTATAAGTGAATCCACACTAACACACCAAATGGATTTAACTCAGTCAGATAACCTATTGCAATTTTCAGATACAGAATGCCAAATAACTAAATGAAGTGTTTAAGAAACAGAACATCAGCTGAAAAATAAGCAAACAAGAAAATTACACTTTTGAAAAAGAATAGTTAAAAAGAAAATGGACAGGCAAAGCAGCAGATTGGAGAGAAATGTTAATGAGAGAAAGCTAACGAGCTGGAGAGAAAGTTATTTAACAAGCTGTAAGACAGCTCGGAAGAATTTTAAAGCATACAGTGGAGCAAAGTAAAAGAAAATAAGAGTTAAGTGGCATCAAGGTTAAATGTCTCTGTACACCTAATCTTCCTCACATCTGCACTTACAATAGGATATTTTAAGAAAATTGATATCAATGGGATATCAATGGTTCCATAACTGAAAGGCCTGAACATCTCTGGCGAGTCACATAATCTATAAAACGTTCATAAAAATTCCACCAAAGAAAATCTTATCAGAAAACTAGAATGTACTCCTGTGGAAATATGTTTTACACCAAGTAAAAACTTAAGTTTTCCATTTTGTTTTTGCACTTTTAACTACATACAATAACAATGGACCAACCCAAATAATCCAAATAACCTCATGTCACATTCAGCATATCAGCAGGCTTAATTCCTCCTTGTCTTTTATCATAACAGATTCTAAGGATTAGGACATAGAGTGGTACAGGGCGTTATTCCACCTACCACAGATGTCTAGCGACAGGGATCAGTTCTGCTTTTTTCATAAGGGATTTTATCAATTCAAAAGGTAGTGTTACACATTCCCTGAACCATTAACGGCACTGATAACAGACTGAAAGCTTTTTGGAAAATGTCTGTTTCTTTAAAAGAAGCAATAAAAAATAAATTACTGATATACTACGAAGCCACAAAACCAAATGGGAATAAGCAAGCAAGTATGTATCATACACAGGCCGCCTTCACATCCATTTAGCAGTCAAACGTGTTATGCAAGGTAACCTTTGGTATACCTCCATCCCCAAACCAGACGACAGGAGCATTAAGAGCACTAAGCAGCTGGGAACCAAATACATGAGCAGTTAAAATTATTCACTTGACAGGAAACTTGCCACTTCGATTAAAGAGTTATTGTATTCGATTTATAGATGTTACAAAACATTGCTTATGTAAATCTGTGAATATCCCCTAACAGTTTTGCATATGCCTCATTTCTAGTGATAATACATCTTCTTTAATGAAAGTCTTGACAGCACTGGCAAAGCTTGACAGACTAGGACCAACTTATCTTCAGGATAATATGCCACTAAATTACATTCAGAAACTTAAAATATACATATATTTTGAGATTATAACATCTAAGGACATTAAAATATAACTCGAAAATTTTAAAAACTTATTTGAGTTTTTATTTGATTTAGCAAATGTCTCTGGTCTTTCTGTACCTAAATTTTCTTTCTATTTATATTGGTAGAGATCAGTATTTGAAAATTGGGTGTATAGATAAAATATCTTGCTACAATTTGGATATTAAGTATCCCTCAAAAGTCCATTTGGCACTATTGGGAGGAGGTAGAAACTTTTAACAGGTGAGGCCTACTGGGACGAATTGAGATCACTGGAAGTGAGCCTTCAGAAGGGATTATGGAGCAGAGACTCCTCTTCTTTCTCTCTCTCACTTCCTGACCATGAGATGGGCAGTTCAGCACTCCTGCCATGATGTGCTACCACGAGCCTGAAGCAAAAGGGCCAACTGACTAAAATCTCTGAAACTATGAGCCAAGATAAACCTTTTCTCTTTATATGTTGATTGTCTTGGTATTTGTTATAATAATGGAAATCTGACAAATACATTATCTATAACATATAAATCAGAGTAACTGTGATTCTAAAGAGAGAATTATTTCATGTGCACTGGCTACAAGTGAACATAAATCCTGAAGATTTATGAAGAATTGTCACTATTCCAGGATTGTCATCTTACTTAGTGATTTGATAGTGTCTAATGTTTAAATGCATGTACACATATAGACAGCCAAAACCATGTATCTGTTAATAATGCTATCTACTCTCTACTGTGTCTCTAAATGAGCAACACACACACACACACACACACATCTCTACACACAAATATGTGGCTTAAAATACTTCACTTAATAAGGCTATGTCAAGAATATGTACGGGAAAGAGTTTCACAAAGATTCTTCACTTAAGGGCTGGGGTTATGGCTCAGTGGTAGAGTGCTCGCCTAGCACGTGTGAGGCACTGGGTTCGATCCTCAGCACCACATAAAAATAAAATAAAGATATTCTGTTCATCTACAACTAAAAAATAAATATTAAAAAAAAGATTCTTCACTTAAAAGTTTTAATCGGTTAGAAAAATTAGCTTGTGCTCCTTTACAAAGTCAAAAGTAGAGTATAAATAACAATAGGTTATTATTTATTAAACACATACTATGTATACATTAAATAATATGCCAGGCATTGTGGGGTGTGTGTGTATGTGTGTGTGTGTGAGAGAGTATGTCACACACAGAGAACAGAAACATACGCTATCTTAATTCTTTCAATAAGTCTCTTTAAGGAAGAAAGAAATAGATATTTTATGTTTTAAAAAAAAGGAGAGGACCTCAAATTAAAGGATATAAAGCCATTTGGTAAACATTAGGTCCACATATGTGTGAAGGCATGAATTTTTCTGAAGTTAATGAAATAAACAACAAATCTATACTAAGGTGAGATGTTCATTAACATAACAATATATGGAGAAAGGACCATACACTCCAGCATTGTTTATCTGAAAAACCAAATCTTAAAACCAGATATTAAAGCTGTAATACTGAGACCTTTTTTTATTTTATTTTTTTACTGAACAGTGTTTTATAGAAACCTCCTCCCTTATTTTCCCTATCAAATGCATTCCTCTGATTTATTTAACAATTGCTTCATATCTTACAAAGATTAATAGCACAGATTTTAGGTTCAAATCCTGACTGAGTTCCATCATCTGGGTTCAAATCCTGACTTCTTCACACCGCTATTTGGTTGACCTATTTCTGTTGTATCCCCTGACGTGAAATGCAAGGATATATTTCTAGTACAGTCATGTGCTGTTTATCAATGTTTTAGTCAATAATGGGCTGCATATGTAATGATGATTCCATAAGATGATATTGCCTAGTGATGTCAGAGCTTCCTTAGTTTGCATAAGAACACTTGATGTTCACACAATGAAATCATCTAGTGATGTATTCCTCACAATCTGTCCCTGTCATTAAGTGACACTTAACTCTACGACCTCATAGGGTTACTATGAAGATTAAATTGGAATATATGTAAAGGCCACTGTCTAGATGGAACAATCCAGGCAATGTGGATTGGTACAATGGGTATCAATGGCTTGAGGATTTATATGCTGAACAATTGTATGATATAAGGAAAATGTCATTATTCTGGTATCTTGATTATAGAAACTGTATTCTTATAGACTGTAAAAGCAGAAACTAAAACTTTTTAAAGCAAACAACTGAGGAGCCCCTTAATAAATCAGACATTGTACTGGGAATTCAAAGTGAATAAAATATAGTCTCCACCCCCAAACAGGACCCAGGTCACCAAAACACAGAGATAGATTAATTATAACCTTATTTTAAGTAGCCAGGTCAATATTAAGAAGAAAATATTAAGATAAAAGACAAATTTATCGGGTAACAATAATTCTCGGGTAACAGAGAAGTTGTCAGTGATATGTAAAGTAGGCCTTGGGCCATAAGTTGGAGGAATATTCCATAAAGAGCTTACATTTGTGAAGACATGAACATACCTGGTTTTGAAAAAGTAATTACTCAAAGGTCATTTGTGTAAAAAATAAAAACATGATAGTCACTGACAAAAAACAAATTTCAAGTACATGTCAGGGAAAACCAAAAATATATTGCTTTATGTATGGAGAATTTGTATTGGTGGCAGGATGATGTATCTTCCTTAAATGCAGAGATTTTTTTGTACATAAAAGCCCAACAAATAAAAATGTTCTTTCTTTGGGTGTAGTAGAAATATGAATTGTAGAGTTGAAGTCCTTAATTCAGGTTTCAGCTCCACCAAATTCTGAATATCTGATCACTGACCTCAGCTTTCTAATCTGTAAATTTCAGTTAATAATGAAATATACACACATATATATTAAAATGTACATATATTATATATTAAAATGATGCAGTGTATGTATACATGTTTATATGTATATATATGTGTGTGTATATGTATCTGTATATGAAGAATTGTCACTATTCCAGGATTGTCATCTTACTTAGTGATTTGATAGTGTCTAATGTTTAAATCCATGTACATATATAGACAGCCAAAAACATGTATCTGTTAATAATGCTATCTACAGTGGTTTTGGAAGCACTATATACACAGAAATATTAGTTGTTTTATTAAAAGATTTCCCCCTTTTATGTGAGAGAAGGATAAAAGGAATTATTTTTATTGCTCAAAGGTTAAAAATGTTGGGGGCTAGGATTGTGGCTCAGCGGTAGAGCGCTTGCCTCGCATGCATGAGGTCCTGGGTTCGATCCTCAGCACCACATACAAAGCAATAAAATAAAGACATTGCGTCCATCTACAACTAAGAAAAAAAAATTAAAAAAAAAAAAGGTTAAAAATGTCTGAAGTATCTGGTTCATGATATTACATTTTTTCAAATATCTGTAGTTTGTTTTTATTAGTGATGTGTCTGAATGATACTGCATTCTTAATTTAGATATTAGTACAAATCCAATGGCTTTTAAAAAAATTTTTTTTAGCTGTAGATGGACACAATACCTTTATTTTATTTATTTTTTTAATGTGGTGCTGACAATTTAATCCAGTGCCTCACACATGCTAGGCAAGCACTCTACCACTGAGCTACAACCAGCTCTGAAATGCCTTTTTTTCCTTTACCATTTTATTCCTATTCCTTTCTGAGTAAAACAGTCATTTAAAAAATTTTTTAATTCTTTTTTTGGATAGTGGCTAAAGTGGCTTTTCTTCTTGCCAGTATATTAAATATATGATACTTAAAATAACAATTATAATAAAATTTGTTGAACAATATCCGTCTTCCTACTGGCTTGCAAAATTCTAATTTTATTTACTTGGAAGTACCTGAAGAACTGTGTATTCTTCCACCTTTTTTGTAACTAAAACTTGCCATGAATCTGTGCAATATCTGTGTATCAGCTATTTCTGTTTCAGTGATAATAATCATGTATACTAGAATCTCCTTTTTCCACTTTGAACTTTGACCATTAAAGTGAATTTTCTCTTACAAATTAAAAGAAGTAATTTACTCAAAGGTGAAGCTAGAGTTCAGGATTCAGGTGGGAAGGGAGGCAGGAGAGGGGAGGCAGGCAGGCTGCGCTTAGGTACAGTGGGTATCAAGCCAAGAAAGAAGACCCAGGAGCAGCACTGGGTATTGCAATGTCATATCCAAGAAAAGAACATAGCAGGATCAAAGAGTTTAGAAGGCTGAAAGAGCTCCATAAGTTATTTTCTGCCTTGTCCCAAAATTATAACTTAGAGCAGCAAATCAAAGGCCATCAGATAGATAAAGTAAATAAGATATCCACAGTCAGAACTAGACCATGAAGACTAGAAAAATCAATCTTAAGAGTTTATTAAGGAAACTGTTCCTCATGAGAATTATTTATCTCATGAATCCCAACCATCTTTCTTCATGGTTCATAAAAGAATCAAATATTTTTCTCATTAAAGCAAGTGCCTCGGATTTCGTATATATACGCTTGTCAGGCTGGCAGTGCTCACCATCGGAAAATTAAACCTCTCCTGAATGGAAAAGCTAAGATCTCACCCTGAAACATGAACTCTGTGGCTGAAATGCAGCCTTCTCCCTTTGTAGAAGTGCTCAGATCCCAGTTGGTTGTAATACTTTTGCCTTCAATACCCAGGCCAAAGTGCTGTAATGCTATCCTCACTGAAAACAGAGGGAAGATGGTCCCGCATTTAATGTTTTCTAATCGGCTCTGTATCAGAAAGATGTCTGAGGGTCTAGGTTGTAACCATACACTTTCATTAAAAAACAATCACCTTACCCTCAATATGTCAAAATGTTATCAGGAAGCCCTGCATCTGAGATCTGATGTCCAACTGACTGCCTAAAGCTTTCTCTTTCTCCACTGTCCTATCTATTTCAGTAAAATGAAACCCTATATTTATTGACATTTCCTTTCAGAAGACATTTCCTTTCAAGGTATGTTCTTCTCATACCAGCAGAGGGAGGCCTGATCCACTTCCTGAGCTTTGAGACTGCTCAATTAAGTCCCTCAGGGATTCTCCAGGAGGAATGTAAGTTTCATCCTGTTCTAGCCCAATGCTGTACCGAGGTCTGGTTTCTTGTCTTTTATACCTAAGGATAGACGATTGGGACAATTTTAGAAACTGAAATGTATTGATAAGGGTAAAACATTGCAGATAAATAGTAATAACAGCAGGTTTGATTTTAGTACAAAAATACAAAACAAAATCAAATGCTTATATCTGTTACCCTTAGTTATGGTTTCTAAAATACAAATCTTAATTATTTTGCTGACTTATTTTTTAAAAATAAACTTAATGTTTTTACACAGTCTTAACCACTTACAATTTTTCTATTTCTTTCAACTGCACTTCTATATTCTCTTAATATTTCCAGATAGTTTCAATATTTATTCCCTAAGTTCTTTCCTTTTAATTATAATGTCTTCAATTAGAACATGAATTTATTTGAATCATTTCATTGACATATTTGCAGAGTATCACAAATGAGTATTAAATTGCTCAAAAGCTAAATGATATGGGTATAAAGGTCTTTCGTATTTCATAAACTAGAAAATAAGTTCTTAGGTGACTGAAATAGTTGTTACTGTCACACTCTATTATAACTTTTTATTTTAATATTTAATCTATAAATTATATTTAAAATCTTTTGATATAAAAGGAATTTTTAGTTCAAGAAATAAGGAAAAAATCAAACTACTCAAAGTTCAGTGTAGTCCTTGCTTTACTTTGAATCAATATAAGAAGTAATTAGTCCTAGAACTCCCCACTCATTTCCTCAGAGATGGAATATTTATCTGAGTACTTTTGATATCTGAAGCAAAAATGAGATGGATACCTATTTATAACTTCATTGGGACAAATATTTGTCAATAGTAACAAATATTTTGGTTAAATATAAAATCTAATTGGACTAAGGAAAGCTGCAATGAAGAATATCAACAGACAAAAGTGGTAGAATATTAGTTTAAGGAACATACTATAAATGTCAAATTCCATATCAGCATGTTAGAAACTTACCTGAAGTAACAAAATAAAATGATAAGGACCAACAGCAAACTACAGACAGTCACAGATATAAGTAAGGCCTTGTGGTGTATAGGTCCATCAACAAAATCTGAAATTAAAAAGAGAGTCACAATATGGAGAATATTTTTACTTCAAAATGAGGAAATAAATGTTTCTCAAAAGTACTTGCTAAGTAGTATATCCAAGATAGGAAAAAATTTTTAGCATGATAATTGATTAAAAATATACAGACACTCAAAACTACATGTTTGACTTGTGAGAATCATCCTTCATGTAGATACATTTCACCAGCACATATTTCCTCACTGGAATGAATGGACTTTGCACAGGATAAACCCGCAAAGAGAACAGGACAAGAGCAAATGGATGTCCTTCACAGATATAATTTTTCACAAATGGAAGCACATTATAAACTTTGGATGGGACAGGGAGGAGGTGAGGGAAGGAAGGGGGAATGGGAGTAGCGAAAATGGTGGAATGAGATGGACATCACTACCCTAGGTACATGTATGAAGACACGAATGGTGTGACTCTATGTTGTTTGCAACCAGAGATGGAAAATTGAGCTCTGTATATGTACTATGACTTGAAATGCATTTAAAAAATAAATAAAAACTATATTGAAAAAAGAATGAATGTGTTCTTGCCAAAGAATGTGCGAAGCTTTTAAATGATACTAAATATTATTAAATATATAATATATAGTATAATATAAAGTATGATATATTAAACATTATTCACTTTGTCTTAACTCCTTCTTGACAAAGCAGATTTATTCAATGCTTGCATTCTCAAACTGTGTATGAGTGAGCATGACAGAAAGTCATGCTATTTACCAACTGTTACCAACAAATGCATATTTACCAACTGTGTGTGTATGGGTTTTTGGTTGGTTGGTTGGTACTGGGGATTGAAGGCAAGGGCACTTTACCACTGAGGTACATCCCAGCCTTTTTCATTTTAAGACAGGATCTTGCTAAGTTGCTGAGGCTAGCCTCAAACTTGAAATTCTCCTGCCTCTGCCTCCAGAGTTACTGGGATTATATGCATGCACCACCATATCTGGCCATATTTACTGACTTTAACCCCAGAGATTTTTATATGAAATATCTTTCTTTTTTTGATACCAAGGATTGAACCCGGGGGCACTTAACCACTGAGTGATATACCCAGCTCTTTTTAAATGTTTTTATTTTAATACAGGGCCTTGCTAAGTTGTTGAGGCTGGCCTCAAACTTGGGATCCTCCTGCCTTACCCTCTCAAGTGATTGGGATTACAGGCATGAGCCACCACACCCAGGTAATTTTTATGCAGGCTGTCTCTGGGCCATATTTTGAGAAAAACGACTGAAAGCCATGTGCATTCACACAGTAATAGAAGTAGTACTGCTCTTGTTAAGGGCAACATTTAACCTTGGGAAGAGTTATTATTGTCTTTTATTATGAGTGGAGGTTTTCCAATTGTGCTACATAACTTTACAACTATAGCCACCTAAACTTTTTGGATAGAGTACTTATCCTACCCAATATTACTTTTTTTTCCCATTCAAAAAGTATATGTTACATGAAGACAAACTAAAAAGCACCAACTAACTAAAGTTAAAAACAAATTTACCACCTCCTTACCATGCAGGAAAATTTATAGCTAACAGTTGAATGTATGCCATCTTGGTATCATTGTAATGAGCAAAATAAGTTCATAAGCAAAATCATTCAAAAATGGTATTATTATAATATACTGCATGATAGATTATTTTCATTTATAATATTGTGAACATTTTCCAAAGCAACAATTTTTTTCTGCGATATTATTTAAAGACTACATAGTATTACATGTAAGGACATCCTAGTCAGCCAGTCTTCTCTTACTTATTTAGGAGATTTCAAAGGTTTTGCTATAATACTTCTTTATTATAATACATAACATTCTATAGTAAACAGACACAAGTCTTTGCACATGTTAAAGCTTACTTCTTTGCAATTCCTAGTATAATTAGGTCAAAGGACATATATTTCAAGTCATATTGCCAAATATCCCTTAAAAAGACTGCAACAGCTTCTTCATTATCAATATAAGTATATTTTAACTATTTTGAAAACATTTCAACCTTACAGGAAATCTGCAAGAATAAAGAACTCCAATATCCTAATTCTTCTCATTGTTAACACTTTATATTTGTTTTATAATTCTCTTGCTCTCTTAATGTCCCCATATATACACACACATATATATACGTATATTTGCATTCATATTTATTTTATTCACTTTTTGGTATGCACTATTTTTAATTATATGAAGTTGCAGAATAACACTCCTATCCACTTGTAAATACTCTAAAGTGAATGTTATGATTTACTTAATGGTCTAAAATATTTTTAATAATTATTTATGATCTATACTAGCAAAATATTTAAGAAATTTGTCTATTTCTCAA
>CM053408.1:51432654-51557418 GCA_028644305.1 Xerus rutilus
AAGTACTAATATACTTTTGATTCAGATACCAGAGCATCACATGTAGGAAAGATTAGAAACTGGTGTAACCCACATAGGAATCTTCTTCCTTCAAGAGTCAGACAAGAGTCAGCCAATGGAAGAAGCTAGAATAAGTACCTGGCATGCTATGAGGCAGTGAAATGTCAAATGACAGGGCAGCAGCAGGTATGGTCCTCAAGTAGTGGAGCCAGACCTGGCCAGGATTCAGAGCAAAGGAAGCAAATTGGTTCACATTCCAGCTCAACTACTTCCTTGCTAAAGGTCTTAGCAGGCAACTTAACCTTCCTTGAGGAAGAGGAAGAGAACAGCAGTATTCACTGGTGGAGAACTGGGTAAGATAACCCAAGTAAAGCATCTACTAGAGTTCTCTGAGAGAGTGAAAATCAGTAAAAGGAAATGACTGTTGTTTTCTGTGCTGCTGAAATCTTTTTCTTTTCTTCAGGCTTTTTTCTCTTTTCCTAATTCCCTCCCTCCCGCCTCCTTTTCACTACTCCTTCATCTCCTTTCTTCTCTTCTTCTTATCCCATTCCTGATTCTCATCTTCCTCTTCAATTCCCTTTTCTTTTATTTCACTTCACTTCCTTTTATTCTCCTTTCCTCTCTAGATTCATCACTATGAGCAAAACGTCTATAAACACACAGAGCTTTTTGGCTTAAGAAATATTTCAAGTTTGGGCTAAGGCTGAAGCTCAGTGGTAGAGCACTTGCCTCGCATGTGTGAGGCACTGGGTCCGATCCTCAGCACCACATAAAAATCAGTACATAAAAAGATATTGTTTCCATTTACAACTAAAAAAATTTTTTAAGAAAGAAATATTTCAAGTTTGTTTAAGGATGACTATTACATTGTCATGAATTTTTTTTCCTGTGATATGCTTATTTTTTAAGAAAATAATGACTAAATATATTTATACTACATGACAGTCCACAATACCCGAGAGTGACGTCAATGAAATAATCTCCCGGGTAAGACAAATCAACCACATGTGGAACACAGTGAGACTAACTACGCAGAGAAACCAAAAAGCATTATGTGAAAACAGTAAAGTAGACCTCACAACATCACATCTAATCATCAAATGTTTAAATCATAGTTAGGATGGCCTAAAAGGGAAGATTATTTTGGGTGGCAGAAATCAATTCATATATTTTCTGGAAAACCTAACCACCAAAAAGCCAGAGAAACTGCCAGTTTTTCATTTCAACTAGTCAGTGTTAACAGTCAATAGGTTGAGAGAAACATATTAGTTTTTAAATGGAAGAGATGTGATAGTTTTATGATAAAAGTAGGGCTTTTACAATAAAATATGTATACATGTTTCTAGTCAAAGGCAACTGGTTCTTTTTGCCATACACATCCACACTACCACATCCCTCAGATTGAACATGTTGAATAAACATGTTTTCATATAAAACCCTGCCAAGAGACCCCAAAACATCTGGATTAAAAAAATGAAAGCTTCAATCACTCAAATGTTTTATTTTATTTGTGATGCCAGATTATGGCTTAAGCAAATCATGAAAAGATTAAATATTACATAAATGTCAACAAAAAATATACACATTCACATTTCTTTGTTTTCCAGTTAACCGATACAGATACTAAATTTGGGAAAGCATAGTTAATTATGGCAGTAATTATAGTTCTGGACATTGCATTCATACTCTTAAAAGTTAAAACAATAGCTAGCCTTTCCCTTACTTTTGTTCATGCCTTTGAATTTAGATAAGCTCGACCAAAATGTTTATTTAAATTAAAACACTTCTAAAACTACTCTAAAATAGAAAAAAAAAAAAAACTTACAAGTAATCAGGATGTTTGAAGAAGTAAAATCAAACTGAATCCATACCTATAACGTAACATAACGACAACTGATAGGACGATAAAATTTTAAAACGTCTCTGTATTTTAAAATATTTAATGTGTCAGTTCCAGGTCCACATTACTACAAAGACATTGAACCATGGTTTCTTTGACAATGATGTCAAAGAATCAACTAGAATTTGGCAGACTTCCAAGCCAGGAGCTATGGTTTTATTGGGTGGCGTTTCTATCAGTGCTTTGCTTCACAGAGTTCTGAAGCTAATCGAAGTGGATGTTCAACTTGCCACCACACCAAAACTCACTCTGCAGCTTTGCAAAGCATTCCCAGGACACCATGATGTGTAAAATTACTTTGAATAGATCCATATATAAAGAATATAAGTAACAAAAAAGCTAGACAGATCATAAACTAAGTCAGCATGTTCATGCTATTTTTTTTCCCCAAAGAAAAAAACCTGGAAAGTATTTAGGATCTCTCTGTTTCTAATCCTAAGTGTATCCTTTAATAGGATAATTGCTAAAGGACACCTTAGTTATGTTGCATATTGACCTAAAATGTATATTGTTATTTAAAGTGCTTAAATATTTGCAGTATTAAATACAGTGTGTTTGTGTATAAATATATTTTAAACTAAACTTTGAATATACTGTTGTCAACTACTATCATCACCAATGAGTTTAAAGGTCTATCTCTGCTCAAACAATAGGGAATAATGATAGCAGAAACAAAATTTATTTTAAAAATTTGAATGTCAATCAAAAAGCCATTATAGAGTCTAAAGAGAAATCTTGAAACTAAAGAAAACTGTTTAAAACCTGCCTTGCTATCCACTGGACTTTGTTTATGTATTAGTTATGCTTCACAGAAATGTTCACTAGGATAGATACCAAAAACAATAATAATTACTAAAATGCCCTTGCTATCATTTCTCCAAGTATATGCTTTATCTTGCTAATGTAATTTTACAACCTTATTGTTGAAAAGTAAATGACTCAGTCACTATAGTTTCAAAATCTTCACATGATCCAATAGTTATGTCACTAATCTTACACTTTAAAATATAATTTTGCAGTTTTTAAAACCCATATTTGCAAGCATCCAACTTTGACTTTATAATCTATGAATTAAAAGTTGAATGCCATAGATAGTAAAAGTACTCACAATGTTAAAACACTAAAAACAATTAAATTATGCCACAAGCACTTTACACAAACAGGACACTTGATTTTAACCATGACAGTGCTGGAAAATGCATAGGGGCAAACACACTCATGCAACACCCACGACGCAGAAGTGAAAATATTACATGTAAAAACTTCACTTATTTAAGCATAGTCTGTTATACACATTGCCTCGACAGTTCAGCTAAGCTGCAATTTCTTGTCATCTGATTTTTGTGCATAAAATTTGTGAAGCCCCTGAATTGTTCTATTCCACCCTCTATGCCAAGAAAGACTAAGTTCAAAAAGCTTTTTCTTGTGCCAAAACTGGCTTTACAGATCTTGCTTACATTTCTTGGAGGGGAAAAATAGCCTCTAAGATGGAAAGCGTCTCCCACTACTCACTTTTGATTTCTGCACGCTTGATATATCGTTGCCAGGTTCCCTGGGAAGAGAGACATGAGGAGGAGGAACAGAATTGCTAGGGTTTCCCACTAAAAAGCCCAGCACTGTAGGCAGCACTAATCCTGCACCTGTGATGTGTTATTCAGCAGTTAGGAAATGCAGTCCAGACTGCGGTTGCCTAATACAGCTCAGCTGTTTTTCTCAGTACTCCTTTGATTATAAGCTGGCAAGAAAGATTATTCCGGTCAAGCACTGAACTGTGTTCAGGATCCATGGCATATGACAGTGGAAAGGTAAAAGAGAAAAGAAAACTTGGAATAGGAGAAGAAAGCAAAAAAGAAAGGCCATTGACCACAGTATATTATGTAACATTCCCAGATGGTTAAAAGCTGCCTCTGATGACATGTAAGGCAGAAAAAAATCTAGAATTTATCATTCAAACATCTAGAAATCTATTTTTATATGTCTTTTTGACATTCAGAATGGTCTTTCATAACATAGTATCTTAAACAATTGATAAGCAACACAGCAGTTATAAATCTTTCTTCAAAGAGGTTTACCTTTACTATGTATGTCAAAT
Organism: Xerus rutilus; assembly: GCA_028644305.1. Lineage (NCBI taxonomy): Eukaryota > Metazoa > Chordata > Mammalia > Rodentia > Sciuridae > Xerus > Xerus rutilus. The sequence goes on from CM053408.1 coordinate 51,436,647, forward strand.
TCCTTTTATTTGCAGCCTTTCAAAATGATGGGAAAATTGAATACCAAATCACTGCCATTACTTCTATCTTTTTATCAAATTCACTGTATAATTTGGATTGACTCACTAAAAATTTTATATTAAGTTTATATTTGAGAAAACTACCCTCTTGATCATGTGTGGTTAAACCAGAATGAAATGTTTATTATAACGAGCATAAAATTGTTAATAAGTCTAAATCAATTTAAGAAATACTTATCATGCACAGGCTGTCTGTATAGCACCATAGACTCAATGAGAAGAAAAATGGCCACTGTGCTCACAAACCTTAAAATTTACTTGGAGAACAGCACTAAAGTAACCAATTTTGTTGTTCCTTTGTCGTAAGAAGGATGCTGACTACTCACTCACACCAAATTTGCACTCTGTTTCCTCTTATAGTCCATACAGAAGCAAAACCATCTGTCCCCAACACTAGAATGTGTGCCACTTTAAACTACCTAAAATTTATCAAAAAAAAAGATGTCCTTTCCTAATAACAGATGGTTAAAAAAACAAATGTTTATTTTATACAGAAAAGAGCTTGAAATGAGGAAACGGTCAATTTTGAAAGTTAAATTTAATTTAAATATACATTAAAGAATATGTTTAACATTTGCTATATTTGCTTTTGCTGCTCAGACACTAATTACAGTACTTGCTAAACCAAGCTGTGTCTAAAAACTTTTTATTAGGGGGGAAAAATATGTATCTATACATAGGATATATATTAGGAGAAATAGGGTCAAAAGTAATTCCAGAATTTGACAAGTTTTTAATAGTTTTACCTTACATTCAGATGCCAGTGTTAGAACTAAAATGACATTTACAGTTCCAAGTTACACTCTGAGACCAACTGAAGGAAGGCCGATATTTAGGAAACATGCCACAAATGTTATACTGGTTTCCTCCTAATTCTTCCCATTAATCCCCTTTGCACATCCAAGGTAAAATAAAGCAAATGAACTGGGTCATGGAGATGTATAAGACTAGGATACATAGTTTTGACCATTTTCCCTTAATTATATTACGTTACCATTAAAATGGTACTGAACTCTGAATCACCATCAACTTTGCTCTGCTTTGCAGGAAGACTGCCAAAGGACAATCATGTTGAGTTCTAAGCAGAAAAAAACAAGGAGCATTCTGAATTGAAAATATGTTGTTATAACAATTGTGTTATCTTCAATCTGGGTATGGCATACACAGGAACATTCTGGCCTGATGCTGCTCAAGCTGTCCCTCTTTTGATAAAGAAATGGCTTCAGTTCTCAAAACATTTTCCAAAAGCAATTTTCTTTTTATTTTTAACTGTATAATACCTACTAGCCTCTATGATCCAGTCTCTAAAAGCTTCAATGATTTTGCCTTTCATTTTCTTTTTTATACTCCTTTATTCATGCCAATCATGTTCTCATTCACACCTTCAATTGTAAGGTCATGTTTCCTTATTACATTTTTACATAATCATCAGTATGGACTTGCACAATAAATAACCAACCATCAAATAAAAATAAAAACCAAAAACCACCGAAAGACCAACTCTAAGATGCTACATGAAAAATAATTACCTCTCAAAATCCCTTCCATCACATATTTCTATATTTTGAGCCATACCAACATAAGGCAGATGTGTGTGTGTCACATTTTTCACCCTGAAATATTTTGAGAAATTGAGTATATAATCCTAAATTTCAATATCAGAGTAAGAAGAGTGGGAATACATACATTCTATTTAAAAGTCCAAAATGCTCCCAAATAATCACAATACTAACAAGAGGGGCAAAAGACAGTGGCTATCTTCAATGACCACTTCAGTCAAAAAATTTGCCACATTCACAAAGAACATATGAGATCAAACAAAGTATTTTACCAAAATTAGCTGGCATGTCAGCTATAAAACTATTCCCTATAATAACCTACAGAATACACTATTTTCTGTGTAAAAACCCAGTCAAATAGTAGAGGTTGTAAACTTCTCAGTTTTATCATTTGTCATCAAGCCTGTTGATCCCTCCCTGCTAGAAGAGATTTTTTCCCCTTTAAGAGCATGATAACCTTTCAGAATGAAAAGGCCCTATTTATGATAAGTGAATAGTTAGCAATTATTTATTTTAATTTTGTCCTTCGTATGAAATAAAATATTTTAATTATTTAAACCATGGTAGTTACTTGATAGATAACATGAAGATTTCCTAGTGGCTTCCATTCTCTATCATTAAGTCAAATGGTATGAAAAGTTTTAAAACTCTGCTAATTATTAAATAGACAATCTGAAATAAAGCAAGTCCCTCTAATAGATCCTGCATACATATTCCTCACTCTGGCTCTTAGGACACAGAACTTCATGATAGCTTTTGTTCATGCTAAGATCATGGTCCAGGACACATTCCCATTCCCATTTCACACCAATCAGTAGGGAAAAAAAAAAAAAAATGCTGTCCAATAGGAGCCATTGCAAACAATCCACTGACCCCAGCTGTACCAGGCTCTTGCCTCTGTGGAGTTCAGTGTCTCCTCACCAGCAGGAAAGTATAAGCAGAGAGATCATTAGTTATGACATGGAGACTCTAGCTGATAATGTCAACTCACTTCAGGAGCTATTACACTAGAAACAGTGTGCTGAAAGCCATTTATCTGCATTTTAGAATAAACACCAGGAACTATTCAATTAAATAGACCATGAGAAATAAACTGTTGATGTCAAACCAACTGAAGCTTAATTTTAAAAAGAAAAATCTGTAAATATAATAAAAATCAATGCGGGATGCCAATGATGCTAAAATGTAAAAATACTCAACATTTTATTTTACAAGATAACAACATATTTAAAAAGACTAATTCGGTTATTGAAGTTACTGCAGAGTAATTTGAAGTTCAAAGTAAAGCTACTGAAATCTGACATTCTCTCATAAGTGACCACATATAAGGTAATAATGATATTGAGCAAATGCATGTTATCAAGGAAAGCTTTAGCTATCACTATGTAAAAGGTAAAATTGAACTGGGTTGGCTTTCTTTATGACCACTATTCCTAACAAATAATTTACTATGAGATAATTTGTAAATGATTAGATCAAAACCAAAAGCAAAACCCTACATGTGCTGTTCTATGCCTTATATATGTATCCATTAATCTATCTATAATATATTAAAATGCTTCAAGAAAATGTACTATAAATTTAAATATACAATTGAACCTTGGAGAATCTTTATTCCACAAGTAATGAGAAGTCTAGTAGATGGAAGGGAACTTGAGGAGGGAAGAGGGGGAGGACAGGCAAAGTCCTGGGGACTGAATTAGAACAAATTATATTCCATGCTTTATAATTAATGTCAAAATGAATATTGTTACTTATAACTAAAATGAACCAATTTAATAAAAAGAAATAAGTGAACTTACCAATGAAAAAGTAGTTTTGAGAAATAGTTTTACTTTTCACAGAGAAGTTGACTTACAGACTATTTATACAATTCTACTTATATGGTCTCAAATAATTAAGATTTCATTTTTAGAAGTCCAAATGGAAAATTAATTGCAAATTTGTTAAAAATGTGATTTTGTTTACCAAAATGTGTAGAATTTTAAACAAATCATTTGAGAACTAAAAAAGAAGCGTTTCAGACAAACCTAGACCTTTACCACATAGAGGCAAAACACTACATTTAGAACGTATTTTTCCTACTTGTCAGAAAACAAATGAAAATCTGCTCTTTTTCACACTTCCAGATGTCAGAAGCCCTTCAAAACAATTTTGAGGTCAGAGAAGAGAACACACAGGTGTGCTTTATGTCAACTACTGAAAGTACCTGCAAGTTAGCCTGGAATTTGATCCCTCTACCAACACATTCTTGTGGGCATTACAAATGCTCCCTAAAGGAATATTACACTAATGCTGACTAATTTTTAAAAACATCCCAAATCTCATTAGACCTATTCCCTAGCAGCATTGTTCAAAAGCATCTCTGCTAATAACATCAAACTCACTACCACCTCTTAGCAAACCTTTAATGTTTTCTCCAGTATCACCTCTTCTGTTCCATTTCACTAACAATCCAACAAGCTGAACAATAAAACATACAACACCAACACATATGCACTTTGTCCTATCATGACAACTATGGCAGCCCACACAAAAAAATAACTGTTAGGTTATAAATAAGTAACAAATGTTGAAGAAAAACATTCACATTAATGGCCACTGGTCTTGAGGAAAGCATTATATATTTTGACTGCTGGTTTAACAGTCATGGCACAGAAAGGTACGAGTACTCTTTTCAAAGATGAAATTCCATTTATTTATGCCAAGAAACCAAAAAAACCAAAAACCTATGTTGTTAGTCCTTTGAAATCAAAGATAGTAACAAAGTAACATACTACTAACAAAGATAGTAACATACATATGACATGCTCTCAATTTTTTTAAAAAGAGGGACAGGAAGAAAGTAATTCTTGTCATTAGATGACTAGGTTCTCAATCAAGGCCAGAATCTTTCTGCCTATCAGAAGAATGACCTAATAATCATAGATTTCTGATTGTTATTTACTCACGGCCCAGAAAAATCACATCAGTCTAGTCTTTAAAAATTCATCATTAGTAACATTAACACTCATTCAAAAAATTTTGTATTTATGTAGCCCTTCCTTTCATACACACACCCTACAAATATGTCCAGTGAGGATCCACAAAGAACAAACTGTTACTCCCATAAAACTCATCTTTTCTTGCCAAATATTCCTACCATTTTACAAGCCTCAAAAATGTTTTATTATTGAACAAACCCTCCAGCTAATGATCAAAAATGTATAAAATGTTTTCCTTTTCCTTTTTCTATGTCCATCATCCAGTACCTGAATGCTCATGCGCCCAATGAGAGCTAATGCGAGGACAGGGTGTGCGGTGGCACTCTAAGCTTCTGTAGCAGTATCAACAGTGGTTGATAATTTTGCTTAAACATTTCATACCAACACATATCAACATTCTCATTTTCACTTTTCTCCTCAGAAGCCTTCACTGACCCTTCACAATGTGTGGGAAAGTGGGTGGAAGGGAAATCTATTCAGTGATGTGCAGAATATGCCTTTCAGATCTGAGATCCTTTTCTGCCTCCTCCTTCATTTGTTGTCTCCCAACTCCTAATACTTTCTCAAAAACTTGAAATATTCTTCAAGACTCAGGCATCTCCTTTCTTCCCTGCCACTTGCACTGAGCAGCTAGGAAACACCAGTTGTAAAATGGCTTCATGGCCCCCTCCACTCAACAATTCCTTCCTGGGAACCATCTTTCATCCCTGTTTGCTGCCTCATGAAACTGCCCTGCCATTTGCTACTCTCTTCTCACACACCCAGATGCACAGCTTGGGCCACCAGCCCTCTCACAGAGGATGGTTTGCTTCATACATCCTCTTCTGGTTTATGATAAAAGGGCTGTTTTCCCAGCCTCAATCAGCCCAGCTGAAGAGACGTTTTAGGACATAGAGAAAATGAGGGTATTGGGTAAGAAAGGGTGAGAGATCCCTGAAAAGAAACCTGACAGGCTTATGCTTTGCCTGTTATATCAAAATGTAATAACTTATATACACAACATGTAACCAGGCACCAACTCTTACAATAGGCCAAGTCACACGTGTAACAGGATAACTAGACACCAAACAGGTGTCAGAATTGTGATTCCTAGCCCCAGTTACGTTACTGACTTGGAAATCTTCTCAATGTCTTGTTTGGAAAACCAGCACTGTGATGACTTACCAAATAAAGCACAGGTAATAAACATAGGATATCAGGATATATTCGTTAAGGGAATACTGAGCAATTTCACTAGATCACCAGAAAAGACTCAGCTAACCGTAACTGTCAAGATTAGAAATGAGTGTGAGGAAATGATCCTGAGTCAACACCATATGTGGTAGTGCCACACAGACAGGACCACATTCCCTGACTGGATAATAAAGGGTGCAAATGAATGTTTCTAAAGAAAGAAATCACATGCAGAAAGAAGTGGTGGCTGCTCTGGTAACTTCAAAGTACACCAAAACACTCTAACACCTCTACTTCCAACTCTATCCTTACCTCATAAAGGATTTGGAGAAGTATATCTAACCCCCATTGTCTAAAACTATAACTACTCAAGGACAGGAGGAATGAAAATAAACCAAACCTTCATGGCCATAAACACAGGAAATCATTCATATAATATGGACAGATTATACACACACACACATACACACACATCTATACATGCATATATACGTATGTAGATACATAGTGTACTGAGTACATATAAAGATACACAGATATAGATACAAACATATCAAGATATACATATCCTTGTAAATTAAATATTAAAGTATATATGAATGTCCTGATTTCATCCATCTAATTTCAAGTAGATTTTAAAGACTGCTTTGCAGAAGGGAATATTTCATATACTTCAACTTATTTATGCTTATGTGTTTGCATTAATGAGTTTAATGATAAAGTGACTGGAAAGGACTGGAAGAAGACTACATTAAAGAAAGAAAAATGGCATGTAAACTTCAAAACTTAACATATCAGTCTGAAAATAATCTGCATTTCCTTTGAGCTTATTATGTACACAAAATATATTTCAATAATGATTGTATTTTACTGATACAGCATATTTACTTGGTTATGGTTTTAGTTCTACTTAGTAAATTGGGAAAAAATTATGAAGAAACACAAAAGGAATAAATAAATATCATAGAGTGATGACCAAAACCTTAACTCCATCCTCCAGAAGGCTCTCTGAGTTGTGAGTGAAGACAGACAGCCTCAGGATGCACAGTACTATACCCTCATCTTTTTGTTTTTGTTTTTATTTTTTTATTTTTTTAATATTTATTTTTTAGTTGTAGGGGGACAGAATATCTTTATTTTATTTTTATGTGGTGCTGAGGATCAAACCCAGTGCCTCATGTGTGCCAGGCGGACACATTACCACTGCGCCATAACCCCAGCCCTACCATACCCTCATCTTTTGAAACCACTAGAAGATCGTGTGTGACCCTGTTAGCTGTCTGCTCTGAGGACATGGGCTGTCTGGCCCTGACTATCATGTGCATTTTCCTGTTCAAACAATTTTCAGTTCTTTTTGATTTTTAATTGAAGTATTACAACTCCTCCTGTACCCTTTTAAAGTCACTTCAGCTGAACTTCTAACACTTCACAAGTTTCTAGGATTTGAAAAAAATTTTGAATACAAGTCAACCAGTAGCCACAGAAGGCTGTGATTATTTACCGTAACCTTTCTGTCCGCCTTCTAACTTGGTTTTGTGTTTCTGTTTTCAGTGACATCTGTGTGGGAGAGGAAGTGTAGTTCTTCCCAAAGATGCTTGAGTGCTTTCAGTCTGACTAAGAAAAAAATAGAAGGCTAAAAGAGAGGAGAGAGAGCATTATGTTAAAAATACCAACAGGTTAAAGCAAGTTAGGGGTCACACTTTTATATTTGTGTACTCTGAAATACCTTATTATTAAAATGAGAGTGTAAGAAGATAAATTCTCTAGTCTCTCCAGCATTCCCAACATAAACTTTGGCTTTTCTAATAGGCACTTTTCCCTCAGTCTGTAGTATGAAAAATGGATACTGAATATAATGATAATGAAAATTATAAGGTCCTAGGTTTAATTCCCCAAATAAATAAATCAATAAAAATTAAGAATCTTAGTTTTGGCATTTATTATTAAAGTTATGTGACCTAAAACAAGTTCATAATTTCCTTCAGTCTGAAACATTTCATGGCAACAGTACTTACACTTCATAGAGTTTTGAAGAAGATTAAACTAGATGTAATCATTTACCTGCCTTCTATTTAGCATATTAGAAATTAAAACTGAACAGTCTTAACATGTTTAATGTATTTTAAATAGTAAACTCATTATACTTTAACATATTTTCAAAAAATAGCAGTACATCTACATTTTTGCAAATCTCTTTAATGTCTAACTCAACATGCTGTTTTGGTTGACATATGAAGAATATACGGTCTGAGACCCAGCATGGTAGTAAGTACCTGTAATCCCAGCAACTCAGGAGGCTGAGGCAAGAGGATCACAAGTTTGAGGGCAGCTTGGGCAACTTAGTAAGACCCTGTCACAAAATTAAATAATCTTTTCAATTAGGGAGATGTAGCCCAGTGGAAAAGTGATGGAAAAGGAGGATATTTTAATAGCTTTTTCACATAATAGTGGTTATTCTTTAATACATTAAAACACTAAATAACTGAAATTCTTTAAGACATTAGAACTGTACAAATGACATTCTCTTAAAAGTTACAATGTAGTATTGAAACTTCTATGAATGAAATTTTCATATTCTGATAAATTAAAACCTACTGCCAATCATGTATTGTGAATAGATCTTTCACCCATGCATAAATATGAAACAATGTGCCCTGTCATCTGGAAAAAATATTTGGTTCACTTAGTTATGCAGACGAGTTGTATAGATACTAGCTTCCCCAAATCCTAATTTTTGCTTGAGAGTTTGAGTTTTATCATTAGCAATAAACACTGTCAGTTACTAGTAGTCCCAGAAGTGACAGGCTCACTTTGTTCATTTTTGAGAATATGTGTGCAAATACTCAAGTTTGAATGCCACAGTTTTTCAGTCATTCCTTCTAGTAACAATTTCTTTTCATGAATTAGTCTCAAGACAACCATTGATTTCTGGTATGCTGAAGAATGTCATTATATATATTTCATAATTCATCAGGCAATATAAAAAGGTATTTACTCAGAGGTTGAGATGTAATAAAATAACTAGACACAATAATAATAATATATGTTATCATAAGCATATGTGTGTAGATTTGATTTCTGTTTTGCCCAATAGCAGGGAAAGGTTTTCCTAACTCTTCCATGTTCTCTTATGACAAAAAACAAGCTATTGGCTGGAGCCCTTGCTTTCTATCCCCTTTATCCCTGTCCCTAATCAGTGCTACTATAGTACTCTCTGATCTCCTTCCCACTTCCATAATCCATTATTTACACTGCTCACTTAAAAATAACAACACACATGCATGTCCTTGCAAAACCAAACAGCAAGCAAAATAAACAAAAATCTTTAATGGTTCTCAGGTTCTTAGGAAGGCATTCAAGTTTCTCTGTAAATTGATTAAAACTATTTTCCAGCTTCATCTCCTACCACAGTGTGCTCCCTGTCTATATCTTATTATATTATGTGCACCATAATTTTTATATTCTCATGTATTTTTTCATAATATCCGTTCAGCCTACAACATTCTTCCTTTCCTTCTTTCCATCTATATTACACCTTCTAATAAAAAGTACATGCTTGTTTTTGATGTATCCATGGAATTTTACCATGCTATATATTTTACTCTACCTTAAATAGTACCTGTATCTATCCTTGCCTATGACTGTTTTATTGCAAGCACTATGTTTATTTATATATGAGTTACCCAATTGATTATTAATTTGAATTAGCTATGATCTCAGGAAAGTTACTTAACCTCCATGAACTTTCATGTCCCCACGAAAAATGAGGATAACAGTAGTACTTATTAATATACAATAAAATGCTTAGAATGGCATCTAGAACAGCTTGCCCCATATGAGTAGGCACAATTTATAGACTATTATTAGCTGCAATCTGTGACCAAAGAAATTCATTTTTTGATGTTAACTGGCTCACATAAGTATTCAACTCTGATTTTAACCTTCATAAAATTTTGAGCAGACATTAAAGTTTTTAAAGCACAAATTTTTTAAAGCAAACTAGATTACTTTATAACTTTTCAAAGTAGTTTTATATCAGCAAATATATTCATTATCATAATAGGCCTAAAAGACAAAGCTAACTACAATATAAGACCATTCTGGAGTATAACACTAATGAAACTAACTAAAACAGATTCCTTCAAGCATGAAAAAAGCTCATTCCTTCAAGCAAAGCATCAGTTCATCCTAAAACTTTACTGTACAATGAAATGAAGGTTGACAATCAAGGTGGGACTCTTGGGAGGAGATAAATTTATTAATTGGATAATTTCATTTCTGGCCACAATTTATGAACTTTTTTTTGGAACGCTTTCCAAACATTTTACTATTCCCAAAAAACAATTAAGCCTTATTTTATAGTTGAGCCTCAAGGTCCTTTCTCTTCCCTCCCTCTTTGTAAGAGCCAACAACTCTGATCCATTAGCCCTCAGCTGAACTAGAAAGAGAATGGACATTAGAGTTGTGATGTCAGCTGGATAGAAGAGAACAGCTATGGACCTCACTGAGCTAGAAGAAAGAGCCTAGATATAACATACAACAAAAATACACTGGTCAGCACTAGCGTAGCTGATGGTTTACTTGGAAAATATGGAGAGAATTGGCCGTGTCCTCTAAAGGTTTCCTACTCCAAAACAGTGACTAGACGGGTTAGAATTATAAAAGCAAATTTAACACCAACAAAACTGGGAATAAATATCCAGTAGCCATTAAATGATAAAAAGATTATTTTCTAATCTTTCATCAGGATTGTATTATTAAAGTCACACACACATATATACACGTAGTAATGAAGTCTCTCTATGATACATTTAAAAGATTGAAGACTAAATCACAGATTCACTATCTGCTTGAAAATCCTAATTATAGCATCATTTTCTAATAGAAAATAATTAGAAGGAAGAAGTTTACTTAGTTCCTGTGAAAAAGATATAACAACTTGTGTACAGACTCTGCAAAGAACAGATGGTGAAAAGAACAAAAATTCCAATAGTCACTAGGACTTATTATTACAAATTTATGAGACATATCTTTTAAAAAGCTTGAGTTAAATAAGAGTTACTCATCACTTTACAAAGATAAATTCAATCTTATGACCTATCATGTATACACTAGGCTGGCAAATATCTTAAAAGTAATGGAAAATTCTCTAGAGGAACACTGTAACCAATAGAACATTTTTTATTTCGAAGTTTGTGCTTACTTTTGCAAATGCTAAGTAAGAAAGCCTCATGGAAAGAGAAATACATAGACTGATACTTTGTTGTTTCTTGTTCATTCCAACACATGCTTCTATTTCATATTAAAAAATAGAAGTAAGTGGGCATGTAACTTTTCTAGGCCATACTACCTGATTTCATTGTCCAGGTATTTATTTCCATTATCAAATAACTGATTTACACAGCTTAGCAGCAAAAATGGTAAACTGCTCCAGCTTCAAAGTATCTTGTTTGCTGCAGCAATTTCTCATTCATAAAAGACTGTTTTGAAAGTGACAGAATATAAATTGAGGCATTCCTTTATCCTATGTATGTATCATATTTGAACCAAGGGAACAGCTGCAGTCTAAGGCAGCTGGAAGTGGCAAGATGGAGAGCCTTGGGTCTTGGGAATAAAGAATGGAGAAAAGCTGAAGTGAAGAAGAAAATTAAAGTGTTACCCAACACAAGAGATCATCATTCCTTTGCCTCACCTGAGCAAGAGAAAAATACAGACATTTCCAAATGGCCTTAGCAAGGGCCAAATAGTGTAAATTGTTAGGAAAGATTTTTCAAGGAAGAGAAATCAGTGTGTCCAGCACTATTCTAAGGCCTTCATGTTTTAACTCAGCTAAGATTCCAACAGGCGTGTGGGGTGTGTATCTTCTCCACAATTCTATACGGAAACTAAAGCACTGAGAACTTACTCAAGATCACAGAACTGGCAAAAGCTGAAACTGTGGTTCAAAGACACAAAAGTCTGACTCCAAAGCCTGATCTCCTAACTATTATGACATGATAAAAGCAGGGTTTCCAAGTATCTCCAGAGACAAACACTTGCCAAGCCAAAAGTCGGTGCAAAACTAAAGTTACCATGTAATAATCAAATGTGTCTGTTATATTGAAACTACTCCCTAGAATTATTTTTAAAAGCCAGTTTACTTGCAGTGTTTCTGACTTGACAAGTCACAAGCAGCCAGCAAAAAGAAACTGGAGTTTCTATTGACCACCACATTCCGCTTTAGTCTTAGAAGTGTTTTTTATCTCTTGTCTTTTGAAATGAATTTTAATGAGCTCCTAATTGTCAAAGGACTTTATAAATATTCATTAGACATTAAGAGAAGTTCTTTCCCTTCCCTAAAAGCTCAAAGAGAAAAACAATAAGACTCCAAAGTGGATCCACATAAATAAGTGCAACTGTAAACATTTAGTTTTGTATTAGATATTTATCTCAATGATTGGTATCACCAGAACATTCAGAAAGACAAAAATAAGAGTATTTTCACACTGGCACTTTTTTACAATACAGAGTATTTTCATCTCAATGGGCCATATTTTCTTTTCATATCTCATCCAATTTTGAATCATCCAGAACATTTCACCTACTCTTTATAATACCTTCTGTGCCTCCAAATAGTAAAATAGTTTTGATCTTAGGAGGAAATGATTTTGGTCTAAATCAATGGGGCAAGTCCTATTATTACAAAAGTACCCACAACCTTTTCATAAAGAAAGCTTTTCACACTGCCTTTGAGTCTTCATAGGAAGCATTCCAAAGTGTTTCATTTAACATCAACCCTAAACAACATCAGATGATAACACCACACAGATGAATGTCTCCTACTAAAGTTGTAGTCCTGAGTGCTCCTCCAAGAGGGAGGAGATGCCCACAAGAGAGTGGCAGCTCCAGGGTTCCTGAGATCAGTCTCAGAAGTACAACAGTCTGGCAAGTAAAATTAACTAAAGCCAATCTATCCTAAATCCACACTCCTGATTCAGTGTTGAAAGATATCTGGAAAACAGGGAAAAATACATTTGCTAGTATTTGCATTGTTGTACTAAAAAATACAACAATGTTTTTCTCCTCTATTAGAACTTTTGTTTCCTCAATTAAGAATAGGTTTCTATGGAGTAACTTCATAAACACTGAACAGCCAAAGACTCTACTTTGTCATTATCATAGAATTAGAAACAAGATAAATATCAGTCCAATACAAAAAAAAATAAGAGATGAGCATTATATTGACAAGATGGAGATGCTTATTTAATGGAATCCTACTTCTATAATTTCTAATATGATCCAAATTCAGAATACTTATATCATAAATGTTTCTGAATTTTAAAAAAATAATTAATCAAGATTTTTTAAATTTTTTATTCTAAACATCAGAATAATCCAAAAATACAACTTCCATATTATTCTTGCCTTGTACTTCTCATTTTCTTAAGCTTGGGTGGGTCTGGGTAGGGATGGGGTAAAGACAGAAGGTGGTTTGCAATGGTTATTAAATCAGTTCTGCTTTGTGGCTAGATAATTATTTTATATTTATAGGAACTCACATGCTTTTTCAAATAAAAAACACAAGTCTTTAACTACTACAACCATTAAACACAGAAACATTGTATAGTGCCTGGATTCACAAACAGGAAACAGTGGCCACAAAATGTGATACAAGGATATAATGATGCAACTCAGGTCACAAAATGCTAAAGAAAGGAGTTGTTGTTTGTTTGTTTGTTTCAGTATCCACTTGCACAGTAACAATGTTTTAAAACACAGCCTACTACGGTTTGAATGTTCCCTTCAAAATTCACATTGAGATTCAATTGGCTTGGTAAGGGTATTGAGAAATGGGCCTTCAAGCAGTGATGAGGGCTTCATCCTCGTAAACACAGTGGGGGTATCACCCCAAGAGTGGGTGAGTTCCCAAGGAAGAGGATCTACTGAAAAGCTTACTCAGCTTTCTCTTGCTCCCCTCATGCATGATGCCCTCTGCCATCTTATAAGGTGACAAGGAGGCTCTACCAGATGTTGGCACTTTAATATTAAATATTCAACTTCCAGAAAGTGAGAAATGATTTTTTTCCTTTATAAATTATTCAGTCTGTGATATTCTGTTATACAACATAAAACAGACTAGGTGACAGACTAAGCTATCTGGGTTTATCATTTGAGGGTTATATTACCACCTTCCAGATGAGTATGTATTATTATATCAATAATAAAAGGAGTTAAGAAAAAGAAAATGTAGGTCTATGGTATCCTTATTGGCTGCTTAATAATTTCAAGTTAAGAATAAGAAACACAAGTTTAGTTCCAAGTAGTCAGCTTCAATAGATAGATGATCTTTGAATAACAATGGTTTGACTTAAGATTTTTCTACTTTTGAATGATGTGAAAATACCTCCATACAACCATTCTGTTATATAAAATATTCAACATTTTATTTAAAAATAGGCTTTGTATTAAATGATTTTGCTCAACTGTAAGCTAATGTGAATGTTCTAAGCATGTTTAAGGTAAGGTAGGCTAAACTGTGGTGTTCAGTAATCTAGGTGTATCAAATGCATTTTCAACTTACAATATTTTCAATTTACAGTGGGTTTATTAGGATGTAACCCTCTCATAAACTGGGGAGTATCTGTACATGAAAAAATCTTGGTAAAGAATGAAACCACATTAAAATTTGTATTTTTTCCTTATTTTATTAAGTTTTATTTTGATCTCTATTAAAGGTAACCTGGCAATTGTCTTCTACTTCTTTACAATACTGAAAATGTTTAAGCCTCTCCTGGATCCAGAGTTATCTAAAATGTTTACTGATTGAATAAACTGAGCATAAGCTATTTGATGGTTAATTTAATATGCCAATTAAACTGAGACATCAGGTGCCCAGATATTTGCTCAAACATTATTCTGCCTTTTTTGCAGCAGGTTTATAGCAAGAACACAGGTATCATGAAAACCAGCACTAAATCAAAACCAAAATGGGAAAAAACATATAGATTTGGGCAAGTCCATCACCACTGGCCATCTGATCTAAAACTGTGGTCAGCTCAACTGAAAGCATTCTTTCTAAAAACTGGAACAAGACAAGGATGTTCTCTTTCACCACTTCTATTCAACATAGTCCTTGAAACTCTAGCCAGAGCAATGAGGCAAAAGAAATAAATGGGATACAAATAGGAAAAGAAGAGCTCAAACTACCCCTATTTGCTGATGTTGTCAACAACATGATTCTGTATTTAGAAGACCCCAAAAACTCCACCAGAAAACTTCTAGAACTCATAAACAAATTCAGCAAAGCAGCAGGATAAAACATTAACACCAAAAATCAATTGCATTCCTATACACCAAATGATGAATCAACTGAAAATTAGGGAAACCATCCCATTTACAATTGCCTCAAAAAAAAAAAAAAAAACCCTTGGGAATCAATATAACAAAAGAGTTGAAAGACCTCTACAATGAAAACTACAGAACACTAAAAAAAGAAAATGAAGACCTTAGAAGATGGAAAGATCTTCCATGTTCTTGGACAGGCAGAATTAATATTGTCAAATGGCCATACTAACAAAAGCACTACACATATTCTCAATGCAACGCTTATTAAAATTCCAATTACATTCTTCAGAGAAATTGAAAAAGCAGTCCTGAAATTCATTCAGAAAAATAAGAGGCCCAGAATAGCCAAAGCAATCCTTAGCAAGAAAAATGAAGCAGGAGGCATCACAATACCAGACCTTAAATTATACTACAGAGCTACAGTAACAAAAACAGCATGGTATTGGCACCAAAACAGACATGAAGACCACTGGATGAGATTAATATTTAAATGGGTAGACCCAGTAAAGCAGATTGCCCTCATGTGGGTGAGTCTCAACAGTCATCTGAAGGTCTGAAGAGAACAAAACAGGCTGAGTGATGCTCCCTTAAGTAAGAGGGACTCCTCCTGCTGATTGCCTTCCACCTGGGACATAACTATTTTGTTTTGTTTTTTTCCCCTTGCCCTTGAAATCAAACTGAAACCTCAGCACTTCTTGGTCTCACACTTGCAGGCCTTCTGACAGCAATCACGCCATCAGATTTCTGAGTCTCCAGTTTACCACTTGCAGATCTTGGGACATGTCAGCCTCTATAATCACATAAGCAATTCCTTATAAATACATCTCTTTCTAACCATGCATACCCATGCTACTGGCTGTTTCTCTGGAGAATCCTAATACTCATATTCTAAGTTTACAAGGCTTATAAATAACCAGGTTTGTTTTAAACAAATACAATAGGTTCTCTTAATTAAATGTGAACTGTCTTGGGCCCTTGAATTGTGGTTCTCACAATTTCTTCCATCCATGAAAGCAATAGTTGTAATTTCACTGCTAGCAATATAGTTTAAGAGTTATGCATCATAATCTATGCTCTGTTGATTTGCGGTTCAGGAAACACAGCCCCTAATGCCTCAACACTGTACTGAGTATCCAGTGTAAGCCAAAACTGGGAGATCATTAATACTGTAGCATGTTGCAAAGAGTTATCACAAGGTTAAACAACAAGGATTAAATTCAAGTATCAAGGCAAAGATTCCACCCCAGCCTAGGTGCACTTGCCAACTAAGAGAATATCATTGATCAGACAGAGTGAATTTGTTTGCATTCCTATAAATTTCCATCAGCAGTATCTTTTCTATCTATATCCCCTATTGGCCCAGAGATTTGTATAAAGTAATCTTTCCAACAGCACTGCTCCCTTGAGAAATCAAATCATTTAATAAATTTCTAGGTTGAAGACCAGTTCAAGATGCTTGACTCTCCTATACTAAATAAGGGAATAAAAATCACCAGAGGTATGAAAGCTGTTGGCAAAAAAAAAACTAAGCATCAAAATACATGAAAAATGTGTTCATGGAGAACACAACTATTAAGAATTTTATATTACTAAACATATATGGATATGCCAAAAATCTTACTTGAAACATTTAGACATTTTTTTATTTCATGTATTTTTAAAGTTTTACTAAAGAACTCACTCATTTCCGATGACTAAAGGAAAAAAAGTTACTTCAACATGTTTTCAATAAAAGAAGATGGCTATGAAAGCCAGGACAAGCCAGAGGTAAATTCCTTGCACTCTAGAGGTACTTAGACACTTCATCTTCAGATAAATGCCTTTTTCATACTTTCAAATATGCCAACAAAAATGAATCAAGGAGATGGGGGTTTTTTTCCCCTTTTTCAAAATTCTCTCTCTCTCTTTTTTAAATAGTCAAACAATGACAACAGTTAAGAACTCTTGGGTTGGTATAGGAACACAAAGAGTGGCATGTGGATTCCCATTTGGTTTTTGAGGGCTACCTGCTACCTCCAGGTACCACTTCCTACTGGGGACAGTCAGACCTACAATCCCTTTCCTGAGCTCCAGGTCTACACTTAAACTAACAACTGCTCTGCTACCATTTGATGCTCAGAAGTCTTGCTGATGCATCAAACTAAACATAGGTAAATATGCAGTTATCTTTCCTTCTTCCTGAATCCTCTTCACTCTATTTCTTTCCTCTATATGTTTTCTTCAGTATTTTCTCTGATGAAAATACTGAAGAAAACATATAGAGGAAACATATTATCCACCCAGCTGTCAATGCCAAGGCCCTCGGGTCTTCCTAGATATTGCCCTGTCTCATAGGCATTATATCTATACCATCTACAACACAATCATTTCAGTCTTCTATAATCCATCATCTTCATTGATCCTGTTAAAACACGCTAATGAGACCATCAACAACAGGTCTTATCTGATTCGCAGCAAAAGGCTTTCAATCTCTGTTCTCTATCCCTACCTTTCTTTAACCATCTTCACACTACAACTCAGAATTACATTTCCTAAAGTATGTCTTCCTTCATTTACTGAGCAAGTATTTACTGGGCACCTTTTAGGTCCCAGGGTCTGTTCCAGGCCCAAAGACATGGCAGTGGAAAAAAGTAGACACAATTCCAAGCCCTCACAGAGCTCACAGCCACTGAAGAAAAGGAGATAGTCAACAAAATAACACGAAAATATATCAATTATGCAAGTGCTATGGTGAGAAATAAAGTAGGGATGGAGAACAGAACTTACTAGGAGTGGTTGTGACTTTATAAAGGATGATTAGAATTTCCTCAGTGTAAAGTCATCTTTGAGAAGGGAGAGATGAAGAGGACAGTGAAGAAAAGACACAGAGCAGAAGAATGCTCTAGACAGTGATTCCAACCCAGAGCCTGAAGGTGGAAGCACACCTGGTGCTCTCACAAAGCAGCAGGGGACAGGTTTTTTTTTTTCCAGCAACAGGGACCACAGAGGAGGTGAAATCAGAGAAGAAATGGGCAACAGATCCTAGCGGCCCTGGTGGAAACTTTTCCTCTGCTGTACTAAGAATAGACTAGAGAGAGCAAAAACAGAAGCAGAGAGCCAGTCAGGAGACTACAGCAACAATTAAGGCAAGCACTGATGGTGGAGTGGACACAGGTAGTAGTGGTGGTGGTGGAGAGGGGTGGTGAGAAGTGGCACCACCAAGGCACTAAACCAACCATGACTTCCTAGAAAGGCAGAGCCAAAGACAACGTACATACCCAGAGGCAGTGGATTTGGGAATGTCATCTTGGGATATTGGAGTACAAGACTGGGGATGTGAAATAGAGAAGAAAACAAATTAGAATTGAAAGATGCTATCTAGTTCATCCATAGTAGAGGTATTAAGAAGGGAGTCTCAGAACATCCATCCATAAAATAGAAGAGATTTTAATGGTGATATCCAAAGTCATACAAGTATTGAATAGCAAAGAAAACCTTAAAAATATAAGTCTGCACACATCCATCCAAAAAGGCTACTTGCTGCCTTCCCAGGTAACTATTGGACAAGATCTAAAAATGCTTTAGGATGTTTTGTAGAATTAGGTAGAAGAAAGATCAAAAATGCCTACTGCATTTTAATACCCACTTTCTATTGAAACATAAAAATAAGGCCATCCAGAAGTAAAATAAAACCATTTCAACTATGTTCAAAATGACTCTTTTTTTTTTTTTTTTTTTGGTACCAAGGATTGAACTCAGGGGCACTCAACCATTGGGCCACATCCCCAGTCCTATTTTGTATTTTATTTAGAGACAAGGTCTCACTGAGTTGCTTAGTGCCTCACTTTTGCTGAGGCTGGATTTGAACTTGTAATCCTTCTGTCTCAGCCTCCCCAGCTGCTGGGATTCCCTCAGCCCACAGTGACTCTTAAGAAGAAGAAGAATATAATCAGATTTTGTGCAGTCACCCCCATCTCAGATTTACTGCTAAAAAATCTTATTCTACGGGGTGGGGGGCAAGTGCCTATAGTCCCAGCTACTCTGGAGGCTGAAGTGGGAGGATCACTTGAGCCTAATCAACGCAGGGGAGGCTCCATCTCAAATTTAATAAATAAATAAATAATTTGAAAAGATAGAAAGTTTTTTTTTTCAACATGCTATATATAATCCACAGAACTAAATTACATATTTTGTTAATGCTGTTCATTCAGGGGAAAGACTAGAAAACTTTTCATAGTGTTTTCTTTGCTTTATTCTATTTTCATTCTGATGGAAAATATGAACACATTAGTTTTAGATGCAATATAGGTTTTGTAGGGTAAACATCTCGGCCAGCTAGATTTTCCAAGTCTAGTGCTCTACTCTTGGAACAAATGTGTTATTCCAGAAGATGCCAACACATCATGTGTTACTGATACATTAACAAGATTACAGAAAAAATGAAAACATTTAAAATGCAAAACACAGTCGGGAAAGATTATGCAGGAAAATAACCCGAGGAATGCCCTTAACCATTTTCTAAAATCATTTGCATAATATCTTCAGGGTTTAAAAGTACACTTAGGTCCTATTGAATCTGTAAAATGTTTTAAGAAATAAAATGACATACAAAGGGAAGTAATAATTTACAGTAAATAAAAATCACCTAAGTTTGAAGCTTTTAAAGTTTTAATTAAATCATTAAATAATTCTTTTAAATAAGAGAAACTATAAACCAAAATAAGTTAAATCAGATATCTAGATACTGTGGCATTTTTTAAACTTAACTAAAATTCCTTCACTAGAAAAACAAGGCAGAAGACTAATAAGCAGAATCATTCCATAATTCTGCTTATAAATGTTGCCTGTGAGATATAGTTCAAACTTATCCCCCCATACAACTTGGTCCAGTGCTTCTTAAACTTTAGAGCAAATAGGAATCACCTGGAGGGCTGTTCCAACAGATTTCTGGGCTCATCCCATGAGAGTTTTAATTCAGTAGATCTGGGTTGAGACCCAAGAATTTGATTTTCCAACAGGTTCCCATGTAAGGCTGATGCAAGGACCATGATTTGGAAAGTAAGATAAGGTCACTATCCAGCTCTTAAGACCCACTTCCACACTCTCAAATTTCTGGCTATAACCTTTCTCAGTTTTTGAGTTTGCTTAACTATTTTAAGTGTGCTCTTATTTTTATAGGCTCTGTGTTAGAAGAAAGAAAATTGAACCTGTACTCTACAAGGTAACTATTTGAATGCTGCCACAACTATATTTTTACCCACCCTGAGTCAGCTTTCTTGCTTGGTGTTAATACTCTGACATGCAAACCTCAAGGCCTCAAGGTCGATTTCCCTCCCTACTGGTGGCCATGGCCCTGAGTGGGAAAGTATGAAACAACATTCTAGGAAAATGTGTTTTTGTTATGACTATGAACTCTATCAGAGAAGGGCTTGTCAAAGTGGGCAAGCTACCAAACACTCACTCTCCCCTATCACAGGAAAGGTATTTGGGCCACAATAGCAAGAAGAAAAGTAATGAGCACCTCTGATTCTGGAATGAGCCTTCCTGGCCTCAGACCTCAAGAGAATCTTTTTATCTATCTATGAGGGTAAAGCCTGTGACGAAGGTTCACAGGCAAATCAACAGCTTCCCACAAGGCCAGACTCCGAATTATGAATAGCAGCTCCTAAGAAGATAAAATTTCCCCTTAACTAAGCAAACAGGATTGCAGGTTGCCTACTCTCCTAAGTTTTTAACAATGAAAAAATGACCTGATTTGAACCAGGGCTAATGTAACTCTTAAACACGAAGAATTTTTCTTATAAACCAAATAATAAAATTCTAACTTTAGAGATAAAATACTATAATTGATATAAAACAGCAAACATCATTCATTAACAAACAACATCAGGAGCTCTAATTTAATATTTTATTGTAGAGAATATTTTCTAGAACAAGGTCTTCAGTTGATAGGGAAAAGGAGAAAAAATGTTTTCTAGCTGAAAAGGGATGGGTATGCACTTGATTTGATTTCTGATTATTTTCTATTATATAAAATTCTACAAATAAAAAATAGAGAATCTTAAATTCTCACAATTCGCTTTTATAAAATCCTAGACATTTTTATTTCTAAGGAATAAAATGTTATAAAATGAAGCCAAATGAAGACCAGCCCCTGATTTTCCCTTATTCCTCATTATCATAAATAGTGCTACTTAATCATATGGATATTTTTAAAGAACTTTATTGGATATAAATATCATATACCATAAAATTCACCCATTTAATATGTACAATTCAGTCCTTTTTAATGTATACACAGAGATGTATAATCATCAAAAATCTAATTTTAGAACATTTTCAAGCTCCCCCAAAATGAACTTCAGACTCAATAGCAGTCATTTCTGATACCAGTCCTCAGCCCACTCTGAACTTTCCAAATAAATAGAATAAAATATCATCAGTGTTTACATCTTGCTTCTTTCACTTAGCATGTTTTCAAGCTATTCATGTGGTAACATATCAGTACTTCATTTCTTTTTATTGCCAAATATTTATACACATACACACACACACACACACACACACACACATACACACACACACACAAATTTTAGTTTATCCATTCATGAGTTGGTGGATATTTGGGTTTTCACTTTTTGGTTATTATGAATAATGCTACTATGAACATATGTGTGAAAGCTTTTGTGTCGACATAACATTGTCATTTCTCTTGGCTGTATGTATTGAAGTCAAACTTCTGGGTCATAGGATAACTTTATATTTAATATTTGACAGAACTTTCAGAATGTTTAGCAAACTGGTTGCACCATCTTATATTCCAAAAAAAGTATAAGAGATTTAAATTTCTGCACATCTACACTAGCACTTCTTATTATCTGTCTTGTTAATTATAGCCATCCTAATGGGAGTGAAGTGGTATCTCATTGTGGTTTTGACTGGAATGTCCCTGATAAACAATAATATTAAACATTTATTTATTCATTGGGCATCTGCATATATTCTTTGGAGAATATCTGTTCAGATTCTTACCCATTTTTAAATTGGACTATTTTTCATTACTGATTTGTAAGAGTTCTCTATATAATATGACTTAAATCCCATTATCATATTTGCGATTTGCAAATATATGTTCTGATATTCTTGGTGATATACTCTGAAGCACACAAGTTACTTTTTAGTTGACTAATTCCAGTATTTTTTATTACTGATTATGCTTTGGGGCTTATATCCAAGAAACCATTGCTAAACCTATAAATATTTCTATACCAATCCTATCTATATCTATAAATAATAAATCATTCTTCAAAACAGTTAGAATATTTTACCTTCCAAATAACAGTGGTTTTGGGTTCCCAGTTTTATATATCCTTGACAAACATTGGTACTCTTAGACTCTTTATTTTATTTTATTTTATTTATTTATTTTTTTTGTTGTAGATGGACAGAATGCCTTTATTTTGTTTACTTATTTTTATGTGGTGCTGAGGATCGAACCCAGTTCCTCACACATGCTAGGCAAGCGCTTTACCACTGAGCCACAACCCCAGCCCTAGACTCTTTATTTTAAGTATAAATAAGTAAATTCTCTACTTATTTAGCTTCTTTTCCTATATACTGTACCTTTCTCCTCTGTCAATCACCTGTTCATGTCTTCTGACATTTTTTTAATTTCTAAAATCATTTTTTAAGATATTCTTAATATACAATTGACAATTAAATTTCTCAGTTATATATCTTGAGGCATGCTTTCCAATTGTGTGTGTCTTGTCCTTTCACTTATTTGTTTTGTTGAACAAATTGAGTTTAATATCAAATTCTTTTTTTTTTTTTTTGGTACCAGGGATTGAACTCAGGGACAACTGACCACTGAGCTACATCCCCAGCCTTATTTTGTGTTTTATTTAGAGACAAGGTCTCACTGAGTGCCTCGTTTTTGTTGAGGCTGGCTTTGAACTCATGATCCTCCTACCTCAGCTTCCTGAGTCGCTGAGATTACAGGCATGTGCCATAGCACTCAGCCATTACTAATACCAAATTCTAAAATGGTTTACGTTTTGTGTTTTTCTTCATCTTTTTTGAATTTTCAGTCTTATGAATATTCTCCTGATATTTTTTAGTATAAATAGTAGATTGTACACAGCAGTCAGACCATCTTGATTTTAATCTAGACACTACTTCCATGTTAACTTTGTGACCTTGAACATGTTATGCTATTCAAATCTGAACCATTTCCCATTCTATACAATTAAGATAATAAAACACCTACACTACAGTCCACCTTAGGCCATAACCACATTATATTAATTAGTATAGCTATAAAACTGCAAAACAATAATAAGTTACTATATCTAGAAGGGCAAATATCCTTACCTTGCTCTGTGATTAACATCTACAAATGCAAATCATGTTATATAAAAAGAATGTTGACATTTGTATCCTTGAATTTATAAATTATAAAATCCAAATGAAATATGTGAGTTATTGTCTATTAAGCTGTTAATATTTAATGTAACTGTAAGAATGCTGCTTTCTATTTTTTCCCCTGGATCCTTTTGATTATTTTGTAGATAATAAGTTAATAATTCATTAAAAAGTACAGGAATAATAAAATAATCTAGACTCAGAAGTAAAACATAGAACTTCTGGGGGTAATTTTGCCCATGTATCTTGTAAAATACAAATAGATATGATATCCTCAGCATGTCTTTAAACCCTCTTAAGTATCATATACAAGAATCAAAATAAAGCCACAGAACAAAAGACCATGTATTCTCATTCAGTTTGCAAAACCAAAGTCTGATTTCACAGTAAATGAAGAAATAATCAAGGGAAAGATAGAAAACTTAGAATAAACACTACAGAAATTTTACTTATTGAAAACAGTTCAACAATTATTCTAAAACATTCAAGAGCAACTGCCCAAAGCCATAAAATCCAATGTGTAAATCTAGAGGATCCCAGTATAAATGATATCCTACAATGAAAAGGAACAATAGCCATGTAATTTTGGCATTAGGAAATAAATCTGCAGAGGTGTTAGCGTTCACTCTAGGTGTAAAGCTGCAGATCACATTTCTTCTTTGCATGTCAGAACAACTCAGGATATTTTGCAAGTAAGCTCTTTAGATCAATATTTTAGAAAGAGGAAAAAGGAAAGAATGCTCTATTCTTCAGTGTGGGATGCAAATTTATTTCCTAGAACACAGACATATTCCTCAACTTTGTCTCCTCTTCATTTCTGATACTGAGGTATTTTGGCTCAGACCAAACTGCATGTAAGTTGCATTCCTGACTTAATTATGACAGACTAAATGTGATGGAATAGAGTACTTTTTAATAAACCAGAATGTACTATAATAAAGTGGACAATCAAAACAGAAACTATCAGTGTTATATTCATAAGTTCAAATTTATTCTTTCTGGTGGCAGCAGTGATATGTCTTTTTTGTAATCTGTCTCTTATATAAAATGTTTATGTGGCAAAGACCTTGCTTCAGCTTTCTGCACATTTAGCCTATATAGCAATTCTACAATCAAATATATAATTCCCAAAGAACTAGAACTAAAACTCTGGGATCTCAAATTCTGTTCTACTTAACAGTGAGACTCCAGACAAACCACCTAACAACTTCTCACCTCATTTTCCTCCCTTGCAAAAATGGGGAAAGAGAAATAGATCATTAAAATCAATTAAGTCTTTTCCAAATGTAAATGTTGATTCCTTCAATATATATTTCTACTAGGTTTGTTTTAGATGGTGTAGATGATTATGTACACAACAGCACTTTATTTTCTGTTAAAGGAAACCTTCAGCTCCATCATCCCACACACAAACTACTTCCTTTCTTACTTGAAAGGAAATTCCTTTTCAAGGTTCACAGTACATTAGAGACAGCTGCATTACTGAGCTTCCTCCAGCAACTTTAAAAAGCTGCAGATGTAGCCCATGCATGACATGGATCACAGAAAGAGAATCCCAAGCACTTAAGATTGCCCCTTCTCTTACCCTTTCTTAATTTTATATATTCTGGGATATTGTCTGTGTACATCAAGTGATGTGTGTGTGCACATACAAGAGTGTATATGTGCATGTTTATTTTAAGTCAAGCTCCTAAGGAACATAAAAGCTCTCAAAAAATGACTGTCTTGAGTGCTAATTTTCAAAGTGAGATAAGGCTAAAAGGGGAGGAGAGTACATTTCCAGTTCATAACATTTTCACAGCAGTCACTACCTATGAACTTCCAAAGAGACAAACCTCATGTCAATACAGATTCCTTGGGTATGCTTCCATATTGCACTGGAACTCAAAAGTGTTTGTGTGGAAAACTTAATTCTGGACTCAGAACCAGCAAAACACCACTAAACTAAGGTAGTAAAAATTCTGGCATAGAACTTTTCCAGCAGAAGCAGAAAAAGAGTTATGACTTGGTTTCTTTCCAGAACAGTCCCCAAAACTACTAGACAGCCACAAAAAATATATTCTTTTCATTGGGAATAAATTATTCTCATTGTGAATAATACATTTAATATAATTGGGGGTAGGCACAGGTTCAGTAGCAACAAAGTAACAATATGGTGCTTTCTGAGGGTAGTTAACAGAGCTAAATTCTGAAAGGAGTTCCAGGAGCCAAACAAGTGTTTAATGGCTATTTGAAAACAGAAATTATTTACTTAAGAATATCTGATAAAAATATAGGAAATGTGTGAGTCCCATTTCGTTTTATTCTCCCATAAATCGTTCAGAACATACTTGGATCGTTCTAAATAAAGTCATATTTATTTTATCTCTTCTTCATGATGAACAACATGTTAATAGTACAAGAACAATTATTTTATTAAATAATAGGTCACGCAGCTGCAATATTTTATAAAATTTTGTCTAAACTGGATATTTGGGTAAATTACTTTTAGAAAAAAAATTCCAACAATTTTCTTAATGAATTATATGTAATTACATATTATATGCAATTACATACAATATATAATTACATTAATTACATATAATCTATACTTAATTATTACATATTAATACAATTGCTTCTATGGGTAAGAAAGGTAGGAGTGGGTTTAGAGGTTCTTTCTATAAGTAAAGAATGTTCTAGAATTTATTAACTCGGATCCAATGTATATGAAATCTGTTACAAAAGCTTATTGTGTTGAAGCTTTCAGGGCTCAAGTCTCAAATATTTGGTTTAGCAGATTAGGGATGGGGTATTGAGCCCCATATCTTAAAAATAACCTATAGTAATTCTGATATAGGAAATACTGAACCATTCTGTGAGAACTGCAGTATTTTAAATTGGTGAACACTGACTGCATATCACACCCCAGGTAGTTCCTACTCAACAGCCATTGCAATAAGCCCTCAGTCAGTGCTCTGGGAACATCTGATTAAACCCTCAATTCTACTAGGCAGGCCAGAAAGAGGCAGAACAATCACCTGATCCTGAACTCAGGCTCTTCTACCACACTGCACAAAGCTGCCACAAAGAAAACACACTGGCCAACTGCTGTATTATTGTTGGCATGCACCAAAATTTGCTCAAAACCTTTACAAATGAAACCCAGCTGCTTAAGCTCAATACCAGATGTCTTATACAATGTGTGGCTTTGATAGATTAAATTGAGCATAAGAAAGAGATGAAATATATCAAAATCTAATTTGCAAGATGTTTGTCGTTAAGTCTATTTTTTTAAAAAGACTGAAAATTGCATTTTTCACTTGAAAAGACTAATAGTATGGATTAGTAATATTCATAATAGCTATTAAATACTTAAGTCAAAAACAGATTGTTTGATATAGATGCATAAAATAAAAGCCAAAAAACAATCTCAAGAAATACCCCCATTGAAATAATGTCTTATGTCTGTCAAATCACATGATTTAGCATGAGGCTCCTTTTCCATTATAACCATGCCTCAATTTGAATATGTTTTCACTCTAGGAGTAGGAAATTAAGTAGGAAATATTTAGTGATATTGTCTGATTTCAATAAACTTTAATAATCCTACCTAAAACATGTATGTATAAGAAAGTGTACAAAGTTAAAAGCCAATTGGTTTAGCAACTTCAATTAAGTGGCATCCACCCTTCTTCTGTGACCATGTCATGATGGAACTCATTTTTTGTTGTTGTTGTTTTCTGGGTCACTGCATAGTTCTCAATAGCCTCATTTCAGAGGCTAAGTTAAATTCAGAGAGCTACTCAAATATTCTTACACAGAGGAGCTGCTGCTCCACAGGTCCTTACTCAAATGAGTTAACATTTCATGGATAAATATAGCATGTTATTCTTACAACATTAACCTTTTCTCCTCCAAAACAGGAACATGAAAAGACTGCTGCTTTGCAATGAAATTTAAAAACAATACTCATTTGAGCCTAATAACTCTAACCAAGGATGAACATTCATTTGAGACTGAACCTCAAAAAAAGTACATATTCATTAAAACAACTATAATTGGGGCTGGGATTGTAGCTCAGCGGTAGAGCGCTTGCCTCGCATGCGTGAGGCCCTGGGTTCGATCCTCAGCACCACATACAGAGCAATAAAATAAAGACATGGTGTCCATCTACAAAAAACTTAAAAAAAAAAAACTATAATTGGCAAGTTTTTATTTTTTTCAGATTTAAAAAATACTGACTTGCAATATTGTTTTTCATATTTTAAGGTAAACAGAAATGGGAAAAATTTTTTAACTTCCTCATATTTGCCTGATACCACTCAACCATTTAGTTCCCACATCACTGAAGTTACACAACTGATGAAGAACTATTCTAATTGGCTATTTCCATATATGTAAAACTCCCATGAAAATCATGAAGATACCAAGATGAATATGGAGACATTACATACCACAGGGTACTTTAGGTCAAGGAAAACTATGAACCAAAGTCATCTTGCAACATGTACTCATGAAGTGTTTAAAAAATGAATTAGAAATGCACATTAACTTTCCTGTGAACTTGAGATCAGAAGCATAGTTTTAGATACTATGTTCCAGAATCTGATCAAATAAATGATGTACAGGGCCAGCCTAAAATTTATGGCCTGTACAGGAACTATAAATGCCAAAATGCAAGATGTTCTTTGTGAGACATAGGTTTGCAACCACTATTTTAATAAAGCAGTGAAAATTATATTTAATAATCTGACAGAACTAAAGTCTGTCAAGTCACTAATCTGCTTATTTCATACATTATTTCTGCCACCATCTTGATAACTTGGTCTTTTTTTAATGGGGATTGAACCCAGAGGCACTCTCCTCTACCACTGATGTACATCCCCAGTGCTTTTCATTGTGAGACAGCATCTCATTGAATTGCATAGGCTGGCTTGAAACCTGTGATCCTCGTGCCTCAGCCTCCTAATAGCTAGGATTATAGGTGTATGCCAACACATCTGTCTTAAACTTCATCTTCTTTACCCCAGAGACACCTATAAACAAAATGGACAAAAGCTTTTCTTCTGAGAAGTAAGCTTCTATCAGGAGAAAGACCTATATAATGATAAATTGTGATGTGAACTGCAAAAGAAAAATAAAATTTACAGGGAGGGATTATATCAAGGGGATCTCAATTTACACTGTTAGGGAAAATTTAACTCAATGACACTTAAGCAAGCCTATGGATAAAAGGAAAGCCCTCAAAGGAGAGCTTTGCAAAGGAGAAAGGCAAAGAACTTTCCCGACTGTAAAACTGTAGAAATAGTATATGTGAAATAGGTAAGAAAAAGTTTTGCATTTTTTTTTAAACAGTAAAAGGTGTATTAACTGATGGTCAATAAGAAGTGAGATGAGCTACAAAGCAAGTCAGAAGCAGCTGGATACCAAACTCTGCAGGCCATACAAAGATCTGCATTTTATCCTAAATCCAAGGAGTGTCCACTAAGGAGTTTTAGAAAGAAAAGTAGGAAGCAGAAACACAAGCAGGAAGAGAAGACTGAATTAGAACAGGATACATTCCCTGCTTTTATAATTATGTCAAAATGGATTTTATTGTCATGTATAACTAAAAAGAACCAATTAAACAAAAGAGGGAGGACAGAGACAGAGAGACAGAGAGAGAGAGAGACAGAGAGACAGAGAGAGAGAGAGAGAGAGACAGAGAGACAGAGAGACAGAGAGAACGAACACGAACTGCCCAGGAAAGCCCTCAAAAAGATACACAGAGTGGGAGCTCAGCTCTTGGCCTTCTCAGGAGGCCCAAGTTTCCTTGTGTTTTTCTTCATGTCTCCATTCAACTTTGTTCTCTACTAAAGCTTCTGTTCTCTATAACCAACTTATCCATACTAATAATGTGATTTTATATGAATAGTTAATAATCAAAAGAATGTGATGGAGATGGTATCAAGTAGAGAAATCAGTTCACTGAAAAGCTATAGCTTTTTCAGTTAAAAGTGGAGGGGTCTGGAGTAAGAATGAGGTTATTCTGTGTGCACACTCCAAAATCACCTCACAAAATCATTTGTTTTACAGATGAAAAAAATGTATGGAAAGTAGAGTAGTAAAGACCAACAGAGTCCACCTGGACCTAACCTGTAGCATAAGAAATGTAGTAACAGAAAATTTAGCTGTTTATGATCATTTTCCTACAGTTATTGATACTCTGTCTTACTTGAGGATTTGCTCAATTTCTTGTAAGAATTATAAAATAGATATGCACTTGAAATGTTAGAAAAAAAATATCCACAGATTGTTCCTGTCAGTTCTAAATCAATAGAAGATTTCTAGAATGTCATTTCAGATTCAGTGGCTTACAGAGGAAAAAACTGATGTTACTCTGATGTTTCTAATATTGTTATTTTTCCAAAAGCCTTCATGAATTTGTAATTTGAAAATTAAAATTATATATGCACAGATATTTATATGTATGTAAGACTTCCATGTACAGTTTCTACCACTTTTTAAAGAATATAACTTCTCATAAAAAGGTTAAATGAAATATGATTTGAGTCTATAGTCAATAGTTCTATGAATGTTTATTATCCAATCTACAGAACTTGGGTTGAAAGCTATAGTTCAGTCATTTTCATCCTAGGTGACTTACCACAGAGATCAGATTTCTTACATCTGTGATGCTCACCACAACTTGCAGTTACTGCCCATTAATAGCCTGAGATTAATTGTTAGAAATGCCGCATAATAGCAGCAGTAGAAAACATTTTAAACACAGCACCGCATTTATGCATTTAACAGCTGTGTTGGTCTAACAGTTTAGATTTTCACTATATTTTGCCATATGGTAACGAGGATCATTTTTCACTGAAAAATATTACCAAAAATTGATACCCTATAGCAATATTACCATCCTAATTTTGAAATTCTGCATTCACAGCCATGTTTGTTATCTTCCTGTTCTTTTATTCCCCATTTGCCTAATTTTTCTTGAAATATTTTATAACAGCAATTTTGAATTTTAAATTAGCATCAGCTAGGGCAGATAGAAATATTACATGTTAAGGAAAACTATGGGATATGACCTGACAATGGAGAGAAACGATGTAAATTCTGTAAAATCTATAAAACTATAGAGGCCATGGAAATTGGGATCTGTTTGTTTTATATTCAAAGAGAGCTGATTCCTACTTCCTGTCTCACCATTTTTTGGTATTAACTATATTCAATAATGTAGAATCACTCTTAAAGATCAAAAGGTGGCTGCTTTTATATTAATCTCATTGCTAGTTTTATTGGGGGGTGGGATTTTACATGTGCATTTAGCAAGAAGCCAAATGAAAATTTCACCTTTCTAAATGCCAGAACATGAAGCCCATCCTTGTCAGGAAGGACACGTTGTGTCTGCCAATATGTTAAAACAACGGACACATTATATTCGTTTGTGTAGGTCTACCAGTCTAGCATTTTTCTGACATTACTAAATTCCTTTAGCAGAACTTAAAAAGAATGGTAGTGACCAAAATAATACTTCAGTGCTGTTTACACAGTGCACCACATTCATTAGGACTCAGAGACTCTACATGCCTTGAAAATAAAGGGACAGGGTAGTATAAGTAGCTCAATTTTTTAAATAATTGATTTCAAATAAAAATGAGCACTACAGATTTTCATCATTTCAGATCATATTTTCACTTTCAGGAAGGCAATGTCACATTTAAGGATCTCTAGCTTTAAAAATGCATAGTTGAAGCAATCACAGTGTGCCAACAACAACAACAAACATAAAATTCAAAACCCCTACCAGGATGTACTCTTGCTTCTTTTCCTTCTAAGCTTGTGTCTGCTCAAATAAAACACTCAAGATAAGATTTAGGCAGTGATGAGATTTAGGCTATTTGTGTCCCTATACACAGTCCACTCCTGCTACTACCCCAAGTACAAAGTGTTCTCTCCGCTTAGGACTGTACGCAGCTTTTGAGACATTTGGGGTAGAACTGCAGTATCGTGCAGATTTCTTCCACATAAAATGTTTAAGTCTCCAAGTATTTAATTAACAAAATGCTTCTATCAGCCCAAAGCTCACTCTTTCCAAATATCTCAAGTTGTCATTTTGAAACACATTTACTTTAAACAAGCATTTAAGGCCTAAGAATATTAATCTTGGCTTTGTCATTTGCTTAAGTGTCATGGCCACTTTATTTACCTGTGCTTCACAGTCACCTTTTTCTTGTTTTGTTTCATTTTTGTGATCATCATTCTCACTGCAGTGGCTGCAGAATTAATGACTGTAAAGCATGTTACAAGTTGTCAGTGAATATTGCAGTTCAGTTGTCAAAGTTGCTAACTGGTTCAATTCAAAGTCTCTACACCACATTCTGCATTCAGAATCGCAAGTAACAAAGTTTATTTCTAAAACCTTATTGATAAGGAAATTCCTCAAAAAAAAAAAGTTAAAGTTAATTGGTGACAAAGTTTGAAATGTCAATTAGGATTCAGGCTGCTAATTACATTAAGATGAACTATCAGATTGTTCACAATCTTGTTCCAATGTACATTTCCAACTTGGGTGCCTCTTAATTTGTACATAAGTTAATTATTAATAATTGTATTTATAACTGCAAACTCTCAGGTAATACTATACATGCACCAGACACTATTCTAAGTGCTTATGCATATTTATTCATTTAATAATAAATGAATCCTATGGTAAATATAATTACCATGGCCATTTTACAGTAGAAAAAAATTAAGACATCAAATATGAGTTCACATATCTAGTAAGCAACAGAGAAAGGATTAAACTCAGGAATTCTGGGTCCAGAATTTATAGTCTTAACCACCAGGCTACAAGATAAATAGAAGCATATGCTGGCACACGCTGTGTGTGCACACGCACACACACACACACACACACACAGGAAAGAGTCCTAAACAGGGATTTTTTTAAAAAAGACTACATGACTAGAAGGTAGGGAATGTCTGTGGGCTTCAACCTCATTACTAAAAAAAAAAAAAAAAAATATTATGTTATACAACATTATTTTAGGGAACATTCTAAGACTAGAAACATGATCAAAGATTTTATGCAGCATCTGGCCTCTGCTTTTTACTGGTTTAATTCAATACTGAATTAAGCAATTCACAGGTTTCGAAGAAAAGTCTAAAAGAAAATTTAAAATTACTTTCAAGCAATAAAGCAGTAGTAGAAACTAGAAGAGAGAAATAAGAATTTTACCTTACATATATCATGCTTTGAGCTTCCTGGAACTTTCTTAAAATTAATTTAACTTTAATTCTGAGATCCTTCAATTCTCTTCTAGAAGGTAGGAGATAATAAGAATTTTTGGAGAATTAAACTAGCAAATAAGGTAAATCATCTATCATTCCTTCATATCAATGCACAAAACTCCCTTGAGTTATAATTATACCAGAAATTAAAAACATTGTTCCCTAGGGCCAAGTCATAAAACATAATTTTAATAGTGTCACAGAAATACTTGTAGATTACGAAAATATTAATCCTGTGTCAATCAAAAGTACATGCCAAGGAACAATACATGCTTTCTGCATATATAACATAGTGAAATTAGTTCTATGAAATACATTCAGAAATACATAAAAGTTGAACTATAAGTGTATTTCATTCTCATACATATTCCTTTATTTTGAAATTACTTTTAGTCAAAAACTTAAAATAATTTTTAAAAACTGCTTTTATTAACTTGATGTGATAAATAAATTTTCTGGGCAAAATTACTGCAAATCAAGCCCCGTTCTTAAATGTTGATAAACATTTCACATATTCACAAGCCGTAACTACTGCCATTGTAAATTACAGATTGATTCCATGCATCCATATAAAAATGCCAATGAACTTAAAAGTTAATTAGCTAACCTATAAAAAAATCTAACAGTATTCAAATTACCATAATCACAAACGAAGTTTGTTAGAACTGTTACTATCCTAAGCACTTCACACATACACTGTCACTGTTTTTTAAAAATTAACTTCATTCTCAAAGCTCCAAACTGGATCATATTTGATTCTTATTAGAGAAGACAGAAATTTTCAATCCCTTTACAATTATTCTAATAGATTACCTAGAAAGCTTTGCCCTAGTAGAGAAAGTAGTAAAAATTACAGAGCAGTTGGAGGATAGGAGATGGAAATTTTTAGCATGAAGCCTCTGCCCTGAACTTTCCCTTCTGTGACAAAAGCCACAAAATCAGACGCTAACTCAGCTCCCTGTCAGCACTGTTGTGTGGCACTCATCTTCTTACCCCTCGCATGCATAGACAGAAGAATGAGCAAGGAAATGTGAAGCTGCCAGTTTGGATCTCCGAGCCAACCCACTGCAGCAGGAGAGCAGTCACTGTGACCTGCCTGCTCACGCCTCCTGTTCCTTGCCTGGCCTTCTCTGACTGAGACTCCTCTGCTGCCACTCCTGTCAGATCGTCCAGCAAGTCTGCCAGCAAGCCTGAGACAGGACCATGAAAGACAAGCCTGTTACAAACTGGTTCTGTCACCACTGAGACTTCAACTGATCACCTCGTGGGGAGGACAACAAAAGGCAGTGAGGACCCCCGAGCCAGATTGTTTTCCTAAGAAAGGAGCCTGACCCAGCTGCCTACACAAGGGCCAGCACACATGGGGGCCTCACCCTGCACTGGCAACACCCAAGTCCACCAAATCTCTTGAGCAGCTAGGAGGGAATCCGAAGCAGACTACACTTACACTTTGCTGTTAGAAAAGAGATTGTTTCTTTCGTCTATTTTTTTTTTCTCTGCAGAGAATTGTAACTGAGAAATGTAGAAAGACAAGGAGAAATTCTTCTTTGTTCCCCTTTGATGAAATGACAAATAGTGCCACACATCAGAGTGTTGTGTTTCAGCAGCTTTCCTACATTACTCATCAACATGTAAATAATGAAGCAAATACCTTTGGATCAAGTGCATAGATATGACAAAAGATCAGTTGTAAGACATCACTGATGAATACTGCAAGTTAACGTATTTCAATTATGCTACTCGCTAATCAATTATTTCTAAGGAACTACACTTTTAAGTTACCTATATAGAAAAAAAAAACTGTTGCAGATCTAATCAATTTTATATAATAAAACCAATATAAGTTATTCAACGTCTTAGATTTTAACTGTAACTGTGTTTCAATACAAACTGTGAACATTTTTGAAAGGTTTCATTTTTCATAATGTTAAGTAATTATTTTCAACACTAAAGGCCTTTTTAAAAAATCTTTTACTCTGAGAACTTCCAATAAAAGAACAAGAAGTAAAATTAAGTTGTCACAGTGTAGAAACTATAATACAGATACAAAAAAGTAATTATTAAACATCATCAGCTTACCTGATACAGGATTTATGAATATAGAAGCAGAAATAGTTCAAGGATTATATGTGAGATATTATGTTTGATACTTCTGGAATTATTTTCTTGGGAAAAAAGTCATCTCCACTGTCTTCTCACTTTTAAGAGAAACCCCCCCACATACACCTCCACTTAACCTTGTACCTCTCAGCATTACCCTACAAGGAGCCATTCAAATCATCTTCAGCTTAGGGAGCCCCCCAACTGTTTTTTCTGATTTTACAAATACTGCCATCCATCCAACACTCTCTCAATTCACACCTGCATAAGACAAAACTTAACAGAAACATAGTATTTTTAGCCACCTAAGAAATCTTTGAATATTCAGAACTTAATAAGGCACACATTTCTCAGAAGCCATGCAACCTTCTTGTTGGGAAAATGGGAGTTGGGAGTAGTGAAAGGGGGTTGTCTCCTAGTGTGATTTATGAGTATCCTTCTTTGTTAGAACAGGAGATTTTGTAATAGTAAAATAAATAGAGATAATCAGGAGAGGTGGATGATAAGTGGGAAAGACAGACAAAAATCAAGTAACTGAATTCGTTCAAATCTTCGTTATCTGGCTGAGAGCCACATTCACAACATGGCTCCACTGCCAGTTTGGAAACAAGCATCCATCGAGTGGTGGTGCAAGGGGTGAATAGCTGAAATGTGGGACAGCTCCCACTGCTCCCATGTCCTCAATTACGGATATCTATAAATGGTTCAAAGCACGGACAATCTTACTCTCACCCCAGAATCCCAATTCAGTTCAAACCAACTTATGTCAACAACTTGTTCTGATATCGAACTATGTGTTAGCTGAAGCAGATGCACTCAAGAAACATACAGCATCACAGAAAAAAATCATATGGTAATTATGAAAAAAAAAAAAAACTACATCTTTTAAGATGAAGTGCCTCCAAAAGGAACACACAGGGACATTCAGAGTAGGACACGGATTAGCCTAGGCTAAAGACTGAAGGGAAAGCTGGTTGCTGAAAGATGTGTTGAGCATATACAGCAACACAGAAGGTGAGAAGGAGAAATGAACAAGACTTAGATGTAAGAATAAATATTTCATTAGTGCAACAGCATGAGAAGAAAAACCTTACTGGAACAGACGGCTCCTATTTGTAAGTGGTTGGAGAGAAAGCTAGACAGAGTGGAACCAGACTATGCAGGACTCTGAATACAGGTTACAGAGTTGAGACTATATAATAAACAAGTAACTAAAGGCTTTTGAGAAACTGACTGGCTTGATGAATTAAAAAAAAAAAAGGTTCAGAACTTTAGCATGTAGGATGAATCTCTGAACTCAATTTCCAACTGAGTGAGGAGAAAGGAAGATTAGATAAAAACTGTAAGGAGAGGTTTCTACTCTGTCATTTTTTTTCCTTTTTACTAATACAAATTTCTTTCTTTGCAGAAATTCAAGATATGCCCCTATTACATTTTTTCTTTATTGTTTGGTGGGTATTGATAATAAAGTAGATATTCTTTAAAATACATACTCAGGTCTCAAAAAAATCTAATGAAACTCTTCTTATGTTTATCAGAAAGTTGGCCAGATATGTAATCCAGATTCGCATATGATTTAAGCCACTCACCTTACTGTATATCATTTTTGCCACAGTTAATGTTTCAGTTTCTAAAATCCAATCTAATTAGTCCTCTATGTGTACCAGATCAATAATTGATTTCACTGAAGCTAAATCTGCACCCTGGTTTCCTAACTGTGGAGCTGACTGCAACATCTAGACACCTAGAGCCAACACTGCCAGGGATTGTACACCTGCTGGTGAACTGTCACACTTGACTCCCTGAACTGCCCAACATATTCTATTCTAATTAATTATGTTTTATCTACAAGCAGAAATACAGGAAAGGAGAACAACATGGCTAACTTCTGAAGTGTTCTTCAGCTTTTAGCACAGCCAACTTAATTCTGCAAGTTAAATTACATACCAAGCGAAGCCTCAATGAAAGCTCTAAGAGAAGATTAAAAGAAAGGTCTTCCTTTGAAAATGCACACCTGAGAGAAAGGCAAGAACAGGAAAAAGGAGCACTATGGAGACCTCACAATATTCGTAGGATGCATCACCAGTACTTATTTGTATCAAAATATGTCTTAAGTCAAAGTTTAAGAAAATTCAAATTATATTCAAATTTAAAAGTATCTTTTAGCTAATTGATTCTTACTTAATTCATTAAATATTCATGCATTTGAAGAAGTATATTGAATCATTTAAAAATGAGACTGTCTTGTTACCAATTTCAATTGTGACTTTTTCACATAGAAATCCATCAAACCTCCTGATTTTATGTACATACAGGTTTTTACTCTTTCACATTCACATTTTGCTGTATTTGGGGGTACTGTGTCTAGTGAATAGGACATGAGGACATTAAAAAGTCAGTAAGTGGTTTCAGAAAAAAGCTAACCTTGTATTGGTAAAGACACGTAGGCAAATAAACAGTGACAAAGCAGTCAAGTATCTGCCCCTGTGCTGAAGGGACAGGAAAGCATGGCAAGGATTAATTCTGCCCGAGAGTGGGGGCTGAACTTGCTGGGAGAGGCATTTGAACCAGGTCTTCAAAGATAAGTAGGTGAAGCGGGAGCCAAGAAGTACTATGCAAAGAAAAAAGCCAGCACAGACATTTATGAGTAAGGGGACATGAGAAACTGGATCTGCCTACAGAGCAGAGGAGTTAGGCTGGAGGAGCAGACCGGGAGCTGGTAGACAGGACTTGAACCCAGAAGTACAAGTTCTGCTTTTACCTACAGACGTGGGAAAACAATTCCTTTGTTTCTGGAGGCATGTGTATAGGCTATTTTCTATTACGTAAACTAATAGCAAGTACTACTTCTTGCTGCTAAATTTAACTAGTAAAGTTTTTACCTAGTAAAAATATTTTCCTTTGTGTTCAGGAAAATGTAACAAAATTCTTAATTATTCTTAATGGGAATAATCAGTTATTCTCCTTATTACTTGCACATCCCTGCTAATATTGACTGGAATAAAATCAACTTTTAATTAAACTTCTGTTCAAACAAACAAACATTTAAAAACAATAGTTATTTCCTTTTTCCTATTAGAAGCCACAGCATTTTCAGCGTTCACCATTCCACTGTCTTGAATTAAAATGCTTTTCAAACTTTCATGTGTTGTGCCAAAAACAGAACACAGCATTCAGAACTGTACTGGTAATTTATTTTGTTATTCTGATTTTCAGCTAAACACTGACATAGAAAACTACCCCACTATGAGGACAAAAAGAAAAAACAAAACAAAACAATAGAATTCAAGGTATAAAAACTTTTCCCCTGACTTTGGAGTTTATAAAGACTACAACTTCAGTCTGCTTTCAGTGTGCCTCCTGCCTCCCTACCCAGGTCTAATTTGCAGCATTCCACATCACTAGTCATTAACAACCCAGAGCTCCCCTCAGCTGCACAGTGAAAGACCATCACATCATTACAAATAAACAATCCCTTCCTCCCGTGAAAGAGTGACACATTATTCTGAGCACGTCTCCTCTCTGCTTTCATTGCTCTGCCAAGGTCCCCCATGAGTGGGAAGGGGTAAAAAGAGAGACAAAATATCCCACAACTTGTCTAAAGCATGTAGAGGATGATTTGTGTCCTTACTTACGGGTTATGACTGTCACTGCTGATCTGCTTTCAGGCCTAGATTACATGTGATAAGGGCTGACCTTCCTTAAGTATTCACACATTATGCACTCATGGAGAGCAAGCAGGACACAAAAGTCCTTCAGATGTTCTGGACATCAATCAAGTGCACAGCATGGAGCCTGCCAAACTTTTCTTCTCTTTACTCAGGGATAAGAAGAGGGAGTCCAAGGCAGACTTAATAAAGTTTAAAGCAATGCCACAGAATATTTGGGGAGACCATTGTTATTAAAAAGGTGCCTTTAAAATAATTCTCTATAGTTACCACTAGCAACAAAAAAATTCACACACAAATAGAGAACCAGATTTCATTCCAGCTTTAAAATTTCAAAACTTTTACTATAAACTAAATCTGTTTGCTATTTTTTCCTGAAGACATCTTATTAAGGATATATTTCAACCATTAAACAAAATTTTTATAACAACTATACATAATAGGCATCTTTTCTGATGCATTTATGTAAGTGATGGAGGAAATGTATTTGTTATGAAATACTCTGAGAATATCTTTATATAAATTAAATCCTGGTCAATAGCCTAAGTCATTTTTCATCAAATATAAATATTATTATTGTTAATAGGCAAGAGTCCAATATTCTGGAGTAGACATAATGATACCTTCTTTACAGGCTTGGACTCTTATTACTGTTCCTCCCCACAACTTGTCATTGGAATTTGAGGTTGCTTTTGAGAAAGAACAGATAAGCCCCAAACTGTGTTCTATGACATTGCAACACTGTGTATGTATTTACAGTGCATAATTTAATCATCAGGAAAACCAAATCTTTCAAAGAAAGATACTTTGTGGAATTTGGAGATAGAATGCTATCTTAAATTAATGGGGTTATCATTTACCTAGAGAACACAGAATTCTTTTTAAAAAAACTATTGTCATTCCATTAATATAAAAATTATATGAATAACCTGTGTACAAAACAAGATCAAACACACAATGGTTAAACAATAATTTATGAGAAAACAAAGCAATGAACATTAATAGAGTAGGAAGAGAATAAAAGACAACTTACATGATTAGAACTATCAAAGAAAATTAACCCAATACATTTTGTAAGTTAAACTCTGCAGTCAAAAACAACTAACCCCCAGAAGTCTCATACATGCACAACTCTTGTATAGATGTTCAGTTTATTATTTGGTTTGATTGTTACTCCACTAAAGAATTACAAGGTCAAACTTGTACCCCAGTAATAGGGAACTAAGTGATAGATAAAACTTGAGGTCATTCCCCATGTTAACCACTATACCACAAATCACATCACCTGGTGAATAGGAGCATCTCAGGACAAAACTGAAACTGGATGGAAGGAAGATGTCTAGGCAGGAGGAGGGAAGCAAGGAACTCAGGGGAGACACGCACAGTTATTTCCAAATAAATATAGAATGGCAATGACAATGACAGATGACTAATAAACACCATGTGGCAAGCTGTTACTCTTTGTTAGGTATCATGCTATATCCCTAACATGTTACTACATTTAATCTGCACTGCCTCCCTTTGTGGTAAGTAATGCCATTCCCATTTACAGATGAGAATACTGAGTGTGCCTCAAGAGGCCCACAAATTGGTTACAGGATCAGACACTAATACTTCACTGGGTAGGGCCCCATTGGCTTTGGTTCTGTAAGAAACATCTGAGGCAAAAATAATCCATTCAGTAGACAGAGGACTCAGAGACTGAATGAACATTCAGGAAACAGGGATGCCAGAGATTCTGCGGGCTGGAGCAAAAGGGATCAGAGGAAGGTGGCAGCAAACACTCTGGAAACCACAGAAGTGCATTCAGATCAGGGGTCTCAGATGTTTTGAGAGGCAGAATTTGCTTTTAAAGCATGTAAACTATTTGTTATAAAAGTAGTTGCCATCATAATCAAATACAGAAGTTATTATTAAAGCAGTGTTTTGTATACATTCTTTGGAACTTTCAATGCACTGACCCCATTTTACAAGGCAAGCAACTAAGGTGAGGGGGTGCCTTGGAAAGAGGAAAGAGGTTTGTTTCTTTGGAAAAGGCCTGTGCTTTAGAAGACAGAGGGAGACAGCATGGCAGACTCAGGAGGAAGAAAAGTGGATGAATGAAGTCTGCAGAACCATGTGAGTAGTCCTTTCCTCCCAGGATGAGTCTGAGTTTATGGCAACAAAAGAGCCTGGATTCTTCATGCCAAGAGAAAAACGTTCTAGAAGATTTACTTTGCCCCACTTACAGGGAACTAAATGAGAAAAGGCCATTTGTCATTTGTTTCAAAAACATCAGACATGCTAGTTGTATAAATGTTAACACTTTAGCACCTGAATTCCAGAGTTAAAATTCCACACTGTGAAAACCCTGAGCTACTAATCTAACTTACCAGATGCTCTATTTTCTTTTCTTTTCTTTCTTTTTTTTTTTTTTTGTGGGAGGAGAGGTACTAGGGATATAACCCTGGGGGCACTTTACCACTGAACTATATCCCCAGCCCTTTTTTATTTTTTTTATTTTGAGACAGGGTCTAAGTTACTTAGAGACTCAATAGATTCCTAAGGCTGGCCTTAAATTTGCAATCCTCCTGCCTCAGCCTCCAGAGATCCTGAGATTATAGACATTAGTGCTATAGCATCCTTGAGCAGCAAATAAAAATCTCTACTAGTACCTATTTGCTTCCCATGCTAGGCATTTATAAAAAGCTGAACAAATTTTCACATCAAGCTTATTTCATCCTAAAGTCAATTGTGCATGGCACTCATGTAAATCTAACTTAAATAAGGAAATTGAAAATGAAATTTTTAATAGAAATGATAATATCACCAAAAGCTATATTTTGTCTTGTACATTTCCCTGTAACTGTGCTTTAGTAATAAAGAAGGTTGAATGTGCTTTAGTAATAAAGAAGGTTCACAGAACATAGCTCTTGTTTAAACCCCTGAGGAAGGCATGCTGAAGCTGCTTC
Organism: Xerus rutilus; assembly: GCA_028644305.1. Taxonomy (NCBI): domain Eukaryota; kingdom Metazoa; phylum Chordata; class Mammalia; order Rodentia; family Sciuridae; genus Xerus; species Xerus rutilus. The sequence continues at coordinate 51,478,136 of CM053408.1, forward strand.
TCCACATGCCAGATGAAGACAGCTCCTCCAAGATCTGTTTTCCACTCTTTGGAAAATACCTAAATATGAGAGTTATATGGAAAAATGTTCTTTAAAATAGAACAGCAGACATTAGTAACAGCAAGACATTTTGTTCTTACTTAAGCCTACACTAGCTTTTCCATAGAAAGCCTCAACAACAGCACTACTAAATGTCAGTGTGTGATTTACACATTCATTAGTAGACTTAGCTCTTAGTGGTCTTCAAAAATTAATGCTAGAAGAACTGCAAAGGTTTGAGGAAGCCAATGTTTTAAAGTGACGCTAAAATCTATGTACACAGAAATGTATTTTCAAATAAAAGAAGCAATAACTCCATAATTCTTACTTCAGATTCTATGATATACTGAACCTTTTCATATTCTCCCAGTCAACTGTGTATACTGAAATATGTTCCTAATCATTAATTGACACCAAAAGGATGACTGAAAATATGATATCTCTTTAATAGGTATGTGGTTGTATACACACACACACACACACACACACACACACACACACACCCTTCCTTTGTCTGTCCTCAGATACAAAAGCACAGCTGCTAGTGCCCTGAATTTTTTTTTTTCATTATAAGAAGTAACAGTTCTTGGTAATCTCATTAAAGCCTTCCTAACTGATTTCATACATGGAGAATTTTCAGAAAATTGAAGGTTGATTTGGTTGTTTACACAATTATTTTGTGAAAAAAAGAAAAGGAAAACAACACTGCATTTATAGAACTTATTCTATCTGAAAACATTACAGAACAGAGAAAACAGATTTCAGCCTTAGGAAAACTGAAACAGAGATGCAGATATGCTACTTCTTTCTATGCCCTCTCAAAAACAGAAGACATTTAATATGTAGAAAATGACAGAAGCGAGATGTTTAAATATGGAGGTAAAGAGGATGAACTTAGGTAATAAGGATGTCAGATAAAACCAGTGGTATATTTTTACATAAAAACAACTTTTTACTATTAGTCCAGTAGGAAGATATAAAACCATAATGCGTTCTTTTCAAATAAGGGCCTGGCTATACAGCATTCCTTTATCTGATCAACCTGCTTCACACCCCTCCTTACAGGCAGTCAGCACTCTGTATGGCTCTGTCTGCTACTACCAAACTCCTCGCTGAAAAGAGAAAATCAGCCAGTTATCCTAAGGATTATGCCAAATGAAACACTCAAATTCAACCTTAACCAAAATAAGTACAACTTCTATTTACCCAGATGATTAAGGCTCATTAAGACAGCCAATGTGATTGAAATTGTCACCATAATTTCCACTTTGAGGTCTCCCAAATGTTTATTGTGGAAACACTTCAAAGTCCTCAATACATTTCATCAGCACCTCCACCAAAGGATGTGCCAAGAAAAAAGGAAAGCAGGTTCTCAAGGAGTAGCTGCTTTCTAGAATCAATTCCTTAATAAGTATTTTCAATTGGCTATGAAAATGGCATGTGTAGAATTAGAAATTCATAACAGAACAAAAAATGTTTACTTCACTATATGAATTTAGTCAAAATAACCATGAGTTATTCAATATAGTTCATCTTCTAACTCTTAAAAGGAGTATCTGGCCTCACCCTGCCTTGGTTATACAACATAATCTTTTTGTGTTTGTTTCTCTCACTTTCTGGAAGTGATTACAAACAGAAATAGTCTATTGAAATTAAGTTTGTGATCTTTCTGAACTGTTTAAGAAATTTTACACTAACCTCATGTCTGGCTACAGAAAATATCAGAGGGCTGCCAATCCTAGCCTAAGTGGTATGTCCTTGGAAAGTCCTTACCTGCAAGCCTTCCAAGTTCCTATGAAGTCTGGCTTCCAATTACCTCATTGGGTTCTTCTCTCAATCTTCATCCTCTTTGTTATCCAGGTACTCAAAATACCATGCATGCTGTAGCTCACAGTGATACATCTCCTGGTTCCTCTGAAAGCACACTTCCCATAGATAATGGCCAGCTTTCTCCAGCATCTTCAGCAGATCTTAGTTTGAACCTCACCTTCTCAAAGAAACCTACCTTATTGCCACAATCACCCTTACCCCAAGCCTTCAATGCCTCTTATAATGCTTTGCTTTTTATTTTTCTCCCACAGCACTTATCACTGTATATAATTTGCTTATTTACTATGCCAAGTGTTCACTGTCAGTCTTGGCTCAACCCTATAGAATATAAGGACCCAAGGACACTAATCTTTGCTCATTTTGTTCACTGACCTACTCTAAGCACTTGAAGCTATGATTATGTAACAGTAGGTGTTCAGTAAGTCCCTTTTTGAAAGCATTTCTTTTGCAAGTTCTCTCTCTTCCTAAAGTACTTGACCCTTGATGCTAGTAATTATTCTCATCCTAATTACTTTTTCCTGGTAAACCCAATTTGCTCTCTGGTATTTTACCTTTATCACTCTAATGAATCTCTTTTTTAAAGGTCAACAAATGGATTTTTCTTAGTCTTCATGCTTTTCATCCCTATGTAGCATTGTGCATTTTGTGACTGCTTCAAGAGCTTCATTGATTTAAAAGTAAAATGAACAATGACCATGTACCAGACATTCAACAGAAACTCTACCTTTGGTTTTCATGATGAAAGCCTATCTATTCAAGTTCCTTCCTCTTCTATTTACAAAACTACAAGTGATTATGATTCCTTCCCAATAGTCTCTTCTCTCAAAGATGTTCACTCTTAATATCAGAGCGTCAGTTAGTGTCCCTTCAACTATGAGGTTAAATCTTTTCCTGAATGACCATTTCATATTTCCAACTGTCTCTGAGTGTCTAAATATTATAATTGCTCCTGTAGCCCAAAAAACAGAATCTTTGCCAGTTGGTGGATATAGCCACTCTTTGTAGCCACCTTGCTTTAGATCCTGCCCCTTTCTATCTGTTGGGCACTTTTACCTGTTGAAGGCAGAGCTCCTCCAACACAGAGGCTAAAGTGTAAGACTCTCACTTCCCTGGCTTTTCCTGCAGCAGGAGGTGAGCACATGACTGAAACTCTCCAAACCTCATATATGTATCTGCAGTAGGCTTTACTTGAAGCCCGCAGAAAGGACCCCAGCATATTCATTCTGACTGGTGGTGGGAGCAGCAGTGGCCACAATTATTTCCCAAAGGTGGCAACAGTACCAATGACAGAGACAGCATCCAAATCAAGCATGGACAGTATGAACAGTGTAAGTTGGGGTGTCTATGCTACGCACCAGTGACAATGATGTCCTTACAGATTAAATTCTGGGGTGGGATTTTAAGTGTTGTTCTTGACTGTGTCTCTCCTAAAACTGATTCTCTTCTATTCCTTCAAATTCTATGATCAAGCAGATACCTTTAATACCTTTGTTTTCTGTATAAATTAATCATGGTCGGTTTCTGTTACTTTCAAGTGGAAATTTTTATATATATGTACAAGAAAATCAAATTGGTCCTCTCAGCAAAAAATAAATGTTTCCTCTTCTGAATTTCCATGGCATTTAATCAGTATTACTTACTACTTTACCCTGTATTTTAAGTATGCACACCATCTTCCCTACTCCATTTTGCATATCTTTAGGGCGGGGGTGCCTGTCATTTATCTTTGTCCATGATTTTAACTTCCCTCACCTTGTTTATTGTACATATCCTTAAAAAACAAGAAACTGCAGGTGTTTTCTTTCTGGCCCAGGGAGCTACTAAGTTCTGCCTTCTGCACTTTTGATTTGACAGGTTTTTACCATTCCATTCATGAATTACTTTTTCCATATTCATTTTCCAAAAGAAGCAGTTGTTTCAGGGGCAGCATCCAAATCTTGTATTGTCGATCTAAGCAGTGCAAGTTGGGGTATCTAAGCTAAGCTCTACCCTCTTAGAGGATAAATTCTAGGATAAAAAAATTTTTAAAATTGTTTCCTCTTGCAAATTAAACTACATTATTTACAACTTACTAAGCACTCACTAGAAGCTCTTCTTTTGGTTTTCATAATGAAAACCTATCCATTCAAGTTTTTCCTTTTTCCATTCACCAAAATATAAATGATCATGATTATTTCCTAATAATCTCTTAACAATGTTCCCTCTTTGAGACAAGTTTATTTAGACTCACTTATGAGTGACTAACTTAAGAGCCACTGACCTATTTAGAAAGTCTCGGGGCTGGGGTTGTGGCTCAGTGGTAGAACACTTGCTTAGCATGTGTGAGGCACTAGGTTTGATTCTCAGCAACACATATAAATAAATAAAATAAAATAAAGATCTATCAACAACTAATAAAAAATATTTTAAAAAAAGAAAAAAAGAAAGTTTCTAGCATCTCCCCAAGGATCTGCTTCTAATATCATCCCCTCCTTTCCACAGAATAAAAGCCTTTTGCTCCAATCAAATATACAGAGCTTCAAAATATGCCAAGACCATTCAAAGGGAAAAGAATGACCTTTTCAACAAATGATACTGGGAAAACCAGATATCCACATGTAAAACAATGAAGTTGGACTCTTACTTTATACCACATACAAAAATTATCTCAGAATAGATCAAAAACAAACTTAAGACCTAAAATTATAAGACTTTCAAAAGAAAGCTTCATGCCATTGCATTTGTCATGATTTCTTGATTTTGCCACCAAATCACTGCCAACAACAAATAGATAAATTGGACTCCATCAACATTTCAAACTTCTGTGCATCAAAGGATACAGTCAATAAAATGAACAAGCAACCCCCAGAATTGGAGAAAATACAAAATAAATATCTGATACAGGATCAATGTCTATAAAACAAGGAACTCCTATGATTCAACAACAAACAACTCTGTTTTTAAATGATTTGAGCTGACATTTTTATGAAGATATACAACTGGTCAACAAGCACATGCAAAGGTGCTCAATCACTAGGGAAATACAAATCAAGACCACAATCAGATTCCACCTTATACCTAACAGAACGAGTACAATCAAAAACACAAAATAACAAGTACTGATGAGGATGTGAAGAACTGGAGACCTTATGTCCTGCTTTCCTTGTGTAGCAATATGAAGTGGCAAAGCAGCTGTGGAAAACAATATGGCAGTTCCTTAAAGAACTAAGTGAAAGCAGGGTCTAAAAGACACATGTGTATACCCATTTTCACAGTAGAAATTATTCAAAACAGACAAAATCATCCACTGATAGATGAGTGCAGAAACAAAGTATTATATATGTACATATACACACAATGGAATATTATTCAATCTTTTAAAGAAATTCTGAAACATGTTATAAAATGTTTGAACCTTATACCAAGTGAAATAAATAATCCAGCTTAAAGATCTTACATGAGGTCTCTGGAGCAATTAAATTCACAGAGAGAGAAAGTACAATGGTAGTTACCAGAAGCTGGAAAAGAGAGAGAAAGTTGTTTATGGATATAGAGATTATTATGGACAGAACATTTGTGTCCCCACAAAGGTTCTATGTTGAATGCCTAACCCCAGTGTTGTGGTATTTGAAAGTGTGTCCCTTTGGGAGGCGAACAGGTTTAGAGAACACTATGAAGGTGAGTTCTTCATGATGGGATTAATATCTTCATGAGCAGAGGAAGAGAGACCAGAGACAAGTTTAGGCACTGACTCCCACTCCCCATTCTCTCCACCATGTGAAGATACAAGAAGGCAGCCATCTGTGAGTAAAGAAAACAGCCCTTACTAGGAATCAAATATGCCAGCGCCTGGACCTTGTTCTTCCCATACTCCAGAACTGTGAGAAGTAAGTGTCTGCTGTTTAAGTCACATAGTCTGTACTGTTTTGTTGTAGCAGCCTAGACAGACCAGCAGAGCTTCAGCTTTGCAAAATGAAGAATTCTAGAGATTGGCCATGCATTAATATGAACATACTTAACACTGCTGAACTTTAACAAAAATCATTAAGATTATAAAAAAATTTTTGTGTGTTTTACCACAATTTGGAAAAGTTTTAAGAATATTTTTAAAAGGGTGGGTGGGGGGGGCGTTTGTATGCTCACCCCAGACTTCCAGGATACCATATGCCAGCCTGGTTAATCAGAGATGGTTTCATATTCCAGTTCTTATTATCTTCATCCTCTGCATTGCTCTCAGAGTGATAAGCCACATAAAATCCTGCAATGGCTCTATATCATTCTCTTTATGGAGTCTTAGCTGCTGTGAACAGAAGTATCTGCACTGCCTAATTCTCAAATTCCATCTCTTATACACCCTATGCTCCAGTTACAACATTCTGTTTTCCATAGCAATCCTCTCTGATATGCCATCTTCTCTCTCAGCTCTCTTCAATTCAGTTCCACAAGATTTTATTGAAATGCACTATGTATTGAGCACAAAAGAGTATAAGACATACAGATCGAGAAAGTGCTTCTGTTCTCAATAACTTAAAAATCTACTAAGGAGACATAGTCTTTCCAATTATTGTGAGATATACTTTAGCTTAAACACAAAACTGCCAACAACAACTAGGGAATATATGAATATATATGCTTATATATTGAATATAGATATGCTTCCCAAATTTCACGTTTTAATTTCTTCCATATTTCCAAAAGTTCTCTAATTGATGCTTGGATCACAATTTAAGCTTCATATTTTTATTTTTGACTAATGTTTGGTCAATATACAGAACTCCTGCAGTCAAAATAGTGAATTTCTAATATCATTTTACAAAGAAATGCATAATTTTAGAAGCATACATTTACTACCAAATAACACATCCTTTAAAATTTCTAAAGCTTACAATGATGACAAGTTTTCTTGAGAGTAAAGACATATATCTATTGGGAGGGGTGGGGGTACATATCTTAATAGTCCTTTACCATTTTAAACTTAGATAATCTTGCCTTTTTTCTGGTTCCATAATTAAAGTTTCTCCTGCCATTTAGAGTAAACACAATTCCAGCCACGGGAGACAAGACTGACCAGTTCAAGTTCAAGGGTTCACTGCACATGAATATCCATAAACACCCCTTGACAGTCCTGGTAGTATAATGAACCTTGCAATTACTCAGCAGGCCATCACCACAATACAGGAACATAATGCTTCCAACGTCAAACAACAAAACATTACACAAATAATACCAACCAACTGTTAAGTTCACAGAGGGCTTTGGAAACTAATTAAATTGCAACAGTTCCTCTTAAATCTTTATAAATTTGCAGGCAGTTTTACCTGACTGAGCTATGCTTATGGGAAATAATTAATAGAAAAAGGTGTTGGCATTATATACAATTGGGAGATGCCAATTAGCAAAACACTCCTTCAAAATGACACCAGTTAATTCCAGCATGAGTGCTCAGAGTGAAATAGCCTCCCTCTTACACAAATGCTAGTGCCTCATTGTCTTTAGGAATGTCTCCAATCATACTATATATAACCTCCTGGGGCAAATGCTTTTGGCTCTGCCTCTCCCTTGCTTCTACACAGAAGAGATGATCTTCATTAAGTTAAATCATTTGAATAACAGTGTGCTTTCCTTTATTTGAGGAGCTTTTCCTTTGTGGAAAGTTTCTCTCTACAAGATGATATTTCACATAGTTAGAATGATCAACTAAAAAATAACACAATCATAAAAGCTCATTATTAGCACCAAGAAGTAGTATAGAATTTACTGAACAATATATGTGCACAAAAGCAAGCATCTCATCTATCAATTTAATTATCTGAGTGGTCTGGGAATTAAAGGACAAGATGAAAACTAAACAATTATATTCTGTTTAAAATAATTTAATTCATGTCTTCCCTATCTATAAATTGAAGACAATCTGTGCAAAAGTGCACTGGAATATGGATAACAAATAAATTCAGAATTATTACGTTGGTAAATAGCCATCTTGTGCTATTTTCATCACAAAGGCTTCATTGTTACTATGGAAATTTTCAGAATAGGTTTGACATGATGGCTCTGCATTTATCATCCAGTTCAAAAGAAAAGATGAACAATAAAGCAAGCCTAGTTCTCCCCTCAAAAACATATACTAGGGAAAAAGCATGCAGGATTTGGTGATAAGAAATGGAGAAATTTTGGTTTTCTCCTTCATGTTTTAATCAGATAAGTTCAGATAACCGGTTTAGCATTTCAGAAGCCAAGGAATTAATCCATGAAACAATCAGTACTTCTACTTCTAACTCTAGTTTTACTTTTTAATAAAACACACACACAGAAATAAGTTAGTTGGGAAACAGGTTCTTCGAGGTTTGCTAACAAATATTTCTTTTCATCATGTTCTGCAAAGCTAGCTGCTTTGCTGACCCTAAAGGAGTGCTATTCCATTTTTTAATGAGGTTTAGAGAAAAAAATAATAAACTGGACAACAGATAACCTTAAATATGTAGTTAAGAAAAATCTGCCTTTCGTGTTATAAAAAGTATAGACTTCAAAAAAAATTATTACACTTTACAACATTTTAGAAAATCAAGTTTTGGGATAATTCTCTTAATTACCATTTTGATCTAAAATAATATAAACATGAGAAAAAATTTAATGATCTCTAAAAATTATATAAATACTAAAGGAATTTTTTCCTCATGAAAATGAAGAACACTAGTAATGATATTGAGAACCTAAGATTTTAAATACTTGGAGAAAGAAATGATGAGAATTCATGCTTAATGTAGATAGTGAATAAGGACAGAAAATCATGCTGTAGGAGGGAGAGCTTTACAATGGTATTCTGGAAGCTATGCCTTTCTATAATTTTAGGACTGATTCTAATATTACAATTGGGACTTGAATTCATAACCAGGATTTCACAATCATAAAATCACATATGTGACCTGCATATTATAAATTAAAATATTCAAATATAAGACTCCACATAATAAAATAATGTTCCAACTTCTATAAAGTGGCCTAAGATCTATTGTAAATACTGTCAAACATACTTGTGACACATAAATACAATTATAAACCTAAGATAGCTAAAATAAAAAGCAAATGTTTAACAATTATATTTGCTGTCTTAAAGTTATTAAGACTGCATTAAATCTTTCAAATTAATATTACAAATTCAGTAATATTCATCTTGATTAACTATCCTACCCTATTAAAAAAATCCTACAAAACTGTCATTTTGATCAAAGTTCTACAACAGATATTTAAAAAAAGATACCTATTCCTAATGAAGATGATATTTCTGAAAATCACTTTCATATTTAAAGGTCAAAGGTCAAGTCTAAAATTTGTCCCATTCACCTTCTCCTTGTGACTGTGTACTAGAACCTACTAAAGCAGCAACTTCTGAGAGCTTGATCAGATAAAGATGACTACAAAACAATTCAAGAGCAAAACACCAAGTTGATCATATTTCATACTTCTATACATATACTGATAAGCCAGTATCATTTTTACCTCTAATATGAAATTATTTTCTATCTGCATATCCATTAGGTCTTTTTCAACTTCTCCCTTTCTCTCAGGTCTAATATCCAATCTACTACATCAAGACCTAGAAGCACTACATCCAGAGTAAATCTAAAATTGAACCCTTACTGTGAAATCCCTAGACCAAGTCACCATGAATCTCTTTTCATCATAAGAGAGAGAAAAGAAGTTTTCTAAAATAATCTAAGCTAAGCTAAAGTTACATAAAGAATATGCATTGTGCAGAGAGAGACTCCAATATATTAGCTACAAGCATCACCACTAAAGTGGCTAAGAATGTTGGCCTCATGCCTAAATAACAGACCCAGTAATTCTGTATTCAACAGTACTATGAATAAGCAGTGTCATCCTGTTGGGTTTTGAAGCATATTTTTGGTGTGGTCTGCTAGAAAACATCTTGGACTAAGGGACACAGCTCTACTGTAATACTGAATAGGTCATTTAATCCCTCTAAGCATCATTTCTTGCTATAAAACCAAAATCCCCTTGTGGCTCACAACACCATCACATTGAACAAATGATGTATCATATATGAAAGCTTGTAATTTATGAGATTGTCCAAAATTAAAGTCTTCACATTAAAACATGTTGTAATATACACTCTCATGCATGTGCATAAACTTGCATATATTAAACTACATTTGATGTGAGAGGTCTGTTTCATTTGTGGGCATATGCTTCAAAGGCAAGAACCCAGACACGTATTACATAAATGCGCATAAACACATTTTTAAAAGAAGTGAGTCTTGAAGGCTTGCCATCATTGCTTCTAGATCTGAAGTAAGTACAAGAGTCTCTGACATAATAGTTGGAAAGAACGTACAAATTTAATACATTTCACCATACTAGAAGTTTTGTTGGCAGCATGTTCTGTACAGGAGAAAGCAGAAGTCTCTAATGGGGGGGAAGAAAGGCATGGAGAAAAGCTTTGAGTAGATGTGTAGTTAGACTGGAAAAATAATAGGTTTTGTATTTTGAGTCCTATGAGTTTCCCATTATAAATGGGAAATGCTGTCACATTAAGGAGAATGAAATTCTTGGTAATTTTTCCATAATGAAGGTAATTTTTCCATATATACAGGTTGAGCATCTCTAAGGTTGAACATTAAGATTTTTTTCAGTTGAAATTCCAAAACCCAAAATTCTAAAATTGAAAACTTTCTGCACTCTGACATGACACCACAAGTAGAAAATTCCACACCTGACCCCATGTAATCTGTTGCAGTCAAAACACAGGTGCACTAAAATACTGTATAAAACTGCCTTCAGGCTATGTGTATAAGATATATATGAAGCATAAATGAGTTTCATGTTTATACTCAGGTCCCATTCTCAAGATGTATCCTTATGTATATGAAAATATTCCAAAATTTTAAAAAATCTGAAATCTAAAATACTTCCGGTACCATGCATTTTGAGTAAACAACATTCAACCGGCTCTGTGTTTATGTAGGTAAAGAAAGCATCTGAGGTTGTTCTCAATTGGAACTTTAAAGTAAGGCCCCGCTAACAGGGTAGTTTCCATTTCCCTCATCTAGCCTAAGCACCAAGATACCATTGATGATTTATAACAGTCCTTCTCACACCAGGAAAGAACATTTCTATCCCTTTGTCAGAAGGAAAACAGATTTTACATTGAATCTTTCTCGTTGACTTAAATTAGCAGTAGTAGTTTCAGGACATATACTATTTTAATATTACTCTAATGAAGTTTCATTTAAAAACTCAATTCACCTAGTTTTTGCCTAAATCCAAATTTCAGAAATTTCACCGACGCCACAGAAATGGATTCTATTCATACATGCACTTGTAAACACAGAAGTAAAAATATTTTCCAGTCATGAGATACAACATTAAAACTATGGACTAGGAATATCATGTAAATTTTTAAGAAATGAATATGTAAATATAAATAGCAAAGGTCACCTAGAACCTCAAAAAAATTCGGTTCAATTTCACATTTTATTCCACATATTGAACATTCCCAATATTTACAGGAAAAAAACTGACCATGCCAAATGATTACAAATGATTTCTACTATCACTCAAATAGAAGCCCACTGTACCAGAATTACAAAAAAGGCTGACTATTTAAGCTTATTATCTAAGTAATGTGGTAAGAAAACATGTTTTGGTACACTCACCTAGTAACAGTGCCCCAAAAGATGTTTTCTAATAGCCACTACTAAGACTTGCTTCCAAATGAGGAGTTTTCATATTTTCTTTCCAGTAAAACAAAGTGGCCCTTGAAAAAACCATATGGACCTGCTAAGAGAAGTTTTCATTCAGCATCTATTTTTAGCACAGGTTTCCTTATAAAATATACCACAGTCACCAAGCTGAATGGGCCTCCGTGTTTGTGTGTACCTAGCCTCTCCCCATCCAAGGAGTTCCCTACATACAGCTCTGCTAGCCAGGGTGCATGTCCTATTTCTTCTCCCCAGGGAATAAAATGCAAAAATATACTAAATTGTTTCTCAAACAAGCTATTTGTCATTTACTTAGTAAGCTATCTTCTAGGAACACGCACAGGAGAAGCCTCTTACACTGCTCACACAGCTCTTCAGATACAACATGCTTTGCCAAGGACACCTGAGAATGGACAAGGCCCAAGAGCAAATATCTTGTCAGCCAATCCTCAAACCGTATGAAGAATGTTAACTTAAAAATTTCTTAGATGCAACAAGAGAAGTATTTTTATGCTCCCTAACTTATATAGACCTTATGTATTTTGTAACATATACAATTTTTACAATTTTTTCATAGCACTTCTACCCTATATGGAAACCAGTAAGAAATTTAGTGACTTTACGTAGATGATATATACAAAAATGCCAAAAGGGCACCTGACATACCCTAATTAGCATTTATTCAGTTGTATTAATCGTGAAAGAAAAATAATGAGCAGTTAAAATTTAAAGTGTTTAAGTTCAAATCAATCTACTGGTTTTATAGTAAGTATGTAATTTAAATTTTATCTACTGTTCACAGGTTAAAACACTGAAAAATCTCTAACATACAGCTGCTTTACAGCAAGCAAATGACACAAGGCATTGTAAACTAAAAAGCATGCAACAGGAAATATCACCATATTCACTGTATACTTTCTAGGTGAACCAAGTACTATACTTTCCTCCGTTTTGCATACAAATGTACTGTGAAGTGACAGAAAAAACCACAAAAAATTTGTAACTGAATTTCCCAAGATATTTTGGAGGCCCCTTCCTCCATGAATCACTTTATTACTGCAGGACAATTTATAATGTATAAGGGAAATAAAAAAATAAAAATTAGGAATGTGCTATTGCTAGTTAACCACAAACAACCCAACACATGCATACCCACATGACTATTTCTTTCACTGTATATAGTATTTCTTCAGGAAGTGCCCAGCATCATCACAATCCACTTATAAATAAGAAAGTATTTTATCAGAAGATGACGTCACTGAGGTAGGGACAGTTTGTCAATCCCAGTGACATTGACATTTTGAGCAGGAAAATTCTTTTTGGAGCGCCTGTACCACATTGTGGGATACTAGACAGGATTCCCTCAATTCTTCTCATTCATACCAGCAGCTCCCTTCCCAGCAGTAAAAATTAAAAATGTCTCTAGATGCTGCTGAATGTGCCTCTGGGGACAAAACTCCCTCTGGGTTAAGAACCTCAGACTTAAAGCACTGGATTTTCATTTTAATTATAAATACAAATTAAGTTGGATCAAGCATATCTGGTTAGACACCAATATGCTATGGTAAAATTTCATTAATATGTAATAAACTATAAAGTGCATAACATCCAAGTATATACAAACTTACTTAATCTTCAACAGTACTTTAAAGTAGTTTATCAAAGTACCAATAGTAGAAGTAACTATTTCTGATTTTCCAAAAATATCCAATTTAAATATTTCTTTTCACTATTTGAGGAAGATTTATTTTGGTTTTGGTCTGATCCAAAGGGTTAGGAGTAAGTACAGGAAGTTTTATCTGAAAAATGAACATGTACCAAGTCTTATAAATTGGCCCTAGTGCTACTTCCTATCATAGCTCCTGTTTGTTTACATTGGAGTTCTTATAAATTGGGTGTTATTTCCTTTCCACTAAGTTTCAAGGTATTAACAGCCAAAGAGGTGTTTTTTGACTTTTTCCTCCCTCATTTTCTCCCATTTCCCCCAAAAAAATAATGCACTGCATAGATTACAATTTTAAGACCAGTCTCCCAACTTCAAAACTACTATATGGTGAATTTATTTGACCTAAAACTACCTTCATCCTTGGAAGCACAACATTCTCTTTAAAATGGAAATGAGTGAACTACACATTTTACAGTAGGTACCTAACTTTCCAAATGAATCATTTATCTAGTCATTTAACAGCTAAACCTTGCAAATTCTTAAGTAAAGCAGTTCCATTTATTTTGACTTCCTGCCTAGGCTCTTCCTTCCAGAGAAAACATTACTCTAATATTTTCATCCATTAGGTCCTCTTAAAATTAAATGTCTCTATTTAAATGAAATTTCTCACTCTCACTCAGAAAAAAAAAAAGCAGAACTGAAACAAATTTTTTCATTTCTCTGAATTGAGTTATACTTGTCTAGTTTTAAAGAAACACATTACCTCCATTAGTGATTTTCATTTGTATGAATTAGCAACTGCAGTGTTGAAACTTGAATATGTAGCAGTGTGTGATAGTTGAAAAACTGTCCTTTACCAGCAAACTTCCAATGAAAAAAAAGAACTGTTGAAAGTTCATGCACCCCAATTGCACATTCATTATAATTAAACAAGAAGATTACACAGACATTGCTGACAAGGATTATCAAAATAGAATGGCACCCCTGCCCCTTGCTATCCCATTAATTAGTATAGGGTCTGAGGTGCCAATTAACAAGCAACAGCAGCAAAGTATCAGTAAACACAGCTCTAGCTGAACTTGAAGATTAACTCTTCCCATTCAGGTTCTATTTGTTAACCATACTGTGTCTGTCTCTACAATCCAAAACTGAATCCTTGTCTTATTTCTTTAGAAGTATGGACAAACAGTAGATACATATCAGTAGGAAGACATTTCAGTTAGGTGAAATAATAATTCTACAAATAGCAGCATGAAAAGGTCATATCATCCCATGAACAAGTGGCCATTCAGCATTTCACAGGAATACAAAATACTAAATAATCCAGGTAATCCAGTGACTAAAATACTTTCACATTATAAATTAGAAATTTGTGGTAGTTAATATGAACTCTGGGAAACAACTAGAGTACTGTGTGGTTATTGGTAACTTATCACCCCCCTGGCTCCTAAATAGCACTTTATGGGCCTAAGAGCACACATTCTAAAAAGTACAGAGTAAATGGTTTCATTATTCGCTTTATGGAACTATTATTAGTCACTTTTAAATCTGACTATTCACTCTTTTTAAAAAATACTTTCCAAAAGCAATATAGGTATTTGCATACAACCTCCAACTGAATTCATAACTCTCTGTTGACGATAACATCATTCTTGAAACCTAAAATCACATCTTAAAAAATAATCAAATTATATTGTTATATTATGTGCATGAACAAATATGTAAGAAAAAATTCCACTATTTTGTATAAGTCCAAGGCACCAAATAAAATCTGGGGGGGGGGCACTGTCAATGCAAAATTATTGGTAAAATCACAATGTAAATTTTATAAACTTATGTGTATATGACCAACATGCATTCTTTAATAATTATTTTATCAATAAATAGTTGAATTTATAAAATAAAATTTGCTTTACTTAAACTGATTTTACTGAAGTGATGGTATTGTACTCAAAATTTACAGAGGACCTTCTCTCCCACAGAAGGATTCTATAATTGTTTACCCATTTCACAACAGTATTTTATTTTTTATGTTGATATAAATGTATCTAATCTCTCTAGAAGCACCACTTTATAAAGGAGCTGTGCTACAAAAGTGCTATTTGCAAACCCTAATGAATAAAAATGGAGAACCTTGGAAAGACACGTCCTAAGGCCATTTCAAGACCCTAGTTCCCCAACGGCATTAGAGTATATACTCTGAAATATGGGAACACAAACTCATAGAACTGCTGAGAGAATTAGATTACATGTTTAAAGAGATTTGTTTTTGAAGCCACAATGAAATATTGATGCTAAGTGGAAAGTTTCATCTGTCCAGGAAAGACCTCAAACACTATCTGTGACTGACAACATCCTTAACCCTTTCTTTGTGTCACACTACTTTCTAGTCACAGTAAAGGATAAAGCCTAAGAACTTGAATTTTAAAGAATTGCACCTGGTGATTCTAATACAGTACAAATTATACATGGCCCACATCAATATTGCCCTTAGACATGAACAAACAGGATCCCTATCCTGAGGTCTACACTTTCCCATTACTGGCTCTAACACTCTTTGGTTGCATGCTCTACCAGTTATGGGTTGACCCATGGAGTTTCAAGGGAATTTGTTTCTCTAGACTTTACCATTCTTCCCTTCAAACATTTGCTGCATGCCTGGGATTCTGGGATTTACTTCCCAGAGAAACGCAGTGCACAATTCTAGCTCAAAACATAGTCAAGGGTAATAATCTGGTGGCCATGTGAGACAGAGATTGAACCAAAGGGCCATGATATCCACATCAATGCCAAATAAGCTCCCCATGTGAGAAGGCAGGGGGAAAGAAAATGTAGGTGGTCATGGACTAGGGTCAGATCACCTCTTCTAAGGCAGCAGTAGCCCAGCACAGAATTCAACAACTCTTAGAATTCTACAGTGGAACCAGGTCTTTCAACCTCAATTTCATTTGAGAAACTTAAAAAGAGGCTGCCTGCATGACCTGAACACAGCAGAGAACTCTTGAGATCCCTTACTTGGGCATCTTATAGGAAGAGTGGACAGGAATGTTGAGGAAAGGGCGTAAAGACAATGAGCAGCTGAGCCTTGGTAGGGACAAAGACAAGTGAGTGTGTCCTCTATGGATTTGTCAAATGATTAGAAAAAGAGGCTGAAAGAGCCCAAAATAAGAATAAATACTTTTCCCTATTCTTTTCTTGTCTGATTAAGGCTGCTGGTCTCCAGAGAATAAATCATGGTCCTTTGTGGAAAATAACAATCATTTTGAATTTGAGCTATCCTTAGTTATTTAGTATGAACTATTGCCTTACATATATTTTTCTATTGTGGATAATATCACATATTTGTCAGCAAAAGGGGATAAATAATTTGTTAAATTCTTTTAACAGTGTGTTGCTTAATCTATAACTCTCAAATATTTTAACATATTTTCTTTATTTCCTCATTTGTACTCTTGCCCCAAATCTTGCAAAAGTTAGGGAAGATCTGGAAATTGCTTTGCAAATACTGTTACTCTTCTTTTCTCATCTCTATAATCTATACATTCAAACTGATTCAAAGGTATCTACCAATTTCCTCCTTTTAATATAACAAAAAGAAAGCAGGATACAGGAATAGGAAAAAAAATGATCCCTCAACTTAAATATTAGGCAATCACTATTATAGTAACAGCAAAAATATAAAAACAAAGTCCAAGCTATATTTCCATTTCTTTAAAGTTGCAAGAAAATAGAAGAGTGTAAACTAAATACTCAACATATTTGCTATGATTAGGGAAATCTGCATGATTAAAATGTATAGACCTAGATTTAGAGGAACTTAAAAATAACTCGCAACACCTAACAAAGTATCTGGAGAATAAAAGGTAATCATTTGTTGAATGCATCAAAAAATATAAAAATGGAAAGGACAATATTACACTGAGACAATACAAATATGTTAAGCATGCTCACTCCAGAACTAGGGAGGAACAGAGTTCTTGCTCTAATCTGAAGTTGAAAGCTATGTTGTCAAACGTTTTTGATCTCAGAACTCTTTCATATTCTTAAAAAGGATGAAAGATCCAGTAAACTTTTGTTTTTATCTATGTTTGTTTATGCTTTTCAGATTTATTTTTATGCTTTGCTATGTAGGTTTATTTTATTTTTTTAATATTTTTTAGTTATAGGTGGACACAATACCTTTATTTTTTATGTTTACATGATGCTGAGGTTTGAACCCAGTGTCTCATGTGTGCTAGGTGAGTGCTCTACCACTGAGCCCCAACCCTAGCCCCTAGGTTTATTTTTAGGTATATACTACCTTTGTTTTATCTACCATATTAAAAACTAAAACAGGTATTTCTAAAATACTGATTTTAAAAAAATAACTCTAATAAATCTATTACATGTTACCACATATTTTCATGATATAACCATTGTCCCCAAGGAAAAATAATTTGATAAGAGTTATCTATCTTAGCAGGAGACAGAGCCTCTATTCTGCTTCTGCATTCAATATGCTAAATTAAAGTTGATGTAAATGAAGACAATCATAACTCTCACATGTGGAGCACTGGAGAAGGGGAAATATTTAACAGCCTTTTCAGACACTGTAGATATTCTTCCTTAACATTACTCCAAAATTCAACAAGTGCTACTTTCTTGAAGTTTATTTAGGATGCAGAATCTGAGCCATTATCAAGGAAATATTTGTACCTGTTACATTACAATCCATTCTACTATCTTGTATTTTAAACCAATCTTTGATCCATGCATAATTTAATGTCATGCATTGATTATTTGGAAAATATCAGTTCTTTGAGTCATATGGAACTTCTCAAAGGTAGTACATTCCCTTTTTTAGGAACAAAATATCACATCTAGAATACCACCAAGCATATAATCCAAAAAGATTTTAATACTAGATGTTCTCAAGATCATACTGGCAGTTACACATTTTCCAAAACTGAAGTTTTTACTTGAAACCTCAAATTTTATCTTCCTCACAAATACTGTCAATTACTTTCCTTGAAGGAACAGGCTTATTTTACTCATTTTCAAGAAAATGTCTACCCCACAGCCAAGTCTGAATTTCTGTAGTTTGTCCGTTAGTCATGTTTTCAATAAAAAGTGATGTTCTATTTAAAAAGAACTAGGTTAGCAGGAATTCATTGAATAAAGCCATTGTCCTTCAGTATGCAGTAGGAAGCCTATTTCCACTTCATTCTATAGAATATTAAAAAGAAATATGACAATAAAATTGACAATTTTTGCCATCTCATTAAGGACATTTTAAAACTAAAAGTTCACTTTTTTCAATCGTGTGCCAGGGAACATGACAATGTCAAATAATATATAGTTCGTTGCCACTACTTTGGTGCTAAGGTGCCAGCACCTAACTACCATTGCTTTGAACTTTCAGAGCAAAATTTCAGCACAGTGAAAAATGCAAATAACATCTCAGTATTATTATGAAAATAGTTTTTAATACACAGATACCCTGAAAGTTCCTCAAGACCTCCAGGGCCCATGGGCCACACTTTGACAAAGGCAGAATGCTATGGCTGCCCCTTCTCATCATACACTGAAAACGCCAAAGCAACTAATGGATGATACTCTGCATAGAGCAGAATCATTCTGGTCTTAGCAGAATGTCTTCCTTAGTATTTAGTGGAAAAACATCACTTGGGAATGATGAAATTTCAAAACAGCCAGAGCTGACTCAGGACTCCAGTGGTAATTTACCCCTGGTAGTCAAAATCTACAAATCTAATCACTTGATTTCTAAGGATTAATCTTACATATAAAAGATGGAGATCAAAAAGGGATTAAATCTCTTTTGAATTTTGATGTTATAATAATAAAATCAGATAAAAGGTCTAAGTATTATCTTTCTCTACTTACAAAAGAGATTTCAATCATTTCCAAACATTACTTAACAACCAGGTTAATGGGCTTTCACACTATATAAAATGCAATATAATCTTAAGATTAATTTTAGTCAGTTAATTTAACATTAGCTGGAGTTTGGCATAACATAGTAAAATTAAACAATTCATCAAGTTAAACAGGTGAAGGGATTTTTTTTCTTGTCTCTTAAATCATGATGGTTGAATCCCAGAAAATACTGTCTTTATTAAACTTTATTTTTTGTAATTCTGAGTCTACATTTCTTAAGTGGATTCTATCAATAAAATAGTCTAGCTTCAAATTTTGAGTGATGATGTAACATTTGCTGAATCAACAAATATTTCAACTAATTATAAAATCTAGAATTAGGAAAAAAACTTCAGAATTGATTTAGTAATAGGATGGCCAAACTGTTTAGTACTTGCCAGGCACAGTGGCACATGCCTGTAATCCCAGTACTTTGGGAGGCTGAGACAGGAGAATTACGAGTTCAAAGCCAGACTCAGCAATGGCGAGGTGAGGTGCTAAGCAATTCAGTGAGACCTTGTCTCTAAAATAAAAACACAAATTAGGGCTAGGAATGTGGCTCAGTGGTCAAGTACCACTGAGTTCAATCCCTGGTATCAAAAAAAAAAAAAAAAAAAGTTTAGTACTTGCTTTCTCGGTTGTTATAGAATCATTCATTCTTTCAACAAACAATTATTTAATTCTACAACTTGTCAGACACTATTCTGAATGCCACATATACTACAATAAACAAAATAGAGTCCTTGGCCTAATTTATCACCATAGTTTTTCTAACAACACAAACCTAGCCTCAGAATCCTCAAACACTGTATGAAGAAACAACTACCAATCACATTTGTCATCTGGATACAGATAAACATCTTTATCTTAGACATATGAAATATTTGACATAATGCTAGATGCTACAGAGAATTCTGAAGAAGTAAAAGTTTTCTCAAGATACCTGGAATCTAAGTGAAAATAATACATACATTTGTAAAGCAAGTATGTAATTAAATAGTACAAAAGAATGCTAATGTCATAACGTAAAATCATAAGTGCAACAGATCTTTGTACTTCAATGTAGGCTGATGAATTTAGTCTTTTTTCTAATTATCACCTCTTTAACTTTGCAGGGTTTTTCTTTTTTTCTGTTTCATATATCAGTAGTACTATTCTAGAAGTTAATATTTTCTAATCTTTTTATCATCTTTAAGAAGGCTATCTGCATGTACATAGAAAAAAAAGACTGCCTAAATCCTAAGAAACACAGCAGTCTCAGTACCTGTCTTCTCATGTAATTTACCCTTTTCCAGAGCACAACAACTAGCCTGGGAGGCATCTCTGCATGGGGTGGGCTCTCTTGTGTGAAGTCTATTCATGTGGGTCCTTCAGTACTCACCCATACCTGTAAGTCAGCCAAAGAAGCAAATGTCCATGTTTTCTCAAAGGAAAATCAGATAAAAATAATTTTATCCAAAATAAAATCAGCTGGAGGAAATACACAAGGAACTAGCCTTGCAGGGCTCAAACTAAAAAATTAACTATAAAAATAAGGTTCTACTTTACATAATTAAATTGGACAGATATACAGCCATTGTTTGGTGGGAAACAAGTTACTTTGAAAATCATATTGACAAGATGTTTCTCTATTTTGTACATCCTTCTAACTTTCTTTGAAGACCACACATTTTTTTTCATTTGAAAGAATAGCTATTTAATGGAAAAGCTGCATAATTTAACACATGACAAAGACATTTTAAAAACAAATCTCTCCTTTTAAAATATTTCATTCAACATCTTCAATGTTATTTTAAAATTCTGCCTCTCAGGAGCTCTCTCAGAAATATTTTTTTCTTTATTTTTGATAGACACCTATTTCTTTGTATGGAGACAGGGTTACT
Source organism: Xerus rutilus (assembly GCA_028644305.1). NCBI lineage: Eukaryota > Metazoa > Chordata > Mammalia > Rodentia > Sciuridae > Xerus > Xerus rutilus. The sequence continues at coordinate 51,499,168 of CM053408.1, forward strand.
TAGTGTGTTAATTGTTAAGAAACTCTTTTCTCAGAAATTTTATTTCTTTCCTCTAAGAACGATTTCATTATAGCATCTTTGTATAAATACTTATAACTCTGCCTGTGTTATAAAAGTCTATATTTAAGATATAGTAAATGAAAGACAGATGTTTAAAACACTGGGTCCACAATGAAGTTGTAAATACTGCTAGCACAGTAAATTCTGTGATTAAATTTAGTCTGTTTATGCAATAGGGGTATTTACACAGCTGGAAAAGCACCAAAAATAACTGTCCCTATACCAATATTAATTCCAAATCAATATTAATTAGAAACAGCATAAGTACAATCATATCAAAGTATATAAAGTCAAAGTTTAGCGCCTATGCTTAAGACTAGAAATGAATCATTCAAATACATGAAAAATCAATTTCTCTTGAATTAGTAACACTATAACTTACTAAAATAATAATTCACAATTTATTCACCTGTGAACTTAAGACAAATTACTACCTTAAATTTTCATTTCGTCTAAATTATACACCTTCCTTCTTACATATCTAAGGTTCTAGACATATCTGTGCATTCAGACATAGAATGTTTATAGTAGATCCCATAGTTCCTCAATTATCTAAGACATTCAAATCTATTTATAGAAGTATGCATTTTAACCTAATGTATTAAGAAGAACAAAACAGCAGAAACTTTTAAAAAATTATTTTAAATGGCTAATGAACTTTAATGTTACATCAGAGAAATTTCAGAATGCAGAATCTGCACATTTACAACTTCACACCTTCCATTGTTCTTGTCTATGAAATACTTCCATCAATATCTTAAGTAAGACAACTGAGGCAGAACAGGCAAGTTATTACTCATTATTCATTCTTCTCTTCTTCCTTGATGACAGAATCTATTTTTCAGGGTAGCAAGATACCCAACTAAAAAATTAAGATATATCTCTTTGATTAAAAACTGGCCAATGAAATGTGACCAGAGAAGAGATATTTTGAATTGCTGCTTACAAGAAAGTACTTGACTAGGAGCCTTGTACATAAGTTCTATCCTTCACATCCATCTCTTATCCTACTACTTAGAAATTAGATGTGGCAATAAAACAATAGCAGACACTATGGACCATAACATATCACTAAAGATAGAAGCCACATGCTAGGCTGGTGAAGGTAGAAAAATGGAAAGATATTAGGTCCCTGAGTTCCCTGACAAAGTCACACAATCCCTGGTGGCTTGCCTCTGGACTTTTAAGAAATATTCTATTTTATTGTATTATTATTTCCAATTTCCACTATTTGCATCTAAATGCAATTCCTAAGGGACAAAATGCATATATCCAGAACATGAACAATTAAACACATATGCCATGCCCCAATGCATGTGGAGCTAATACTTTCTAATGGGAGCTATTATCTGCAACCCATTCTCTTGATATTTCTATTTACTCTTATCAAGCATATTTTGATATTATTTGATTGAGATATATGCATATGTATGTATGCACATATCCATAAACCATATATATTATTTTGTGGAATGTCTAAACATTTTTTATAAATGATACGGTAAATCCACTTGCCCTTCACGTGTTAGTCAGTTTTTCATCACTGTGACAAAAGTATCTGACAAAAACAACTTAGAGGAGGTAAAGTTTATTTTGGCTCAGGGCTTCAGAGGTTTAATCCATGGTGGGCCAACTCCATTATTCTGGGCCCCAGGTGAGGAAGAGCACCATGGCTGAAGGGTACTATGGAAGAAGCAGTTCATCTCATGGTGGGGTTAGGATGCAGAGAGAGATAAATTGGCTGCAGGGAAGATAAATTCTTCCAGGGCACGTGCCCGGTGACCCACCTCCTCCAGCCATGCCCTGTCTACCTACAGTTATCACCAGTTACTCCATTCAAATTACAATGGACTGTTAGGGTTCAGCTCTCATAATCTAATCATTTTCACCCCTGTAACATTCCTACATTAACACAGGAGCTCTTGAGGGTCACCTCCTATCCAAACCATAACACTTCAGTAAATTATTTTGCTCAATATTATGTTTTAATGATTTACCCATGTTGATAAACATTGTTCCAGTTCATTTACTTAAATACTGAATATAATTTACCTATATAATAAGTTACTTATGTAGTATTTATGTATTCTACTATGAATGGACATTTAGATGACCTTATTTTTTTTCATTTACAGCGTGACAATGAAGTCATGTACATTTTTCTTCTCAGAGAATTTTGATCACTCTCATTCTACCATGAATCATTCCTTAAGACAACTCAAATTTAAAAAATGAAGCTACTTATTACTCAAAGCCATATATTCAGAGGAAATGTTATTAAAATACCACATAGAATTATAATAATTAATGGAAGCATAATAAACCTTACAACAATGCAATAAAAGCTAACTAAAGAGATTTTACTGGTCAAGGAAATATGGTGGCCTCTGTAGCTCCTGGTTTAATAGATGAGATATTAAATTTTTACAAGTTGCATATTCATATATATAAAGAGCCATCAAATTAAATGAAACACACCAATCTTGAATATTTGATACAAAATAAGTTGTGTCATTGTCATTTTCAAACAAACGATTATGATATTGCTATAGAAAACTACATAGGGAGGGAGGAAAAGGGCTAGGAAAAGACTAATCAATGGGTACTAAGTTACAGTTACAAGTAAGTTCTGATGTGTCACTGTACAGTAAGGTGACTATAGATAACGATACAGTAGAGTATATTTCAAAAAGCAAGAAGGATGTTTTGTATGTTTTCACCATGAAGAAATGATAAATGGGGAAACAGCTAGATTTACCCTGATTTAAACATTACATAATATAAATAACTATCAAAATATCACATGGTACCCCATAAGTGTGTGTGATTTTCATGTTTTTGTGGATGAGTTAAAATCAATTTAGAAATAAGTAAAGTGTTATGCTAATAAAATTGTTTTAAAGCATCTTAAAAATCACATCTCGTTTAGAGCTTAAAAGCACAGAGTTTATAATCAGATATCTCATAGCATAATTCCACTTTCCATCTATCCAGTTTTGAGTTAGTTATATAAGCTGAGTTTCAGTTTTATCACCTATGAAACAGGGATGATAAAACCTGCCTCATGTTTTATTTTAATGAGATTAACAATATAAAGCATGAAATGTAGTTGTTGCTGCTGCTGCTACTGCTATTTTTGTCACCATTATTTAGTGGGATACAGGCTGGGTTCAGAGTTTAGGTGCTAATACCTATGGCCATACATCTTTTAAAAGTACCGATTCCTTCCAGCTATCTGTTATACCAAAGATTTATTTGGGGACTCAGGAACCCTCTAAGAAATAATTCAAACCTAATCTACAAATAAGAATTCTCACCTATGCAGGCATGACTGAATATCTAAGAATCTAGGTACCCGTGTGTAAGGGAAAAAGGTGGGGAAGAGAGATTGAGCCTCATCGATTGACTGATCTTTGTCTCTGGGGCTGATGCTACAAATGAATTATAAAAATACTAAAAGTAAACTTTCAAGGGGGAACCAGAACCTCTAAGAGAGAATTCATTCTTAAGGAAAGAGCCAGACCTGGCAAGTCAGACTTGGCAACAGGACCAGAGATTCAGAGGAAACCAATGCTTCTAGCTAAAACTTGAAAAAATACATGTAACCCTTTCTGATCCATCTACCTTGGTGGAAAACAATATTCCATAAAACTTGCAATACTTTAGGACCTAAGCAAACATGCTGAAGGTTCCCAAAATAAAATTACTAGCAGGAAGGCAGCTATTCCTTTCTCTCTTTGCAACAGACTGCATCAGGGGCTAAGCATAAAAAAAGATTAATTGGCACTGCACAAGAACACAGAACCCAGAGTCTAGAAGAAGCAGATATACCAGCAGTCGGGGATAGATTACCATTATCAACAGCAAAAAGTCATGCAACAATATAAAGTAGCAACATTTCCCAGCTGAAGGGCTCTGCTGGGAGCAAGAAGGGCACTGAAGATGGTGGCTACTTAGGATGCTGGAAGCCTGGATTCAAGTGAGCAAAGGCAGGCTGGAGAAGGCTGGAGTGTTGGCTCACAGAGGCAACCTGGCTATATATGAACACACATGGAAACCTCTTTTTTTTTAATATTTTTTTAGTTGTAGATGGACACAATATCTTTATTTTATTTATTTTTATGTGGTGCTGAGGATTGAACCCAGTGCCTCACGCATGCGAGGCAAGCGCTCTACCACTGCGCTACAATCCCAGCCCCACATGGAAACCTCTTGAGGATTCCTGGAAATTCTGCAGGGAAAAAGAATCCAGAAAAGGCAGATTTAGAGTACTACAGCTGAGCTCATGAGAGCTAAACAAATGAAGAAATATGAGTATGGTAATGACCAAAAAGCTAGTGAGGCATGTGCACCATTTGACCACATTATTACAAAAACAAAGTCATGGCAGGCTAAGAAATTAATACAAATGGCCACAGGAAAATCTCTGGATATTAGGGACAGCTAGCTAGTAGACATCAACTGTGCAAAAATTCAAACTTATAAGCATTCACATAAAAACAAAAGCACATTTTGAAGAAAATTAGCTTCAAATTTTAAAGTTGTCTTGCAGAATGATGAAGGAAGAAAATTCTTTCCTATAATTTTTTTTTGGTATTATGAATTATTTATATATGTGTATTTTAAATAATTATTTATAATTTACAATTTTACTTATAATATAACCGTATTTTATAACATGGTTATTATAACAACAATTTTAAATACTTGTATTTTTGACAATCTCTCATTTATGTAGCATTCAAGCTTTCTGGCTCTTTATGAATCTAACCCCTTGCCTCTCACTGGAGGTATTCAACATCCTCACTCCCTTGATTTTCTTTATAGTTTGATCACATACATATGGTTCCAGGAAAATATATTACTTGGGTTTGCCCCTGAGCAAAGTTTGTGTAACTGGAATTGTGTTGTATTTGGGGGAACTCGCTTTTTTCACTGAACATTAAGTTCTAAGAATTCATACAGGTTCAAACACGCAGCTGGGTTCATTTATTTTTGTAATTATGCTAATTCTACTGCATACAAATATTCACTAACTTATCCATTCTGTTCTGTTGGATTGTTTCCAGATTTACATTTTGCTTTATGTACAAAGCTATTATATATATATTTTTAAAAAACACTCATACCTATTTCCTGAGACATGAGTAAAAATTTCTATAGGATAGACACCTTGGGCTGGAACTGCTAAGGAAAAGATTACTTTTATGTTCAATTTCTATTTTCAATTTACTTGTGCCAATCTACATCCCCATAAGCAGAGTATGAGAGTTCTTATTGTTTTCATCTGCATCAACATGTTATTTTTAGACTTTTATGTTATTATCAACATGGTACATACAAAATAATATATCACTCTAGTTTTACTTTTCATTTCTTTAGTTATTAATGAAGCCCATCAAGTTTTCATATCTTTATTGACAATATGGATTTACTCTTTTTGAAATCCCTATTTTTATTCTTTACTTTTCTTATTGATTCATAGGAACCTCAATATATTCTGTACACCAAAACAGTTTTGGGCTTTTTGACTCTGTGTTTTAGTGTCCTTTGATGAACACATTTTTTTTTATGTGTTTAACATTTTTCTTTACAGTTTTCTCTTTTTATGTCTTATTAAAGAAACTGTTACCTTATTCTAAAAATAATAAACATATTCATTTCTAAATATCTTAAAGTATTGCCTTTCATAGTTAAGTGCTTCTTTCATAAAGAATTTGCTTCTATTTATGGAATGAGGTAAGAATTATTTTTCATTTTCCATTTGAAAAACCTATCAATTATTATAGTGGCAGCTTGGATTCAAGGCGCATCAGGCCCTAACTGGAACAAGTGCTGGGTTGAATGCCATGGATGGAGGCATTAAAGTTGAAGTCCATAAAATAGGTTATATGAAAGAGAAGTACAGAAGGTTAAGGGGGAAAAAAACCAACCTGATAAATTCATTGCATTCGATTTTTTATGAGCTTTTACATAGTTTACATAACTGTATATAGTCACATCAGTTTAACCCATGCTATATGAGATATTCAGTAGTTTATTTAAACTGGACTGTTTTCCTTATAAACTCTTTACTGACATACCAGCACAGCTTAGGAAAATATTAGTGCTACCTTATATATAAGAATTTTTTCACGATAATTCAGTGGCTCTAAAACTAGACTCCCACATAGTTCCACATGCTCAATACAGGTGTTCTGCCACTATGGTAATATTAACCTCTTTTCTCAGTTTTCAGAAACAACTAAATTAAATTTATACAATTTTCTCAATATTAGATAATACTCATAATTTTTTTCTTAAATTACTTGCACCTGCTACTCATTATGTCTATTAGAGTCTGGTATGGTTTAACACATAATTACAAATTTATTTCTTTACAGTTTCATATATTATAATTAAACTAATCAAGTTTTAGAACTAATCTGGGAAGGTCAAAACACTTGGTTTTTCACTCTAGGAACTGCACCCACCCTCAGTTCACATTAACTTTTTCATCCATAAAATGCATATCACATACTTACTTCAAAGCATTTGGGGGAGAAGCATGAAAACAAACAACGGGTATGAAAATGATACTACAATAAAATATTTCACAGGCACTTCAATTTATAGTAACCTTAAATTATGTCTTATAAATATGGAGCTAGAACAAGCATGGAAAAACCAATAATTTCATTTTTATCTATATTTTTTGTTTCTTCCATAGCAGGTCTTTAAAAAAATGGACTGAAAATAAAATTTATTTTGAATGTTATTTCCTGAACTACATGATTCTAGTAAAGGTCGTCAAAAGCAGAGCAAGGTGAAGGTTAAATGTTAAACTATAAACAGAAAAACTTATCTCCAAATAACAAAAAAAAATCTGTTTTTATAAGGATGTGATCTAATGATTTATGCCACTCTAGTGTGATATAACTAATGCAAAAAAACCTATTAGAATCTAACTAAAATTAAAAAGTATCTGGATTATAAATGAAGTTCTGACCTGCCTCAAAAACAAGCATAGCCTGGATTTATCTGGAAGAAAATGCTTTCCTAAGTATGTTTTTTGTTTGTTTTTATAAAGAAACCCAGGTAGAATTAGGAAACTGAAAAAATGTGGACTGAAATGAAAAGAAGACTAAAATTAAGATGTATTTCTCCAGTTGGTAAGTGTCAACAGAGCCCTGCTTTTCTTGCAGAGAGGGGAGCTGTCTGGTGTGGACATCTGCTGCATTTAGAACCTTCCTGCACTGCTCTGCTGCTTCTCAAGCTTTCAGACATGTAAAGGAGTAAGGAAAGTGGAATTACCTATTTTAAAAGAAAGTCACATACTACATTGTGAAGCTTTGGAGTCAGAAAGAACTAGATTCCATTTCTACCTCCTGTACTTTCCAAGCTGTGTGATCTTAAGCATTGTTATTTAACCTTTCTGAATCTCTACTTCATTTTTAAAAGGGGTATAATAACCATTCTGTGGCAATATTATAAGAGTTAATTGAGACTATTATCTTATGTACAAATATCCATGGCATAATCTTGGCCAAGCTTCCATTAATTATAAAATAAGAAAGTAGATGACTTCAGGGAAATTGTACAAGATACTAATTATACTTTAATATTCTATGATAAATATTTATGACTTCCAGGTATTTAATGTTTCCATTAAAACTTGAAAATTTTTCTTCCAACTGTACAAAAGAACAGTTTTCAGATAGAAGTGGGTGATATAGGGAAGACAAAAGATAAAGTTAAAGCTAAAAAAATTAGTATCAACTTGGTATGACAGATAACTAGTTACACAGACATTTATGAACAAGGGCAAAAAATCAGGATAGAAAGGCAAAGGGAATTGGAAGAAGCAGTAGGAAAGGAAAAGAGTAACCAAGAGCAGGAGGAAGGGAGAAACAGCTAGCATGCATAGCTCCTAGTTGGACAGGTGCTTCTTGGCTGGCCACTAGACTCCCACAGAATTCCACAAGCTCAGTACAGGTGTTCTGCACTAAGACTGTTTGTGAATTGCCCAACATGAAGACATGAGCAGTCATACAATAAATATGGTGCAGAAGTTTCTATGTATTCTACATCTTAGGAATATCTGTAAACCACTATTTGGTCTCAGGTATGCTTTTGGTCTATAATGGCATCAGTTAATACCACCAGAAAAGTACAGTCAAGAAACAGAAACAAAAATGTGTCACAGAAAATACTTCCTTCAAATCCAACCAAAATTTAAAATTGATTCTCCATCTCTGCAAATCTTACGTAGTTTGGAGTATTAAGAAACCGAAATCATGTTACCATGGATATCCCATTTCCTTCCCAATAGGGGAAGCATGTGGTATTTAAACAGCTTCAAGCCCACCCAAAACCAGTCCCCCAAGTTAAGAATAGATGGCTTCGTCAGTCATATCTTAAACTCACACTGTGCTTTGGAAGTTGTACCAATCTACTTCAGATGGCAACAGCACAAGGAAAAACAAATCACTCAAAATCATTGTCTGTGTCTACCAATAATACTTTAAGAGAACTGCATGTGGAGTATTAATGAATAACTCAAGAGACTATATGAATTGTATATTGGTTCATTTAAAATAAATAAACAAAAAAAATTACACATTCAAAGAACTGTGAATTCCTTCAGTAGAATGGTGTGTCCTAGGTCACCATGCTTTCTTTCCCTATTGTTGTCAAGTTCAATTTTCCAGTAAGTCTCTGACAATAAACATGGAAATAAATTTCAAGGTTAGTAAGCTAAACTAGCACTGGGAATAATAATATGTTAATTTGTTGATGAAATAAAAATTAGAGTGGAGAAAGTAGAAAAAAACTTTAAGTGAAGTGAGTTTTACATAAAAGAAAAAACAAAAATTTACCTAGTGATTTAATATACAGAATCATGTATTATGCTTCAATCAGTAACAATCATCTGTACATTAAAGGAGGAAACTAAACATGATTGGAAAAATGAGTAATAATATGAATAATCTATTTACAAACAAGCTATTTATAAATCTTGAGACTGCTAATAAGCACAAATACTGATGCATAATTTTCTAGATCATGATATAAGAACCACTTGCTTATAAACTAAAAGATATAATTTACTTTTAAATGTTCCAGAGCAGGGCTATAAAACAAAAATCCCAATGAAGTGTAGAATGATTACTTCCAAAGATATAGGAATTATCATCAACAAGAATGACCCAAGGCGGGAAAAGTTCTTTATTATCCTTATGCAAAAATGTTTGCCTTGAGTTAAAGAGGAAAACTGAACAAATTATTTAATGGTGATCAAAATCATAAAAATTAAGATTACAAATGATTTTTTAATAAACTTTCCTAAGATGTGGACCCCACATATATACACATAAATGATATTCATGAAGTGTATCCATTTATAGCAGATTATGCTATTCTCTTTTACATCATTTCAGGTAACCAATAAGTATATAAGTACTAAGTTACAATGATATCAAAATATGCACAATTTATTTTCCTTCTTCGAGCACCAAAGTTTGATACCACAGGAACACATCTGAGTCTCTTAATTGAGTAGTTTAAAATAGAGATGGCAGCAAAGGTAGCTAGATGGTGAGACTCCTTCTCCCCTTCACATAACAACAGTAAAGAAACAGTGAGCCACCTCCAACAGCCACGGCCTGTGACCTGGCAGCTCCTTGCCAATTTTCCTGCTAAGGTCATCAGGAAACATGTGAGGCAGGGAAGCAATGGGGCTCTGTCAAGCTCATGAGGCAGAACTGAAGTCTAAGTTGGCTTAAAAATGGAAGAAAATGCTTAAACCAACAGCAGTCCTAAAAATCTGAGAAAGTTAAAGGAATTTTTTAACTGCTTCCAAAATGACTTAAGGGACAAGGTTACTTCTATTTTGAGATTCTGGCATCTTCAGTGCTAATGCCAAATAATAAAAAGCTCCATGTTTCACCAGTTTCATTGACCTGTGGCTACACTTAGGAAGCCATTGCTCCTAGACTCACTTTTTCCCAGGTGGACCCAAGCTGGTATTCCTGACATCTGATCTCTATAGACCCACATTTATTACACTACTTAGGGCAACAAGCATACTGGTTCTATTTGGCAATACTTCCTTGAAAGATGGATTTGGGCCAGATCCGACACTAAATCATGACCTTATCACTTTGCTATGTCAGGTTAACCAAGTTACTTTACATTTTGGGTTATCAGTTTCTTAATCCTAAAAATGAGTAAGTCACTCAAAGGCCTGTTACAAGGATTAGTGGAACACCCACACATGCACACATCCTTCATTAACAGTGATTATTATTAATGCATAATGTCTCACATGGATCATATTCTTATTAGGTTTTATTTTAATATAAGAAATATACCTGGCCTCCTATCAACAGCAATTTCAAGAGGCATGCCAAGTTAAATCCAATACCAACACCGCCACTCTAACATGTGCCAATGCTTTAATCTCATTTAACAAAAAAACATAAACTTTTTTTTCCCACACAGATAAAATTTTAAATGCAATATGAGTTGAGAGGAAGCACAAAGATTTAAACTGGTACCAAAAGAAAGATTATTTCACAAAAAAGAAAGAAAGAAAATAGAAAAGGAGAATGATTCAATAAAAGTATTAAAAAAGGTCTTTGTGGATCCTGGTATTAACACTTGAATAAATTAAACAATAAAAATTTAGAAAAATATTTTTACTATTTCTGGATATAAAAGCTTTCTTAATTTCAAAAGAGATGAAGGAAATATTGGTTATCTTCAAAAATAAAGATATCTCAAAACATACAACAGTAAAATGTCAATAAAAATTTGGGAAAACAGATGCAGTAAGTCTTTAAAGACTCAAGACCTTAGTGGGTGTGGCTCTCTAGTAGAACATTTTTAAAAATAACCACAAAAATTTTTTTAAGAAAAGAACTTTTCTAAACCAAGAAGAGAAATGCAACCCTGAAGAAAAGAATAAGTATATAAATAGAAATAATAAAGAATAAAATCCTATTTACTAGTGATCCCCTCAGGTTTAAGTTTATTAGTAATTGAAAGAATATGTTAAATATTACTTTCCTCAAAAGATCACAAAATTATAGATCTCTTTTCAGATAAGAATTTAAAAAGATGGGTGATACAGATCCAAAGTGAAACATTATCAATCTGATAGAAAATGTTCACTAAAGGGTAATCATACTTTTTCCACTTATTGGAGAGTGTGGAAAGAACATTACTTTGATTCTGATGTGAGGGAAGACATAGAAAGGTACAGAAATACAGGTGGAAGCTGAAATTAACCTTTAACTATTTGTTCAGAAACTCTTTAACCTTTTAAGTATGCAAACCATTCTGTCCAGAAACCTTAATAAGAGCCATAAAACCCCAATGTTGTTGAGACTGAGTGATAGAGACGGGACTGGAGGAGCAAAGACCTACCAGAAGAATTCATGTTCAAAACAAGCGTGTTTTGCCCCTTGCTACTCTTTAATTATTTACATATGTTTAAAGAATTCTAGATGAAAATCAATATAGTCTGGAAAAGCACATTTGATCCTTTGATTTTTGTTTTATTCAAGGTTTTTTCCTGCTGTAAACCAGAACAAATAATCATCTTAAAAACAAAGTTAGAAAACAAAATATAACCATTTATTCCCTATTAGAATCCCCTAGATATAAATCAAAGCATACAACTTGTCTTTGCTTCAGGATTACCTGCCTTTTTCTGCTGAAAGGAAAAAGGTTGTGAGGCATAGATGTGATCACACTACCAAACTGAACAGGGAAAACCAGGGGCGGGCAGGAAAGAGATCCATCAGAAGCAAATCAAAATACTTTAAATCTGGTTATAAATGGAAAAGCAAAGTACCATCTCACTTGAGACAATAATTGTTAGTTTTCACATTCACAAATTAAGAAATGAGGCTAATATGATACAAAAATGCAAATTTGTTTTAGATGCAGTGTGCATAATAAAAACAAGTAATGAAAAGTCATATTAATAAAATACTGGCCTGATAATTATATATTTCCCTTTTTAAATCCAAGTCTTAACTAAATACTTAAAAGGTGGTGTTTGGCAAGTTGCGTTACCCATTTGTGCCACAACTGCCTGACTACAACATGAAAAAGAATTAAAGAAGAAAAGCTTTAGGATGCCACTTCCATCATTAATTTATTCTTCTTTTCTCAGCTTTTATGAATTCTATGCCATGCTTAGTTACAAAAAAGTTTTGACTGGCAAGGTAAGCTGCTAAAAATAATAAAATAAGACTTTATTATTTTGGTGAAATCCTTTATACCTCATTCCAACCACAAAGTTCTTTGACCTTTTCATAGTAGTGGTGGTTGTGTTTTGCCTGTTTGGTTTTGCTATAATCTTTTAGTACTGGGGGAAATTTGGATTTCTGTCCTTACTGGCTAATGGGAACTAGGTACATTTCTATATCCATGACCACTGAAAGCCCTACCCTTCCAATCTCTATAAATTACATATATAATCTGACATGCCAGTAAGAGCTATAAAATTTATGCCTGTAACTTTTTGGAGGAAGGCACCATCTTATTTACATCAATTTTACCATAGGAGAGTTACAGGGACAAAATATATCTGAAAAGAAATTCCAAATTGAGTATGGTCCATTCCAAGCAATTAAAAGGTTAACAAATTTTCCTATGAAAATACCAATCTTATTTTCATTCCTAAGAAAGATACAATTCAAGGTTAAACAAACAAAAGAGTCATATTCAACGTCTGGAAAAGGTTTATAAGGCTTAAATAATAATGGAAAGTGCTGGTAGAGTACACTAAGAAGTCAAAATAATCAAAATGAGAAACACTATAAATTACTCAAAATTATGCATGAAGCTTTACAGTTGTCTCTGGTATACAAATTATTTCATATACAAAGTAAGGACTTTTATGTATGATGGGTAAACAAAACCATTAAAGACAAAATAAATTTTATTTTTATTGAGTATCAGAACAGAAAGAAACAGCTGCTGTTTCTCAACTACTTCATTAAACATCAACTTCCTTTTCTTTCAACATTTCTATTTTGAGAAGCAAATTCTTCTTCTAACTAAAATGGAGTATCACCTTTTGTGTTTGAGGATCTTTAAGCCATGATTTTTCTATTATATCCCTAAATCCCTACCTATCTCTGCAACAGTAAATAAAATTCTAAGGTACACCTTTGTCAGTAACTTTGGGAATAATTCCATGCTGTAATTCTCTTGGATCCATGAGGATGAATCCTATTCTCTCCTGAAGTTCTCTCTTGGCCTTTTGGAAGGTGGAACACTGGCTAGTTTGCCTGGGCATCATTTAATTTATCACAGTGTCCATGTGACAGCCACAACTAGCTGATTATGTTGACAGACTTCATTAAATTAACTGAATAAACACCACTTTGGAACTATATATCCTAAATTTGCATTTTCTAAACAATGTATTTTGTACTTTTGTTCAACAAATATCTACATGCATGGATGAGCACACACGTGTACACGTACACTCCTGTGACTGATGCTAGAAAGACAAAATAATTAACTTACAAAGCATTACTACTGTTCCCAAGGCATTTATTATTTACTTGAGTTCCTTCCTTTCCATCTAGCCAGTTTTAAAATATATTCAAAGGGCTATTTAAAAAGCAGATATTTAAGGGGACTAGGATTGTAGATCAGTGGTAGAGTGCTTGCCTCACAAGCATGAGGCCCTGGGTTCAATCCTCAGTACCACATAAAAAGAAATAAAATAAAGATATTGTGTCCATCTACAACCAAAAAGATATTTAACATGTTTTTAAACAGCAGATGTTTAAAATAAACTTGAAAATTTTTTTGTTTTGTTCAAATTCTGGCACATTTGTTATATGCTAGGTCTTGGGGGAATATAAAAGAATACATTTTAAAACCTGGCCACAAGTAGCTTACAGTCTTATGTAGAAAAATAAACACAAACCATTATAGAAAACTTTTCCAAATGCTGGAACAAAGGTCTATACAGAAGCTGAGAGTAGACCAAGAAGGGCTCCTGGGGAGGGATGCCTCCATCGAGACTGACAGGCAAAGAATTGGAAGAGTGCTTTCAAGACAAACAAGGCAGTGTCAACTCCAGAGAGAAGCAACACTGTATAGATGGTTTCAAGAAATGTAAGATATTGAATATTGTTGAAGCATGAAAAAGAGGGATAATAATCTCATGGGTGGGCAAGACATGTAGCTAATATTCTAGAAGGAATAGCAAAAGAGGAATACAGAAAAGTAGCAGCCAGATCAAAAAGAGTCTCACAGTACCTAGAAGCTTGACTTTTACTCTGAGGAACAGCAGCTAGAGATGGGAAGGATTTTGCAGCAAGCCATGTGTTCACCAGGGTGGGAGATGTGATTACTCTAAGGGTGATGGAGCAGATGGACTGGTATCATGAGAGATGAGTAGAGGCAGTGAGGTTCATGAGGAAGCTGAAATTAACATTTCAAAACTCACCTTGCTTCCATAGATACTTAACACATAATACAAAAGGTCCCACATTCATTTTTTATAATGGCCTGTATAAAAATATTATTTAAAAATATGATAAATAACCAATATCAGGATTAAAAATAAATCCAAAAAACAATACTAAGGTTTTTCAAGTTTTAAAACATTCGACCAATACAGCTTATTTTAGACATCATGCATCTATCTATTAATTTTCTATCATTTTCTTCTAATCATAGAAAAGTTTCTTTAGTTTCTTTTTATTGTAGTTACTTATTTGTCCAGTTTTCTACCCAAAGTTTCAAAGTCACATTTCAGAAACAAGATGCCAGAAGGAATAAAAACTAAATAAAAAGCATAAAGAAGCACTGTGATGTATATGCAAGATATAAAACTAGAAAGATATTAAATAAAAAATTGAAATTATATTCTTGACCATGACATAGTATCCCAAAGGTTGTCAGAAAAAAAAAAATATTTATGAACTTAGCCAGTTAGGTTCTTTAGATGAGAAATGCCTATCCTAAATTAAATGTGACTACATTTTTAAAATAACCATTGTCAAGTATCTAAATCAAACTCATTAATAAACTGATAGGAAGAACTTGGAAAAAAAAGGAAAAGCCTGATTCAGAGGATAAAATATGCCTTTTAAAAGTGTTAAAATATACTTCAAGTTTAGATATCAATTAGATCCTCATTAAAGCATTTATCAGTTAATAAATCTAATTTGGAGACATTTTACATCATTTAAAAAATTATTCATCCATTTAACAAAGTGATATTGCACAGCTTTGGGCCTCATTTTAAGATATTTATGTTATATTGAGACCTATTTAATCTGCTGTTTTGACCTGGTTTAATCCCATTTTAGAATAAGCTGGTTTCTGCACAGTAGCCCGTTAACATAAAATCTGTGCCAGAGTATTAGCTGTTCTTTATTTCTATTGGCCTATCATTTAATCTGTACTGCAGCATTACTATTATCTGTGTTTTTTGATTAAATATGTAGTACAGAAAACCCTTTGTATCTATAATCTCATGCATATCCTAATTTAAAAATTCAAAATATCGTGCTTTTTATCGTTCCATAGTCAAAAAACCAAACAAGGAAACATGCACTATGTCACTACATAAATGTCATCTGGTTATTGCCATAGTCCTAGAGAGGCAATATATTTACTTTCTAAGCCATGGATAATAGACACATAAATTTCATGAGTGTTCTAAATCCAAAAATGCACAGAAAACAATTTCTTTCTGTCTCCTTCAGCAATACTGCTTTTAATGGTAATCTGGGATATGCAGAACCAAACTGATAAACGAACATACTACAAGCACTATGAACACACAGAGAAACAAGTGCTGTGTGTGGTGACAAAAAAAATGAACAATGTGTACCAGCAGACACTAATTTTAGTTTAATGTTCAATAACAAGTCATGGTTTATAAGAAACCAACAGCAAGTCACTTGGACAAGCAGGACTGTGTCCTAAGTGCCTAAGTCTTTTGCACCTTGGATTAAGAAGGCTATTCTTACTTCTTGTCACTCCTGATTATCTCTGCTCCCAAAGGCAGTGACTATTTTACTTCAGTGCTCTATCAAATGGACATTGGTTTTCCAAAAAGGAACAGAACACAAACATGGTGCCCATATTCCCAGCATCTGCATTTTAACACTATCTACTACATCTTTACATGTTCATCTGAAAACTTCCCATACATTCCTAGCCCTATCACTACTATAAACTTAACTGATACTAATGTTTTAATTACTGATATAAAAATAAAGAGGAACTCACAAACTGGAAGACTCTGCATATGATAGGAAGGAGAGACAGAAACTTTACTGATAGGACACACATGGAATTAGTGTTTGACAGCTGTTCCCACCACCCCCATCAAGTGCATTATGAATGTACTCTCAGCAACAGTACACGAAACTACACTGCCACCAAGAACATTCTTCAACAGCAGGCAGCACTCCTTATTAGCTTTAGCATGCCACACAGCTCTTTGCTTACTGATCAGAACAGCCAACAGGGAGATGGAGTTTACGAGTAAAAGCGAGACTGAACTGGCTAATTACTTACCTTCTCACTTAAAGCAGGCTTGTTCGTCTAACTTTTTGTTTCCTCTCTTGTCATAGCTCAGCGTCAAATGGTTATGATTCAGCAGAAGTTTGAACCTGACAGTTAAAAAGAATTTTTTTCAGAAAAAAAAAATAACATTGAAAATTAAAATTTCCTCCACTGCGGTCTTTCTGGTCTTTCTTTCCTCGCCCTCTGTGTGTTTCTTTCTCGTCTCTCTCTGCAAGGCAGCTACGTAGTGGTCTATAAATATTGACCCTCACACTTGCTCAGTGCTTTACTTGCTCATGGCACAGGTCTGTGTTACTGAACACCGTGGTAATACTCCGGCAAAGTTCTCAGCTGCTCAGACAAAGCTGTGGATTGGCTCACTACCCAGCAACCCTGTGCCTGCCTGGAAATACCATTTTGCTGCCAGCTTTACAGATGCTATGGGCCTTTCCTGAGGCCCAAATCAGGCACAGAAGGGCAATTATGAGGTTAGTCTGAAGAAATACAGCTTTCCTCAAGCAGGTGGAGAAAAGGGGGGCAGGGAGGAGTGCAAGACAAGAAAGGAAATACTGCCTTTGTTCTGGCCAACCATAATCTCAAACCCTTTAAAAAAGTCAGACCTAAATGTCATTCAATCGGACTTTGTAAAACTTAATTACTACATGTAATAAATGGCCAAAAACATAGAAAAGCATTTTTGTAATTGTTTTAATATTACTTCTCATTAAAATAAGGATACAGTGACTCAGTAATTGGGCACAAAGAAATGTTTTGACATAATTAAGTTCATTTCCAGAATGATAAAAATGCACTAGAAAGTATATTTATCAGATAAATTATGTATTTGGTGAAAGAAGCTAAAAAGTAATCTGAAATTATGTGAATCAACATACTGTATTAACCCCAAATCATTTTACTTTATAGTTTGCAGGTGATATGAATAAGATCTCTATTATCTCCCTAGACAACCTATAATGCTCACAGTTATGAATGATAAGAAAATAAATCATGCCCATTTTTTATTCTCTGTGCCAAGAGTAATTATTTGTTCACCTTAACTTTTCGCTTTTGATTAAATTAAAGGTGGAAGCATTTGAAATCATCTAGTCACTTACTTTACTAATGAAAACATTCAACTCCTACCCAGGCTATAACTGCACCCAAGGTCAAGTGGCAACTCTGCAGCAGAGCCAAAACTAGAGTCCTTGCCTAATTGCTCAAAGACTGTGCTCCCCCTATTAGGTTAGTGCTTCTCAGACTCAATTTCAGGTCCACTTTCGCGTGGAAGTTTACGGAAAACCTAACCAGTAAATGCAGATACCACAACCCAAAAATAAACTAGCATAAAACAAAACAGTAATTGACAGAATAAAAGTGGTGCACAATTAACTTTCCAACAACTGAACTCCATCTTCAATAATTAATATTTGTCCAATAAATTAACTCCCCTTGTCAGAAGAGGTATGGAGCTAAATGCTGAAGAGGCAAAGAAAAAACACAGTTCCTGCTCTGGAAATGCTTATAGTCTAAGTTTGGGGGTGGAGGTTTGGCTGCAAGATAATGTGTGAAGTCCCAGGATGAAGACTAAGGTAGCAGGGAAAAGGAGCCCCAAGTCAATAGGAAGCAGGATACAGAAGGTGGTACTTCACTTGAGACTTGCAGACCTGAAGAGATTTCCAGACCTGAAGAATGAGCAGGTCAGAAAGGCAAAGAAGGGAAAAATAACACAATAAAGACAGGCAGGAAAGAGTGGGATATGCACACAGAAGTTCAAATAGTTCTTTCTTGGTGGAACATAAAGACAGAAAGGAAAGAAGCTTAAAAAAAAACTAGAGAAGGAGGAAGGTGTTGTAGGATTTTATAAGCCAGGTTAACAAACTTAGGTTTTATAGAGTAGGTAGACCTTCAACTATTTTTCACTGACCTTTGAAATTTTAAAACATTATATAACCCTCATCTATTACCAAATTAACATCTACAATTTTCAACAATTTTTCACCTAGAGTAAATATATGTCTTCAAAGAATTTAATTTCTACTTCATTGGAAAATACTGCCATTTCAAAATAAGACTTATCAACTATTTTAAATATACTCAATAGAATCTAAATCCATAACAATTTAGTATAATCGTTTTCGCCTTAAATATACAGATAGATACTTCTTTTAACAGCTGAAACTTGTATTTTACACTTTATTTTCTTGACCTTGACTTCCATCTCACTTCTTCATAGAATTTTTGTGTAATATATTTTATAACTTGAAACCTTTACTTGTTTCCCTGTCCTGTTTCTTTAAAGTAAAAAATTTAACGCATCAGTTCAAATTGTTAAAGTATTAAATTTTCTGATTCCAAGGCAATGCACCACAGTAAGATTTGAGATGGATGAGGGTACCTTACCTTTGTAAAGTAAGAGAAAGACTGTTGTTATTAAAGCATGGCTCTTGGCTAAATCAATATTAATAAAGAGTATATAAAGAAATTGAAAACCTGGACACTGATCCCATTAAAACTATCCATTCAATTGCTAAGTGAAAGAAACCAGTCTGCAAAGGCTATAAACCATATGATTCCAACTGTATCACATTCTGGGAAAGGCAACACAAAAGACGGCAAAAAGTTCCCTGGTTTCCAAGGGTACTTTGCGGATGGGAAAGAACAGGAATACTAGAGCACTGCAACTAGTCTGTGGTGCTGTGATGGAAGGTGCATGGCATTATGCATTTGACAAAATCCACAGAATTGTACAACTCAAGAGTGAACCCTAATGTCAGTTATGAATTTCAGTTAAGTCTCTTCTACTGTCTTCTTGAAGCATGTGCCCTAGAGGGAGCAGTAGTATTATTTATTGAGTCATTACTCTCTAATAGGGGCTTTAGAAACATTATATCGAACAATAAAAATTACCTAGACAGATGGTTATGCTTGTACCTTTTTTAAGAAAAAGAAAATAACGCTTAGAATTAATAAGTGGTAATGTCTAAAGTCATGTAACTAATAAATTGTAGAGCTGGAATCCAATCCAACTACTGGACCATAGAAGCACATACTTCTTTTATACCAGTCACTTAAATAAGTACTAGAGGCTGCCCAGGACAGGCAGAGAAGTGGACAGAGCTGTTCTTTCACAAGTCAGAAAGGACTGAAAGGTCCTTATCCTGCATTTCTCTAAGAAACTGAAGTCATTTTATTATCAAGAACTAAAAGATAGCAGAAATACAGGACTAACTGATCAATGGATGAATGTAAAGTAGAGCGTGCCCTATGAAGAATTTAAACATCTTTAATCTTCAATTTGTTTGAAAGGTAAGGAACCCATGAAAAGTCAAGGGTGGCTCTTTGGGCCTTTGCCAACGCAAAAGTTATAGGAGGTTGAAACATTAGAACAGGCAGTTGGGAAGAGAAGATGGCTTCAGCTTTAGATATGGTGAACTTGAGCTATGTGTGTGGCATCTTAGTGAGTATGTTCAATGGGCATTTAAATGTTCTGGTCTATGATAAAGGAGAATGAAGACTGCATCAATTCAGTAGTCTTCTATTCTTATTTTCTTGCTCCAAACCTTGCCACCATATAGTCTATGCTGAACATAGAAGACACAAACATCTTATTCATCTGCTAAACAAAATCCTGTACTGCCACCTCATTTTACAAAAAGAAAAGGCCAAAGACCTTATAATGATCCATATATCCCTACTTTTTTTTTTTTTTTGGTACCAGGGATTGAACTCAGGGGTACTTGACTGCTGAGCCATATCCTCAGTCCCATTTTGTGTTTTATGTAGAGACAGGGTCTCACTGAGTTACTTAGCGCCTCGCAGTTGCCAAGGCTGGCTCTGAACTCTTGATTCTCTGGTCTCAGCCTCTCAAAGTGCTGGGATTACAGGCATGCACCACCACGCCCAGCCATAAATCCCTACTTGACCAGCTCACTCACTACTTCTCAGTACCAACAACCACCCAGCTCGCTGATCCCCTTACCTTTTTAAAAATGTGCCTAGCAAGTTTGTCCTTAATATCCTTCTATTTACTGTTGCCATCCTGGCATGACCTTCCTGCAAACAGTGGCAGGACTATTTACCTCCTTCAATTCTCTGTTCAAATGGTACCTGCTCAGCAAACCCTATCATTGACAATTTAAGACTGCAAACTTCCTTCTTTATTATTTGATTGTTATTGCTTTTCTCCTCCCAGTAGAAAGTAGGTTCAACAACAGCATAGATTCCATAGAGCCTTGAACATAATAAGTGCATAATAAACATTTATTGGGTAAATGACTGAAATAGACATTGGTGAGCCACACGTTAATGGTTCCTGAAGTCATGAGCTGTCTCAGGGGAAGCATGTATAATTAGAAAATAACCCCAAATCAAAATTGTAAAGGCAGATTGGGGAAGAGGGGACCCACAAAGATTAAAAGAAACTAAGAGGTGATCAGGGGAAGAAAGAAAAGGGATGAATTAGATTGGTGCATTAATAGGAGTAAGTAATCAACAATGCCAGATGTCACAAAAAGATCAAGTATGAAAAAGATAGAAAAAAGCCCATTACATACAATATTCATAATGTATTTTCACACTACAACCACTGAAACATATAAAACTTAAATTTTGGGGCATATGAATGATGTTTTAACAAAGAAGTTATGAAGACAGAAAGCATTGATACTTGAGCTGCTTCCATTGGAGTGGGGAGGTCAGCATGTAAGGGGCCTAAGAGTGAGGAAATGAGAAAGAAGGACAGGGACAATGATCTAAAACAGCAGGAACAAAAACTCATTACAATGTACAGACTAAGTAAGCGCTCCGAGATCGAGGTGATGTGAGGTTTTCTCTCTATTTGGACTGTGCTATGGTTTGGGTCTGGAATGTCCCCCCAAAGGTTCATGTGTTAAAAGCATGCTCCCTAATGCAGTGAGGTTTGGAGGTGGGCCTTTTAGGCAATGATTGGTTCATGAGGGCTCCAACCTTATGAGGGTTTAATCCCTCTGTTGGGTTAATAATTTGCACAGACTTACTGGGGTGGTGAAACCTACAGGAAGTTGGAACAAGGCTCCAGGAAGAGGTGGCTGGAGGTGTGTCCTTGGGGACCCTGTTGTTGGCCCCTTCCTCTGTTTCTCTACTTTCCCAGCTGCCATGAGCTGAGCAACTTTCCTCTACCACCACGATATTCTGCCTCACCTCAGTCCCAAAGGAACATAGCCCGCCAAACATGGGCTGGATCCTCTGAAACCATGAGCCAAAATAAACCTTTCCTCTTCTAAGTTGTTCTTTTCAGAAAAACTAACAATGTAAGTTATATATGTACCTTAACTTCTTCTTAGTAAAATGGGGTCAATATTAGAATTTGTGTCATTGAGAATCAGTATATACTTCACTTTATTGTAAAAATGTTTCACAGTATGAATATAGCAGGTTTTATTTATCCATTCATCAAAGATGGACATTTGGGTTGGTTTCCACTTTGGGCCATTATGAATAATGCTATTATGAGCATTCATGTACAAGTTTTTGATTGAATTTATGTTTTCATTACTCTTGGGTAAATATCAAGGAATGAAATTGCTAAGCAATCTGGTAATTTAACATTTTTAAAAAACTGTCAAACTGCTTTCCAAAGTGGCTGTACTATTTCACATCCCTGCCAGCCAACATATGAAGGTTCTCTACAAACACCTGTAATTAATAAAATCTATAATCATCTCTTCAAAGTGATAATAGTATAGTTGAAATAGAATCCCACTGTCATTTCTCCAGTGACTAATAATGTTAAGCATATTTTCATGAATTTGTTTGCCATTAAGGTATTTACTCTGGAATTTTGGTAAATGTTATTTGAGAAAACTCTAAGACCAAAGCTTAAAGTATATTTTAAAGTGCTTAAAAGAGGTGTACCTGGCATAGACACAGCCACTCACTTATTAAGTGAATAAATAAACAAATGAAAGATTAAAAAATTAGAAATATTTACTAGCATATTCCTTCAGTTTTTAAACTACATTTGAATTCCTGTACAGATTCAATAGAATATTTACTAATGAAAAGAAGCTTTGACGGGAAGAAAACAATCACAGAAAAAAAATAGATTCATTTTCTGCTCACCATGATAACTGCTACCTATACTGGTATTTTAGTTTAATAAGCTAAGCATCAGATAATGTTAGGAAACTGAAATTGCAATCAGTTATATTAATGGTTTAATACTTCCTTGAAGTTAGAGGTTAAAAAAATAAAAAGCTAAGTAGCAAATGTTTTTAAGAAATGCTGTGAACAAACAATCACATATGAATAATAAAAAGTTATCTAACCCTATAAAGAATGACACACTGTTCAGAGGCAAATAGGTACACGCAAAATATTAGTGATACAAGTTTGTCCTCATTTTTCACCTGAGGTAATATGTGACTTTCAGCATAAATGACTGAGGAAAAAGAAAACTGACTCTATACTGTGCCTAGTTAAAAGTAAACCATGGACTATTTTCTGCTTTTTCTTCCTTTAGAGGCCTACTATTAGTTATATCAGATAGAGTTGCTTACCTTTAAGGTTGCTTAACTCTAAGGTTCTTTGTTCTCAGGTAATAAATACTTTGGGTTCCCAGGACCCCAGAGGAAAAACATATATAAGTCTACTAACCCTTACTGCTGCCACTTTGTAAGTACTCATCCATTATTAGTTTGAGAAGTATTGACTGCACAATTAATAAATAGGCCATCTGTTCTTCTCAACTGGAATAATGTTTGTAAATTAAGAAATAGGAATATACTAAAAAAGCAAACCATAGCAAAGACTGTATCCTTTTAAACTTTTATTTGACATCACACCAAACTTAATGCCAAATGAAAAGACCTTATCATTTATGAACACAAATTGTTCTGAAACTCATAGTTCATAGAATGCACATAACCAGAACCAATAACACTCAAATATGTTTAATGAAATAAGTTAATAATAGTGAATAACACCAGAAATATCAGTATTTTTATGTTATAGTTGTGGCTAATAGACAAGATCTCATTTCTCTTCATGCTTATTAAAAATATCTAAGTTTCCAGCTGTATATCAGTATTTCCATTTTTTCCTAGTACTATTATACATATTTATATAATATGAAGTCAATGTCAAAAGTTTTAACATAATATCTGCAATACAGTTTCCAATTTTAAACAATTCTTAAAATCATCATATACTTTTAAATAATTTTCTTTTTCTCAGTGCTGGGAATTGAACCCAGGGCCTTGCTCATGATAGGCAAGTACTCTACAATCCCCACACCTTTTCATTTTGAGACAAGATCTCACTAACCTGCCCAGGCTGGCCTCAAACTTACAACCCTCATGCCTCAGCCTCCCAAGTAGCTGGGATTACCAGTGTATGCCACTGCATCCAGCTGACATTTCTTAAAGTTGATGAATTAATCCCCACTTACTCAAATTCTTTTCCAGTTTTTTATTAGTTCCAATCAGTTACACATGATAGGAGAAAGCTCTTCAATTCACTGTACACAAATGGGGCAGAATTTTTCACTTCTCTGTACATGAAGTACAGTCACACCATTCGTGCAATCATATGTGTACCTAGGGTAACTGTCTCATTCCACTATCTTTACTATCCCCTTACCCCCTCCTCCCCTCCCTTTCCTCCTCCCCTCCCTTTCCCTCTGCCTCATCCAAAGTTCCTCTACTCATCCCATGCCCCACCCCCCATTATGGGTTAGCATCCACTTATCCTCCATCTCTACTCAAAGGACAGTTTACTACAGTGATACAGCCACTTAAATGTTTATAGCAGTACAATTCACAATTGCTAAACTGTGGAACCAATCTAGATTTCTTTCAATAGATGAATGGATAAAGAAACTGTGGTACATATACACAATGGAGTATTACTCAGCATTAAAAGAATAAAATTATGGCATTTGCAGGTAAATGGATGGAGTTGGAAAATATCATGCTAAGCAAAATAAGCCAATCTCAAATTTTTCTACAACTCCAAAGCAGAAATTAAATTAAGTCTATGTGGCAGTAATAATCTGCATAAGAGTTTTAATTCCATTAATCACTGGATAGCTCTAATCATTACTTGACATTTCAGGCAAGAGTTCTTTCATCGCAAAGTAGTTGAGCTCTTAGTACCTGTTTCTTTTTTATTATTATTTATTTGAATATCTTTTATTTATACAAATGCCCATAATTAGCAATATGCCATTAATTTAATAGAATGTTTGTAGAAAAAAGCTGCAGTATTTTTAAGTAAATGCAACTAGAATCACGAAACTAGTAGGTGTTTTTTCCAACACAGGAGAAGGGTCATAAAGGTAATCCTGAAACCATCCATTCTAGAGATATTTATGTTATATTAAAGGAAAGAAGCAAACATTGCAGGACTTTCTATAATAAGCTAAAGCCATACATTCTTTAGGATAGAGAATGGGAAATCCCAGCCAGGAAGGATTCGGCAAAAACCAACTCAATGACCTCAATGGGGGAGGGAAGTGCTTGTCTACCAAATTTAAGGTGTATGTTTGTTTTTAATTTAGCAATCATATGTCAGTAGCTCATAAAAATATCACTCAATGACTAAATTTAACTAAGTGAAAACAGGAATGAAAAGTAAGTCTAATAATCCATCAAAGAAAATAAAACTAAAACAACTGGGTTTATTGTACTGTTTCATGATAAATATACTTTCCTATGGAGTATTTAAATTGTAAAGCTGAAAAATATAATTATTCATTTTAATACCAGATCTTGCCATCAAAATGTATATTTTTTAAAAAAGAGAAAACAGGAAGAAAATAACAAAACAAACTAAACTTAATAAGAAATGAATGAGGGCTGGGGTTATGGTGCAGTGGTAGCGTGCTCACCTAGCATGCATGAGGCACTGGGTTCGATCCTCAGCATCACATAAAAAATAAAATAAAGATATTCTGTCCACCTACAACTAAAAAATAAATATTTTAAAAAAGATATTTATAAACTGCATACATAAAAAAAATTTTAAAAAAATAAGAAATGAATGAAACATCCATTACCTTGTTTATTTCACATATATAATGTGGTTGTTTCTTCTAGCTGTCCTGATTGACAGAGCCTAAAATTTCTTGAAATGTGATGTCAAAAATAACTAAAGGTAATCCAAAAAAAAAAGAAGAAAAAAAGGAAGGGAGGGAGGGAGGGAGGGAGGGAGGGAGGGAGGGAAGGAAGGAAGGAAGGAAGGAAGGAAGGAAGGAAGGAAGGAAGGAAGGAAGGAAGGAAGGAAGGAAACAAAAAGCTAAGAATGAAAAATCACTTTATTAGCTCTGTAATTTAGTAGATCTTAATACTGTCATGTATAACACATTTCTAAGAGTTAATTTAGATTCTGAGATGCATTGAAGTAATCTTTCAAGTTTTTGAAGTTGTAGTTTCATGAGATTACAGTAGGTGAAAACTGTAGCACTCAGATTATTTCCCCTCTTCTAATTGCTTCATTATTAGCCTTAAATCAAGCAAGGGCAGAGTTGGGACTGGGCTGAAGACAGATGGGTGGTAAAAGCAGAAAAAGTAAAAATAAAGGACATCCGTACACTTCTTATTCATGACCCAATAAAAGAGATCAAATAATATTAACATACAGCATAACAACCTGTTTGTTTTGCTTTAATTTTTATTGAACTGAATCAAAATAATTGTTCTGTATAAACATTTGTGTTTGAAAAAGCATATACAAACAGCTATTCATACTTTAAAAATGTCAGCAGAGAATATGACAGAATATTTTGAAAGTACAGGAACCTCAAAACATGTTCTCAGGGCCTCATTGCCCAATTCCAAATAGTATGTACAAATCCAACACTCACATTTACATAGCATTTGATATTGTTAACAAGTATTCTTTCCTATATCATATCATCTGACTTGCAGTGAAAGCATCCCTACTTTATATATGAGGAAACTGAAGTTCAAAGCAGGTAAGGGAACAACCATGATGTCAAAGTCTAAAATGATAGAATCCTCAAGTCCTCTCACATTAAATCTTGTGCCCTGATGAGTCTTTAAGTAATACCACAGGAAAATATCTCAGTAGAAATTATTTTCGTTTGAGAAAAAAATAATAGTTCTTAGGAACAGAATGAAGTGTTTCAATTTGGGGCAGGTTTCTGTTGATAATGGCGAGAGAGAGAGAAAGAGAAAGAGAGAGCGCTCATATCTTGGTTTCTCCACTGTTGTTTAACGATAGGACCATTACTTAATCATTCACATTAAAAATCTTGTGTCCCACTTCTACTCTCCCCTATTTCCAACTGGAAAATAATACTCAAGATTCTCTCTTTGAAAAATCTCTGGAGTCTGGTCTCCTTTTTTCCTTTTCCTCTTTTTTTTTTTTTTTTTTGGTGGTGCTAGGGATTGAACCCAGGGCCTTGTGCATGCGAGCCAAGCACTCTACCAACTGAGCTATATCCCCAGGCTTTCCCTCTATTCCTATCAAAATTCAAATTTAGCTTTTATAAAACCTTATATACCAAAGTGATCACGATCAAGTCTTTCTATCACCACTCTACTCTTTTCTTCATCAATCTTCTATATTGTTACTATACTTTAAAATTTTTTTTCAACACCTTCTCTTGCTGACAACAGGGTTCAGACTTCTTGGCATGGAATATGGGCCTCTCCACCCTCTTGACCTGGACCTACCTTTTCAGCTTCATTTCCTTTTTGTCCATAATGTAAATCCCACGTTACGCTCTCCTAACACACCAAACCATATGTTCCCTGGAAATGCCATGTGCTGCACTTCCACACCTCTGTGCCTCTTCACAGGATGACCTTTTGATAACCTTTATTTCCAGAGTAAATTTTAAGCTAGTGAAGAACTAGATTCAAAAAAACGGACATGTAGATTCAAATTAAAACAAGAAAAATTATTTGGGTGCTATGATTCTGACATTAAGACTCCTTGTTTTCTCTTTAGAAATGTACAAATTGTTTGATGTACATTTTTTTCCCTCCTGAAAATTGAAGGGAAAAGCATGTATAGATCCCACGCCTCCAGCAGCACAGCTGAGACTACAAGGTGTATATCAGTATGATTTTGTGAGATCTGACCAGCATTTCTGTCCTGAGCACCCACTCCACTCTTCTTTGTTTTTAATAATCTCTGTGATAAAAAAAATTAGGCAATGAAAATATGACAATTTTGACAGTATGATAATGTTCCTTTCAAAAACCCTCATCATCTAGCTCTCAAGTAAAATTATGTATAGTGGTGCCACAGAGATTTTGAAGCAGAATTCAATCTGTTATAATAATCCTAAGTAACATTTAAGTGCTCACATTATGACAACAGAACCCACGAAACTAACAGGGCATCTACACAGAGAATTTTAAATATTTATGTGCCCAAAGATTGCTGCATTTTCTTTTGGGTAGAACAACAAAGTTCAGAGTATACTGGTGAAAGTTAGTTATCATTAGATTTACTGGCAATCAATATCAATTAAAAGCTACATTTTAAAATGCATATCAGGTGTTACTGGAAAATGCATCCATCTGAATAGCAGCTATTGAAAAGTTTATCAAAAGAGTAAATAATGTATAAAAAAGTCCCGAGTGAGTGATGAAAACCTTATTCGAATGACAAGCCACATATCAGTTAGAAGCCAGTGCTCAGACTTATTGGCACCAACAATGTTTTCTTAATTTCCTAAGTGTGCATAACATCACACACCCCCAGTTGGCTTATGCTACCCTTCCTTACTGCTTTCTTCTATTTGAATCTACTTTGACTTCCTTATATTCCTGACAAATCCATTTTATAATTCTAATTATCATCTCTAATGCTTCTTATAGAATAGTTTGTATTTATTTTTATGCTTTCATCCAACAAACAGTTGCTGGGAACCTGTTATGGGGCCTGGCACTATAGAAACCATCTCTGTTCTCTGAAGCTGGTGAGGGAGACAGGTCAGTAACCAGATTCCAATAATACAACAGATAACGGCCATGATACAAACATTCAGCACAGAAAAGATAAATTTCCTAGATACAGAGCTCAGAGAAGGATATTCAGAGGGGCGGGGGGGAGGGGGTGATACCCAAGTTCTTAAAATAGGATAAGTTCACCAAAAAGTATTTAATGTTTTCAAATATAGGACACTATGCGACTGACAGTAAGAATCAAAACATGGCTTTGGAGAAAGAAACTTGAGTAGAGGTAGCTATTCCAGGCTTAGTATTGCTGCCCTTCAATTTTCAGTACTTAGCCACATTTCTAGGTTTGCTTCTTACTCTTTGTTGACATCTCCACCCATTTCACTGTCTTTAATATTTAAAATGCGATACTATGCAGTATTTTTGAAGAAAGAAAAGATATAATTATGTATATTACCATAGAAATTTTTCTGCTGTTATTCAGAAAACATTTCTTGAGCAACTGCAATGTGAGGCTTAGCTTTAAGTCTTGGGAACATGGTAGAGAACCAGATGTTCCAGTTCTCTGCCCTCCTGGGAAAGGAAAAACAAATGAATATAATACTATCTCGTGGTAAAACAAATACAGTAATAAAACTAATATAGAATAATGTGACAATGCTGGGGAAAAGAAAGCCTCAGATGGGACTGGCTTAAGAAAAGCTTTGCTTGTAGCAGAGCCCTTGAGGCTGAGGCCTAGATGAAGAAAGGAAGATGGTTACGTAATGATGGGTTGGAGGGGCATTCCAAACAGAAGGAACTGCGAAGGGAAAAGTCCCTTGGGTAAAAACAATGTCTGGTATTCAAGTGACACAAGAGGCACATGATAAAGTGGGATAAGTCCGTGGTGGCTGAAAGATGTGGGAGCTTGAGGTCAGTGGCTCTGAAGTGTGCTACACGTTAAAATCATCTGGGATGTTTTCAAAAATCCAGATGCCCAGGCCATATCCAAAAATCAATGAAATTAGAATCATAACAGTAGGAACCAGATCTCAATATTTTTTAAAGCTCTCTATCCGATTGTCATGTGCAGCCAAAGTTGAGAGGCATAATTAAGGCCATTATAATTTAAATGTTAGTCAATTATAAAAACAGTCACTGAAATAAAGAAGTTTCATCTGAAACTTGTCATGCACCTGTTATTTAATTTCTATCTGGATATTTGGTAAAAAGGAGCAATCTCCCTCAGAAATACATTCCTTTCTAAAGCAAATTTTCTTTAAGAAAAACAAAAATAATTATTAAAATGTTTTCCTCTAAAAATTAAAACAATTTAGTTGAAAATAATTTTCTGGAAGTGCCCGACGCAATCATGTCCATTATAATTCACTGTTTTTATGTGTTCTCTGTATATTTTAGAATTCATTTGCTTGAAAATTTTAAATAATCTTATATCTTCTGAGGAAAATATATACAAAAATTGGGACAAATTTTGCTTATTATTATTTTTAAAGAAATGGAGGTCTCACTGTTGCCCAGACTGGCCCCAAATTCTTGAGTTCAAGTAATCCTCCTGCCTCAGCCTACCAAGTAACTGTGACTCTAGGCACCACCTTATCAGGCATTATTCTTTTCCATTATTCATAACTTGACCATGTGTGGATAGTATGTGTACTTGATCCCATTTAAAAGGGCCCAAAACATCATTTTGCAGCATGCAGTTTTGACAAGAGTTCATTGGCTAAAGCTGCATGACTCAACAGGGAAATAATGTTTGAGGGAAAGTGTGGATGACTTACTAAGACTGTTTGAACCTGATAGTTTATGCACACTTAGATACATTTATCAGGTGCAGTTGGCGTTTCTATTTTCAAATAAACACACTGGATTATCTTTTTTCACAGTGTATTTGGTGGGAGAAAAAAGTCCCCTAATCATATTAAAACCTCACATTTTCCAACTATGTCACTTTAGGTTCTTATTTTTTTGACAGTTTTGTTACGATTGTTCATAAGCAAGAAATCTTAGTTAATTGTAAAAACAGCAGAAGCAATCAAGTACTGGTCACAGTCCAAGAAAGAAAACATTCAGACAAAATCTAATTTCACTATGATGCGATGCTGTAGTACTAAGAGTTTCACTGTGGACCATCTCCTCAAGCTTCTATTAGCATATTAAAATATGCTAACTACTTGAAGGAAATTAATTAAAACCTCAACCACTCAATAGGAGATGTAAAAACTGCATGTAAGGAGTACTACCACCAATTTTTTCTTCAAAGAAATTTCAAGGCAGTATACAAGTTTTCTGCATAGTCCATTGGTCATGGGATTCACAGCCTATGAGTTAAAACAAATGAAAACTTCTACTCAACATTCTATCTGATGAATTCAGATAAGGTAATCTCTATCTCAACACAGCCTTTGCACTTATTTTAGTGCCTTTATTAAAAGCCACAATATTCTCAACCTGTATTAGATACCTGTCTTCCCTTTCCTAGTGGATTACATTGAAATCAGGAGCTATGTTTTATATTTTTTTGCACATCACACTTCTTCTGTGGTGTTAATCACCTAATTAATGAATGAATAATGAAGACTTAATAACCTTCCACGGTCCAAGGGAAGATATATCAAGCAGCAGAATGCTAGTATGAACTTGCGCAAATATACTTTTCCACTTCCAAGCTCTGGCTCCCATTCTCTTCCAACTTGACAAAAAAAAAGACACATGAAAAATACTTGGAAATCTAAATGAGTAGTACTGCTCTGTTCCAAACAGGAAGATTCAATAGATGAGAGTTTGTTGAGTAGAGACTGCAGACTCAAATGAAAATAAAATAGGATCATAAATTTATTTACTCACTCATTCCATCAGTGAATGATGCTGAATGTCTAATATATACCAGGTACCCAGTATAAACAGAAATAAATAAAACACAACTCCTGCGTCCACACAACCCACTGTCAAACTCTGTAATACATAGTAATAAAAGCAATAAAAGAGCTATGCAGAAGTGATAAATCTGAAGGTACCTAATTGGGGAGAAAAGGTATCTTAGAAGCAAGTCTTATCAGGATGAGTAGAATTAGTCTACCAGAGAAAAAAACACAGGATAAATAACTCCAACATATGTGCAGAGGCAATGACTTTCTGAATAGGACTCCTATAGTTCAGGAAATAAAACCAAGAATCAAAATATGTGATGTCATTAAGGTAAAAAGAACTTCTACACAATTAGTGCAGACACTATGGAAATCAATATGGATGTTCCTTAAAAAAACTAAAATGGAAGTATCATTAAGATCCTCTTATACCACTCCTCAATATTTATCCAGAAGATTTTAGGTCAAAATACTTTAGAGATACATGCATGCCCATGTTTATAACAGCATAGTTCACAATAGCCAAGTAATGGAACCAACCTAGGTGTCTGTCAACAAATGAATGAGTAAAAAAAAAATGTGATATACACACACACACACACACACACACACACACAATGGAGTTTTATTCCATCATAAATAAGAACAAAATCACACTATTTGTAGGAAAAGCATTTGTAGGATATGGAGAGGACAGTATTATGTTAAGCAAAACGAACCAGACTCAAAAAGAAAAGTATTGCATGTTTTCTCTCACATGTAAAAGGTAGAAGGGGAAAATAAGAAAAGAGGAATATCATGACAGTAAAAGGGAGATAACTGAGGTAGAAAAAGGGATAAGCAGGAAAGAGGAGAGGAGTATAAGGGGATATAATAGGGAGTAAAACTGATCAAATTATGTTTTATGCATGTATAAATATGCCACAATGAAACTCAGCCTGCCACATAGTTAATATGCACCAATAAAAATCAGTCTAGCAGAGGAGGATCTATTCTGGAAAGAGGCACAGCTGTGAGGAACTGTGTAGTTTTGGCAAAGAATGACAAACAAATCTCTGCAGCTGGAGGAGAGGCTCCAAGACAGGGATGTCAGGAGATAAGACAAGAAAGGAAGGGCCTACTTAATCATGGAGAATCTGCTCTGCCATGGAGGCATCATCCAGCAATGGGCAGACCATCAAGCAGTTTTAAGAAACTGAGGGATATGCTAAGATTTGTGGAACCAAGTGGAGAATGGAGAAAAGGCTGAGGATGTGAAACACTTACAAGGCAAGCAAAAGAATACAAAGACCTAGCTGTGGTGCCTGACTGTAATCCCAGCGGCTTGGGAGGCTGAGGCATGAGGATCTCAAGTTCCAGGCCAGCCTCAGCAACTTAGCGAGTCCCTAAGCAACTTAGTAAGACACTATCTCAAAAAACAAAAAGGGCAGGGGATATGGCTCAGAGGTTAAATGCCCCTGGGTTCAGTTTGTGGTACAAAAAAAAAAAAGGAATTCAAAGACCTAAAAGGTTTATGTTCAAACTATTAATAAAATTTGGTTTATATGATGAACACAATACATATAATTAATATAAGTAACATCATGATAATCAATGAGTTACTGATCAACCAGAAATTAAAGTTTAGAATGAATAACAAGTTCAATTTTCACAAATAATGATGACAAATTGTTATGTATATAATTATATACATAATCTCATAACAACTGAAATGTTGAAATGTTGAAAGAAGGAAATTGAAATTGTCTGGAAATACTTGTTATCAAAATATGATATTCCAATTATTTACTCATCTCATGTTAATTTTGTTACTTCATTATCCAGTTTCTGATGTTTTTCATATTATCTTTGCCTTATGTTGTTTTTACAGTTTTACTATTTCTGCAATGTTTGAAAGACTATTCAATAGCTTACTACCTCCTTTGTTCAAAAGGCCTTTCAATAGCCTTAAAAATTAGCCTATAATTAAAGAATAAATAAAGCCTACTACTTTACTGGACTTTACTACTTCACTGGACTTCTTGCTAGGATTCATTTTGCATTACAGAGGAACTTACCCGAGGGTAAATTTATGAGGTAAAATTATGGCTATGACACAAAATAATCAAGCTATACTGGAACATACTCTATTGTACTTTTCCTGTATTTTAGAACATCATTCGAACTATGGTTAGTAAGCTTACTTGCACTAAGAGACACTGCCTACAATTTTACAATGGCTTAAGTTTCATCATGAGTGGCAGAGCTGACTGCCAAAACATGACATGCTTTCCTAGGCACAATAATTACAGTGAACTGTGATGACTTATGGTATTTCTCATTCATTTTTCTATATCTGATCCTTTTAAGAAGCCTACATGGAACCTGGTGCCTTGACAGCTCAAGGAACATACATTCATGTTTCATAGAGGTAGCAGTTTTCTAGCCCTTGATTCTCACAAGCTGCATGCCTGGCTCTCTCACAAAAACTAGTTGGACAGTATTGTTGCTGAAAGCAAGAGGAATCCAAAGTAATAAGATTCAGTGAACAGGGTCCAGCCTATGCAGACTAAACATCCAAAACAGTCAAAAATGTTTCAAAGCACACATGGCCCACATATGTAGCAACAGAAGATCAACTAAGTTGGTATGGCCAAGAGCAAAGAGATGCCAGCAGCTGCATGTTCATTGCTTTCAATAAAGTTTTCATTGTTCATATTCGTGAAGTTCAACCACATGGGTCATGATACTTTAAAAGATTAATTTTAAGAACTGCTGGTACAATCTGTCAATAGTTATGCATAGATTTAGAAAGAAATGTAATTTCTTCATTTCAAGTGACATTTTTCTTCTTTTCTTAAAATAACACAGGTTTCAGTAGCTGGCCAGTTAAAACTATTACCATTCATAAATTCTGCATGTTCGAGAACTTGATATCACTTAAAACATGCACCACCCACAATCATAATTTTGGTTTTGCCAAGAGAAAAACATCAAATTTAAATACCAATAAACGCTATATATAGAAATTAACTAGATGAATAAATAGCAAAACTGGAGTGTGAAAGCAAGTGTGTTAAGTTTAAGGCATTTTTTTTAAAACATGAAAGACTATATATCAAATTTCTATTAGTTTTAGCATTAACCTATAAAGATTGGATACAAAATTATGAAAGATTTTACTTTGCAAAGATAGCTACAACAATCTTTCTGAACTTAAAACCACGGAGAATGTGATATTATATGACTTCCAAAACAAAATTATATAATATTTCATCTCCTATCTTACTCATCAAAATATATTCTCAAAACCTTCAGTTACCATCTTAGAAGTCTTACCACCCATAGGCTACTACACTGTACTAGAATGACCAAACTACCCAATGTGGAGAAACCAGGGACAACTTGAGACTACATGAATAAACACATGCCTGGGCAACTCCCAGCTGCATCAAACTCTCTTTGTCCCACCTCCAGATACCATTTGATTGCCAACACCACAAAAGACCCTAAAAGAGAACAACCAGTTGAGCCTAGTCCAAAATCCTGACCCACAGAAACCATGAGAAGTGATACAATTATTTTTCTTTTAAGTCACTATTTTGTAGTAATTTTTTAAAAAGCAATAGGTAACAAGAAGGTATTTTGATAGAAGTGATATGCTATTAAATAATTTCAAAGCATGTGGCATTGACCTTGGCACCAGAGAGCATACAGAAGGCAAAAGAACCTGGAAGAGACTGTTAATAAAACTTTGAGGGCTTTACAAAAATAAGGACTATTTTACTGGAAGGTATAGTTTCTTGTTATGCAGTAGCAGAAAATTTAGTGATAAATTTAGCCCATTGATGCTGAAAACAGAAATTTTTTCTATTTGCCTCAACAAATGTTTTCAGTGAATAGTGTGTACAGCTTCTGATAATTTGTTTTTTTTCTGTTATGTTTGCCAACATGTATTAAAATGCAACTTTTGGGAAAAAAATAAAATAATAAAAAAAAAAAAATTAAAAAAAAAAAAAAAAAGAAAGTGTACCAAATTAGCTCCAAGAATCTGGCTATGGAAATTTCCAAGAAGAACAATGAAAGGAACACCTGGTTTACTTTTGCTAGAAAAGAAATAGAGGAAAGTCTTCCAAGTTGTGGTTAGTTCATCATGACACAAAAGACTAACATTATTACAAGTTTATACCTGGATTATAAGAACTGTGGAGAACACCATCTACAAGATTTTGTTTTTCCTAAGTTTATTAGCATATGATTTTGCTCTGGAGTGTTTGTAGAAAATATGGTTTAATGTATCATCTCAAAGTGGTGCTGAAAATCAGAACAGTACGAGTAAGACATTAATTAAAAGTATCAATACCTAGATATTTGCCCAGTCAGGAGCTCACAAAAGAAGTCACTGAATAGTCCCTTACATAAAAAAAGAAGTGATAATCATTCCCACAGATGAGTAAACATAAAAGCAGTTTGAAAAAGCAAGAGGACAAACAACTCAGATAGCCCACACCCTTCAAAAACTGATCCCATTAACACCACAGTGGAGGAAATGTCAGAGAAAAATTTTAGAAAGTTCATGGTTAAAATGTTCAAAGAACTAATATAAGGAATGAACTTAGAGAGAAATATAGGAAATGAAAGATCATTTCAATACAGAGATAGAGATTCTGAAAAAGGATCAAGTGGAAATCCTGGGAATGAAAAATCAACAAATCAAATTAAAAATTCAGTGGAAAGCATCAACAATAGATTAGACTACTTTAAAGTGAAATTCCCAGGTCTTGAAGATCAAGTATATAATCTTGAAAATAAAGTTGATAACAAAGAAAAAATTTCAATAGACCAAAACCAGAATAGTAAACAAATCTTGGATAACAATGAGAGGCCAAATTTAAGAATCACTAGGGTAGAAGGCTCCAAAATACAAACTAAAGGAATGCACAATCTTTTCAAAGAAATAACAAAAAATTTTCCAAATCATAGGAACAGGATGGAAATCCAAATACAAGAGGCATACAGAACCCCAAATAGGCAAGATCAAAACAGATCCTCTCCAAAACACATTAAAATGTCTAAAATAATTAAATAATTAAAAATAATAATAAAATAATTAAAATGTCTAAAATACAGAATAAGGATAGAATTTTAAAAGTCCTAAGAGAAAAAAGGCAGGTTACATTTAGAGGTAAGATAGTTTGGATTTTAACTGACTTCTCAGTCCAGTCCCTAAAAGCTAGAGAGCTTAGAATGATAAATACCAAGCCCTGAAAGAAAACGGGTGCCAACTAAGGTTACTATATTCAGCAAAACTATGTTTAAGAATTGAAGATTAAATAAAAACCTTCCATGGTAAGCAGAAACTAAAATAATTCATAACCACTAAGCCTGCACTACAAAATGTACTTGATGAAATACATGCAGAAGAAATTTAAAAATGTGAAATCCAGCATAGTGATGAATTGCACTTGAACAGAAAAAGTAAAATCAAGTCTGAACTCAGCATTAGAAATAAATCAAAAGGGCAGCAAATAAAAATCATTGCTGTAAAATAACACAGAATGAAAATGGTCTAAACTCTCCAATCAGAAGATGAAGATTGCAGAATGGATTGAAAAACAAGACCCAACCATATGCTGTTTACATTAAGACTCACCTTACAGGCAAAGACACCCACAGACTGAAAGTGGAAGGATGGGAAAAGATATACCATGACAATGGAAACCAGAAGCAAATAAGAGTAGTTACTCTCATAGCAAACAAAGTAAACTTCAAGCCAAAATTAATGAGAAGAGACAAAGGTCACTTCATACTGGTTGAGGGAATTATCCACCAAAAAGGTATAATGACTGCAAGCATTTCTGCTCCAAACAATGCTGCTTGTATGTAAATAAAACAAACCTTTCTCAATAAAAAGAATCAAATAGACCATGATATAATAGTAATGGATGATTCAGCACATCTCTCACCATTAGACAGATCATCCAGACATAAACCAAGTAAAGACTCTTCAGAACTAAAAAGTACTATTAATCATGTGGACCTAACAGACAGCTACAGAATGTTTTACCCACTACCAACCGAATTCACTTTATTCTCAGTGGCTCATTAAACTTGCTCTAAAATAGTATTTTAGGGCATAAATTTTACAAATGTAAAAAATATCGATAATTCTTTCATTCTATGGGATCATAATGGAAGGAAACTAGAAATCAATGACAAGGTAAAAACAGAAATCATTTTAACACCTTGAGATTAAGTGATACAATTTTGAATGAGGAACAGATCACAGAAAAAATTAGGAGAGAAATAAAAAATTCAGAAACAAATGAGAATAGAGATACAACATAAAAATCTCTGGGACAGTAGGAAGACAGTTCTAAGAGTAAAGTTTAAATCATTGAGTTTGTACATTAAAAAAAAAGATGCCATATATATAATCTAACATCACACCTAAAGGCTGTATAAAAAGAACAAAGTTACACTGAAATCAGTAGAAAGCAGGAAATAATTAAGATCACAGTCAAAATTACAAAAGATCAATAAAACAGAGTTAAAAAAATAAATAAGATTGATAAACCCTTAGCCAAATTACCAAACGAGGGAGAGGAACTGAATCAGCAAAATTAGAGATGGAAAAGAAGATACCATTGCAGGCATTTCTGAAATCCAAAAGATCATTAGAAAATATTTTGAAAATTTATACTCTAATAAGCTGGAAATCCTTGATCATACTAATTCCTAGAGATCCAGGATTTATTCAAATTGAAGATATGGAAAACTTAAATAGATCAATATCAAGTAATGAAATTGAAGCAGCAATTAAAAGCCTTACAACAAAGAAAAGCCCAGCACCAGATAGATTCTCAGCTGAGTTCTACCAGAACTTTATGGAAGAATTAATACCAATCTTCCTCAAATTATTTCATGAAGTAGAAAACCAGGGAGCAGAACTAAAATCATTATATGAAGTCATTATCACCCTAGTACCAAAATCTGACAAAGACACATCAAGAAAGAAATTTCAGGTCAATATCCTTGATGAATATAGGTGCAAAAGTCCTTAATAAAATATTGGCGAACCACATTTTTAAAAAGTTCATTAAGAAGATAGTGCACCATGATCAAGTGGGTTTCATCCCAGGGATGCAAGGTTGATTCAATATACACAAATCAATAAACATGATTCACTACACAGAGTTAAAAATAAGAATCACACGATTATCTCAATAGATTCAGGTAAAAACAAAAACAAAAACATTTGACAAGGGCAGCACCCATTCATGTTTAAAACACTAGAGAAACTAGGAATAGAAGGAACTTACCTCAACATTGTAAAGGTTATAATATGACAAACCAAGACCAACTTCATACTGAACAAACAAAAACTGAATATTTCCTCTAAAATCAAGAACAAGACTAAGAGTCCACCGTTAAGACTCATATTCAACCTAGTCCTTGAAATTCTAGCAAGAGCAATCAGGAAAGAGAAGATAAAATTAAAGGGATACAAATAGGAAAAGAAGTCAGATGATCTCTGTTTACTGATGACATGATCCTCTATTTAGAAGACCCAAAAATCCTTCCACCAGAAGACTTAGAGAGCTGATAAACAAATTTAGCAAAGTAGCAGGATACAAGATCAATATAAAGAAATCAATTGTTTTCCTATATTTCAATGAAGGATTTGCTGAAAAAGAAATAAGGAAAACAATCCCATTCACAACAATTTCAAAAATGAAATATTACAAATAAATCTAACCAAGAGGTAAAAGACCTCTACTATGAAGAATATATAACACTAAAGAAAGAAATTAAAGAAGACGACCTTAGAAGCTAGAAAGACCTCACATGTTTTTGGATAGGCAGAATTAATAATATGTCCATACTACCAAAAGAATTATACAAAGTGAATGCAATTCCCATCAAAAAATGCCAATGACATTTTTCAAAGAACTATAAGGAAAAAAAAGTTCAAAAAAAATCCATTTGGAAGAATGAGACTCAGAATATTCAAGGCAATCCTGAACAAGAAGAGCTATTACTAGAGGCATTACAATCCTGGACCTCAAATTATACTAGGAGCTATAGTAACAAAGAGAGAAATAGTACTGGCACCAAAACAGACATGAAGACCAGCGTAATAGAAGAGAAAACACAAAGACAAATCCCCATAGATACAGCCACCTGATACTTGACAAAGGTACTAAAAATACGTTGAAGAAAAGACAGCCTTTTAAACAAACAGGCCTGGGAAAACTGAAGCATGAAAACTGATCTCTATCTCTCATCCCGCACAAAACTCACTCAAGGAGAATCAAAAGCTTAGGAATTAGACCAGAAACTCTGCAACTGCAAGAAGAAAATATAGGCCCAACACTCCAACACATTGGCACAGGCACTGACTTCCTTAACAAGATTTCTAAATCACAAGAAATAAAACCAAGAATCAACAACTGGGTGGCATCAAATTAAAAAAGTTTCTGTACGGTAAAGGAAACAAGAGTATAAAGAAAGAGCCTACAAAATAGGGGATCTTTGCCACTTGCTCCTCAGACAGAGGATTAATATCCAAATTTATAAAGAACTGGAAAAACTACAAAAAACCCAAATAAACCAATTAATAAATGGGCAACAAAACAGACACTTCTTGAAAGAAAAAATACAAATAGTCTACAAATATGTGAAAAAATGTTCAATACCTATAGCAATCATATAAATGCAAACCAAAACTTCCCTGGGATTCATCTCACTCCAGTCAGAATGGCAACTGTCAAGAATACAAATAATAATAAATGCTGCAAAGGATGTGAGAGAAAAGGTACATTCATATATTGTTGGTAGAACTGCAAATTAGTACAACCACTTTGGAAAGTAGTTTGTTGATTACTAAAAAGAGTAGGAATGGAATGACCACTGGACAGCTATATATCCAAAAGAACTATAATCAGCATACTATAGTGATACAGGCACATCAATGTTTAAAGCAGCAAAATTCACACTCCAAGTTATAAAACCAACTTTGCTGCCTGTCAACAGACAAATGAATGAAGAAAATACAGTATATATATATTAAATGGAGTTTTACTCAGTCATAAAAAAGAATGAAATTATGGGACTTGCCAGTAAATGAACAGAAGTGAAGAACATGTTAAGTGAAATAAACCAAACCCAGAAAGTCAAGCAAGGGTTGAATATTTTCTCTCATATGGAATCTAGACAAAAATAAGGCAAAAAAACATTTGGGACATGGAATACCACAAAAATAGAAAAGAGATCACTAGAGTAGAGAAAGGAGATTGAGGGAAAGGGTGGAGAGACAGGAAATAGGAGGAATTGTGCAATGAAACTGATCAAAATATCCTACACACAGCCGGGCGCAGTGGCACATGCCTGTAACCCCAGCACTTAGGGAGGCTGAGACAGGAGAATCACGAGTTCAAAGCCAGCCTCAGCAACAGCGAGGCACTAAACAACTCAGTGAGACCCTGTGTCTATATAAAACACAAAATAGGGCTGGGGATGTGGCTCAGTGGTCGAGTGCCGCTGAGTTCAATCGTGGTATCAAAAAAAAAAAAGCCTACTTACATATATGAAAAAAACTACAGTGCATTTCTCTTTTATGTATGTAGTGCATATAAAATGCACTAATTTTTAAAAAACTATAAATAAATCTAAGAAAGATGCACAGAAGAGATGAAAAGGAACAGGCGGAGGGAGGAAGACAAGAAAAGGAAAAACATTGGGGGACTGAATTGGAGAAAATTATATTCCATGCTTGTATAATTATGTCAAAATTAACCCCAATATTCTGTATAACTATAATGCATTAATAAAAATTTTTAAAAAGATATGGATAGAGGTAGATAAGTTAAAAAAGAAAATTTCAAGTTTCAGGAAAATTTAAAGGAACTATTTTTTTTTTTGGTACTGGAGATTGAACTCAGGGGTACTCAACCACTGAGCCACATCCTCAGCCCTATTTTGTGTTTTATGTAGAGACAGGGTCTCACTGAGTTGCTTAGTGCCTCGCTGTTGCTGAGGCTGGCTTTGAACTCGCGATTCTCCTGTCTCAGCCTCCCTAAGTGCTGGGATTACAGGCTTGCACCACTGTGCCTAGCTAGGAACTATTTTTAAAATGACAAAATTTGCTGTGTTTAAAAATAAAACTATTTTGCATTCCCTGACACTTCAGATTGTAAAACAATTTGAACATAAGGGAGAGCCCTGGGGAAGATAAAATATTTAGTACAATCAGAAAGACCTAAACTAAAGGTAAGGAGGTGACAACAAATGCCTTTTATTAACATCTTGGGAATATTCAGATGAGACCTCACAGATCTAATTTTAAGACAGATACAAGGCCTTCTAAGAGTCTAAAAGGCATAATAACTGACTGTGTCTGCTAATTAACAGGACTACTAAGAATCTCACAGGTATTATCCCTCAGCAGCCTTACAAGGAATCCCTGATTAAAAAGTTAATAATAGTAAGATTATATCAAAAGTTTGGGAGTGTGGCTTTTGCTAATGGAATACATTATGAATTGATACATAAGAAACCCTCCAAGATTTTGAAAGAATTATACAAGTTGGAACTAAAAGGATACAAAATATAAGTGGCCTTTGGAACCCGAATTTTCCACCTTTAGGAATAAGGCTTAGAAAATTGTCAGCTATAAATATAGGATGTGTTCTTTGGAAAAAGAATGATGACTCAGAGCATGGAAACTAGAGCACAGTGGGAAGAGTCATGAATCATAAAGAATAATTCCCAGGGAATGGTGTGAGCTCTCCTTAAGCAAATGACTACATGACCATTTTATTTCAGAACTGCTAGGAAATGTAACAATGCATCCCATTTCCCCCTTTGAACAGAAAAACTATAGAATTTTCCCATGATGCTTGTCCCACCATTGGATGTCCAGTATGTAAAAGGCAGACAACTTGTCTCTTTAGTTCAAAGGTGTTCAGTACTCAAGAAGCCTTACCTCTTTGCTGCATCTAGACTTGATTTAGAAGATAAGACCTAGATGTCAAGTTCATGTAGTAATGGAATGAGACTTAGGGTTTGGGAGGGCAGAAATGAGTAATCGTGCAAGTGAGAGAACTGAAAATGATTGCGGTCAGAGGATGGTCTGTCGAAGACTGTTCTCCAGAGATGACCACAATAATCTCTCCCACCCCACTTGATTTTCTTATGATGTAACTCTGACACTCCTAACCATCTATTTCCTTCGTCTTGAATTTCTGACCACAGTATATGAAAAGCTATCTGATTTCAGAAGCTAGATCATAAAAGGCTACACAGTCCTCACCTTGCTCATCATAGTACTGTAAGACCTTTCTTGAAACATTAAGCTGTCATATTAGCAGTCGATTACCCTATGGTTGCCATGCTTCAAAAAAACACACATTAGCTCATTTATAAAGACCACACAAACCGACAAGCTACCAGAAAAGAGAGTGATACCGAACCAGCACCCTGCTTCTGTTCAAACTCTGTTCACTGGCTGACTACAAACACCTGAGACACTCTGAGCTAGAAGCAAACAAACTCTACACAAATTCCTGACCCAGAAAATCTGTCTGATATCATAAAACCAATGTTGTAGCTTTAAACCACTATAGATTGGAACAATCTATTATACTGAATAATAAAAGCACCAACTTATATCTCATTTTGATTATATGTGGGAAATGTTACAGAAATTACTAAAAATAGAAATAGATATTCTGATAAAACTTCATAAAGAAATTCAAAAGTTTTTTTTCAGTGACATTGTCTACAAATCTTTAGGTGAAATAATTGAATAAAACAAAACAAAAGAGTTTAGATTTGTTCACAAAGTTGTCCAACTCTCAAAAAAATGACTAAAACCTGTGAAAACCCTTGCAGATGTTTCTGGGACAGAGTTTGTGGATCTGCCCTTTTTCACACCCAAGCAATATTCTGGGTCCTATCTGCAATGCTGACAGAAGATGCATCTCTCTCCAAAACCCAGTGCCTGAAGTGACCATGGAGCCTGCACAGCCTGATACCTTAACCAACAATCTTCATTTCTGTGAAGTGGTCTCATGGCTGTTATTTTGGTGCTGTATGAGATCTGTATGAATTGGAGCACAACTGATAAAACAATACAATGAATGCCAAGATACTTGTTCTAAATCCTTCATAATTTATTTCTCTTAGCTGCTTTTTTTCTAGTCAAAAATAAATGTGTATATGTGTGTATTTGGGACATTCAACAGAAACAGGCAATTATCTACAGTTATAAAATTTAGTGTTCAATGGTTGCTTATTACTTGTGCTAGGAGATTGGGGGCTGTACAAAAGCATAAACCATGAGCTCTACTTTGATGTATGTTTTAATGCAGCAGGAAAACTAATCTAATTATGAAACAAAACAAATTATAAAATAATCCAGTGCTAAACTGTAGTATAATCAGACATTAGATCCATGTTCAGCTATCACAGATTTTCGAAGGAAAAACTAGAGAATATAGAAATAATATCATGATATCCATGAACAGGACCTACAAGAGGAAGACAGGAGTAAAGCCTATCTGGCTACCTCAGTGATTTGAGGGTATAGTTGGTAAAGAAATGAGGGATGCATGAGGGACACCAGAAATAGGGAGCCCTGAATGCTAGAAGGCTAGAGGGAGTCAGTTAAGGTAGCTGACCTAAGTTCAACATGGAAAAGTGGTATTGAAATAACTCTTCTATAAAGATTGAATGTTAAAGTTTTCATTTATACACTTAAGGATAAACGCTAAACTATGAATAATATCTTTTTACAAATACAGCAGAGTTAAAAGCTTCAATATATAAAGAACACATACAAATTGATAAGAAAAATAATAACAAATAAAAAAATATAATGAACAGAACCCTAATTATGGAAATTGTCTTAACTTCATTGGTGATAAAATAAATGAAAATTTATAAATAATGAGAGTTTCAGTTAAAACAATCTGTATAGGTTTTAATAATAGTATGCAATTCTGGCAAAGGTCTGCAAAGAAAAGCACATTTATACTACTATTCAAAGATGAACTGTCACAAACATTCTGGAAAGCAATTTGGATCTATGACCAGAGTATC
The DNA here is from genome assembly GCA_028644305.1 of Xerus rutilus. Taxonomy (NCBI): domain Eukaryota; kingdom Metazoa; phylum Chordata; class Mammalia; order Rodentia; family Sciuridae; genus Xerus; species Xerus rutilus. The sequence goes on from CM053408.1 coordinate 51,543,623, forward strand.
TAAAACACCAATACTGTAAATACTTTATTCTTAATAATTCAATTTGTAGAAGTCTATCAAAAGTCAGAGGCATAAATTTGAATTTTGAATTTTATATTTAATAAACACTGCATAGCTGCAGAGTCAAAAAGTAATGATTACCAATTATTATGACATTGATTTATTTACTACCTATTATTAACTGGGTTTTATGAAAATGCTGTTATCAAAGTACATTTAAAAAAATTTTTTTAGTATATATATATATTTAGTTGTAGGTGGACACAATACTTTTATTTACTTATTTTTATGTGGTGCTGAGGATCGAACCTAGTGCCTCACATGTGCTAGGCAAGCGCTCTACCACTGAGCGAGAACCCCGGCCCCACCAAAGTACTTTTAATACTTAATATTTCAATGTCAGCATAATCTTCATCTTACAAATAGAGAAAATAAGTAGCACGAATTTAAAATCGAGAAAAAATGTTAAACCTACAATTGAAACCTATCTGGGTCTGACTCTAAAGTTTGTGTTCTTTTATGTTTTTGTGTTCACTGCTTATTAGATACATTTAAAAGACCAAGAAATGGACAAAATAAAGGCAACCAACTATGGAACACTGCATGATACTATTAAGATACATTTTAAGTAAAATGTAGTAAATTAAGATATGCTCAAGATATATTAGAATATTATAATCAAGTTACAGAAAATATGTGCAATGTATTTATCGTGAATACTTATTCATGTATATCCAGGAAAGGTAAAGGAAACAAACAAGAACATTGTCTATGTTTCTCAGGGGATGAACCTAATAAATATTTTCATTTTTTCTTTATACTGTCTGTTTTTCAAATGTTTTACAATGAACATAAATTACTACAACAGTCATAAAAAAGTTATCTTTTTAAAGAAACAATAAATAAGCAACTTAGCTAAAGTTACAGCTACCAAGAAAAGCTGAATACAAATTATATATTTATAGTGATCTTAGTTCTTCCCAAAACACTTTATGAATTAAAGAAGACATCATGTTATCCATGACTTGACTGATGATTTTTATCATTTATTGTAGGAAAAATAAGACAAATATCAAAAAATTAGTGTAACTTTTGTACATACTATAATTTGTAGTGATACTGTTAAGTTTGAATGATTAGTTCCTCTAATTTCTTCACTGATGCTAAGGATAAATTTATACTAAATGATCTCACAAATCATCAATACAAATACAATTAATGTCAAAATTAAATGATCTTAAAATCATCTAGGAGCATCATCACTATTTTTAAATAAGATCATACTTTTATTTATAGCACTTTGTCTAGGAGAGGAAATATTTTAAGGGGAAAAACTGCCTATATTAGTTTAAAATAATAAGATAATATGAGAAATAAACTATTCCTTAACTTCTCAATCCATGGTAGAAAAATACATTTAATGAGATTATATTTTATTGCTAATAAAATTTATATTAGTCTTATTAAAATTTAATTATGAATATATTAGATGCTTTAAAAACTTGAATTGTTATTGAACCATCTGAAATGTTATTGTTAAGTATTGAAAGCAATAACTTTACTAATAAGTAAGCAAAAAATGAAACAGCAAATGAATCTGAATCATATGTTGCTAAGCTCAGTATGACTAGGAAGAAAAACAGAGAGATCCTGACAGCAATGGTGGGATCTCTGAATTAAATGAGAATAATACAAATTTAAAATGTGTTATATAAAACTTAAGCACTGTAGCTAATTGGCATGAGTCATAGAAGCTAGAATATAACTATTTTCCTCACAGTAACAAATAGAATAATAACCTGCCTTAGTAAGAGTTCAGTTAGTAATAATTTTTCCCCCCATGGAGGGGGGCATACTCAACCAATGTATGTGTTGAGTTTAAACACTTTTTCCAAGAAACATGCACGTATTAAGTCAAACAACCCTCCTACAACGTATCCACTGTTGGAAGAAAAGCAGTAATTTTTATTTCTTTTTACTTATCAGAATCCGTGGTCCGTTTCCCTCATTTCACAAGTAAAACTGAAGCCAGAGAGGCTAGGTGACTTTCCTACATGGGAGATATATTCTAGATTGTCACAAACATTTGTGTAACATATGATTCTAATATTCTTTCAAAAATTGAATAGGCCTCCAGAGGGTACCTGTGGTTTATTAAAGATGAAAAGTATAACTCACAGAGCAAGTCACATGTAAGAAACATCTGGATTGATGTTCAAATCTGTCCACACTCTGAGCTTCAGGACTCCTTAATACAGAAGAACACAGAGGACAAAACATTCAGCAACCAGCCTTGTTGAGTTCTAAAACTCCCAAGTCCTACAAGGGAGTTGGTTTCATTTGTCAAATTGCAAAAAGATAGGTTTCCATTACATGTGGGCTCAGAACTGGTACCTTGAAATCATTGCTGGGTGATAAATCCTCCCTCTCATTTAACAGTAATAGCAAACCCTCTCCAAAATACTACTGTTAGAATAATTGCAGAATATAAAATATATAAAAGGTGGTTATCTTTTTTAATGTGTTCAGTGACTCTCTTGTTCAAAGAGAGTAACATATTACCTTAAAAATCAAATTTTAATGATTCTAAAAAACTATCTAAAACTTTAAACATAACTAAAGTAATTGATAAAATATAAAATATTATTGCATATATTGCTGCACCAATTTTCTGTAGTACTGAGAAAATGCTGCAACTGTCATGTAATGACATTAACACATATGCCAAATTTAGCAACTGTAAAATGTGTTAAGACTGAATCTTAAAATCAATTAAGTATGGTATAGTTGATTTCAATGAGTTTAATGGGTTCATAAGAAAATGTAAGGGGCTGTACAAAATAGGAATAAAAACAGGATATACAAAAAAATAATGCTGGCTTATCAGAAATTATAACTCTGACATATAAGAAATATTGAAATATTTAAAAGTATAATAAACATTTTAAAACTCATCAAAAAATCACACTTTTTTTACATGTAAGGAAGCACAAAGCAGTCAAAACACCATGACCATTTTCTTAGGGAAGATTTCTAAAATTGAAGACATAATTATTTGTCAAAGGATATTTCAAGCTATAAATACTATTGATCACATGCTATGTGCAAAGCACCACTACAAAAGCCCAAGATACAGAGGAGAATAAGGTGATGATACTTCCTGCCCAAATACACCTTCACTTTAGTGAGGAAGACAAATAATAAACATGATTCAAATGTGAAACATATGGTATAGTAGTGATAAGCACTAAAGAGAAAACATAACAGAGAAGGAAGATTTTGGTTACATTGACTACTGTAGCTAGAATGTAGATTCTTAATCCTAAAATGCAAAGAGGAATACTTTAAATATCCTGACTTTGTCAAGCAGCACCCCACCACCACCACCACAATGGGCTACAAGTTTTCTGACAACATTATTCAATGTTAAAAAGAAGGCCTTAGCTATTAGAACACATTGGACAATCCAATTCAATGTCCTATCAATTGTAGGCTGCTGACCAAGTAAGGGTCTCTGTCAGAATGCAGTCAGAGCCATGGGCAAAATGAAGCAGACCACAGAAACCCAGGAGATAGTATCAACATGCCTGACCAGAAAAACTGCTAGAAAACCCACAAAGAAAGTCACAAGGTGATGCTGGGATCTCTAGACAGAACATCAGAGAACTCTGGCAGCAGAAACTAGGTGGAGTAGAATCTCCCAAAATGGCAAAGATCTAATTAGTTGGAACATAGAACAAGGGTATACGAACATAATAGCACTTTAAATCCCTCAGTGGGTTAGCAGGAGGCTGTCTCAAACACCAGAGGCCCATAGGCTATAGGTTAGATACCTGCCCAGCTCTTGGAGCTGCCTTTAAGTTTTAGCAAGAGAATCAAAACTAAAACTGAATCAAGGAGTACAAAGTCACTTTGAGCTTGCTTTTTCTCCGATGTTCCCCCAGGCTAACATTTTAGTGGATAAAGCAATGCAAATTTTTTAATGACATTCTTAAATCTGATAAAGTAGGGTGTCTAATTTTTAAATAAACACATTTTACCCAGAACTCAATATATCATTTTCATTTCCTAAAATGTTAAAGTGCAGTCCATAAAATAGTTCTCTTAAACTTACCATTTTATTTTTTAATAAAAAAAAAATCCAATTACTCACTAGGTCCCAAGTCTGAGTATAATAATGTTCCTCCAGGTGGAGGCCCAGAGAGATCTTGTCCTGACAAGGAAGGGCAACCAGGAAGGATGGAGCCACCATAATTAGCAAGTTCTAACCTCTATGATCTTTTAGCTTTGGTCCTTTTCGAGCAAATAAAGCATAATAAACCACACAAATATGATTAAGTAATAATGTCTGAGAGATTCCAGGAAAGTTCAAAGAGGAAAAAAAGGAAAATCTCCCTGAAAGTAAAGTTATAAATATAATTAATACTTGCATAACTATTAATGGGAAAAGTAAACTACTGAAATGTTATTATCATCATGATTTTAGAGATAACTTCCAAGTGAGATAAAGAAAATGGCCATTCTTCAGAATGTGTGATATCTCATGTTCTATAATAAACTTGAGTCTGATTTTAAGCTCTCAAAGCACTATGATCAGAATAGAGAGTGTACTTAGTGTTTTATTAAATAGTTAATGAAAAATATCTTTCACATGGGCTAAAACACTTGCAAATGAAAATTGCTATCCTATAAGAGAAGTTAATAAAAATAAAATGTGATTAGCGAGTGATTTTACAATAAACATGGCTCATATACATTATCGCAACACGGCTGTATTTGGAACCGCCCTTACTTTCTGAATGGTTCAAATTTTATGTAATTTTCTCAGTTCAGATACCATTAGTCATTACCACAAGAAAGATTTTAAAGGTATTTGTATTTCTGCTTAGCAGAGTTGAGGAGCAAAAGTTCTCAAAGGGCTTAGTCCTGGTGAAAAATATGAGAAATATCTCTGTGTCTACAAGTTTTGTTTCTCTGTAAACTTTCAGAGCTTGAATACAACACAAATATTGAGATACTCTCTCATAAATTCCCATATCCCTTCTACATAAATAAATAAATATAGTTCAGAATTTGGGTTTCCTGGTTCCTTTTGTCACTTCCCAAGATAAAATATTTGTTCTACTATAGGCTGACTACTATTTCTCCAGAGGTCTTACTGGCTTCATGGAACTCAGAGAATCTGCCTCTTAACTACCTCATCCTATGGGTAAGGGAACAGCTGTTTCGTTCATGAAAACTTTTCAGTATAAACCTCCCATTTAGAATACTAGCAACAACTGCAAAACATTTGAAGTTCATCGGCAAACTTTAGGTTTTCCACTTTTATGTGGACTTTAAACTTAAAATAATGAAATGCAAAATTTTTGAGGCATGAAAGTTGTCATAAATGTCTATTGAGAACATTTATGTCCTATATACATAGCCAAGTGAAGGTTCCAGACTTACCCAGTTATTGGGAGATTTTTCATATAGTTCAGTATAAAGAGTTCATAACTTAAAGAATATTCATTGTAGGGTTGGGATTGTAGCTCAGTGGTAGAGCACTTGCCTTGCATAAGTGAGGCACTGGGTTCAATCCTCAGCACCACATAAAAATGAATAAATATATTGTGTCCATCTACAACTAAAAAAAAATTTAAAAAAAAGAATATTCATTGTATAATAGATTACTCATTGAAAAGAAAAAATGTGACCAATTTTAAAAGTTGCATATTTCCTCTATAGTATATTCTTTATACTCTGAATAAGCAGACATATGCCTGTTTTTCTTATAACAAAAATTTTACACTATGCATTATACATAACAGTTGGATTCACGATGCCATATTTGTACGTGCATATAACCTATTTTGATTAGTCTCATTCCCCTTTACCTTCTTGTTCTATCCCCCTTGGCTCCCCCTTATCTGCTTGCTCTACTCACTGAGCTCTCTTAAGAAAACACAGAGTCAACAATACGTTTTTAAAAACTGGACTATATCATTCACTACTCCTGATGCTATTTTGTTTCTATGATTATATTTTTTATTCTTCTGACATTTTTGTCTGAGAAAGGTAATTAAATCTTAAGGAACATTTTAAAATCTAAACACTTATAAGTCAGTTATTAAAGTTATATGAGAATTCTCATTTTTACTTAGGTAGGTTTGAAGCTAATTTTAGCTTCAACATGTGTTCTCATGCAATGTATTCCCAGAACAAGAAAAATTACCAGGGCTGTAAATCAGAAACAACACAGTACTAGTTATCCAACAAGGTTGTGTTACTGCCACTTAACATGTGGTGAGAAAGATACTGCAACATGGAATATATATCAACTTTCATCCCATTTCAAAAGTCAATATTTAAACTAAGGGAGTCCAAAGCCAAGACTTTGTGTTGTGAGATTCAAAACCTTTTTTCTACAACTGTGTGGTCGTGCATCCATTCTAAGTGCTTTGCTGGCTAACGCTTTTCCTGTGTATCAATGGACTGGCTTACCAATGTTTCTTTGTGTTTTCCAATTCCACAAATGTTCCATTGTTTGAGTTCAGTGCTGGTGCTTTATATACTGATCACAGCCATTGAGTGCCTTGAGATGTGTTTATCACACCGATACTCCTGTGCAAGTGTATGAACATGAGAACACACACATACAATTTACTCTTTAAGCCTAAATCAAAAATATATTTCTTTGAAATACATTCACCAGGAAGAACATTTCTTCAGGGCAGCACTAGATAAATTCAGAAGGAAAAAAAGTCAGCTACACAAAATTTGGCCAGCTTTAACCAAAGTTACTAAATCTCCATATTTGCTCCCATTTCTTTCAGTGGTTTAAACTAGAAGAAAATTTGTAGGGGGGGAAAAAAACACTCAACAAGTAATATCTTACATAACCCAGGCCAGAAAATGGATCTGCACGAACTCTCTGAATACCTAAATTTCCAACACCCACCACCACAACCACCACCCAGGCAGAGCTCATCTTGCGTTATTCCAGTTATAAAAAATATCATGAAAGTATTAACCTTGGTAAGTGTACACAATGAGCCAGGCTTCTGCTATACTTACAAACACGCACACACACATGTATATGTGTATATGTATATGTACATATACAGAGAGATACATATATATTTATATATAAGGTATGTATGTTATTTTGCTCAACTAATTCTCACTACAACCCTGAGAAAGGAGGCATTATTGCCATTTAAAAATAAGGAATCAAAAGTCATAGAGGTTTTAATTTGACTAAAGGTAATACAGAGCTCTGAATCACATTCAGATGTTTGACTCAAAAAGCAGCGTTCTCTTCTGCTATGTTCTTTTATCTAATAAAGAGTGGACAAAGAAAAGCAGAATGGATTTTCCATAACCTCATTTATTTATTTTTTTTTTTTAAATATTTATTTTTTAGTTGTAGGTGGACAGAATATCTTTATTTTTATGTGGTGCTGAGGATCGAACCCAGTGCCCCACACATGCTAGGCGAGCGCACCACCACTGCGCCATAACCCCAGCCCCCCATAACCTCATTTAAATTACAGTCTTACCAAACAGTTATGTTTTGGTTAAGAGGTGTCCCACAAAAGTTCCTGTATTAATGCAGGAATATTTAGAGGTGAAATGATTGGATTATGAGAGTTGTAACCTAGTAAGTCCATCCTAATTTGAATGGAATGACTAGGTGGTAATGTAGGCAAGCAGCATGGGGCTGGGGGAAGTAAGGCACTAGAGGTGTTCCCTGGAATGGTTCGCTTTCCCTGTGGCCCTTTCCCCTTTTTCTCTTTGCTTCCTGGCCGCCATGAAGGGAACAGCACTCCTCCATCAGGACCTTCCACCATGAAGTTCTGCTTCAACTTGGGTCCAGAGCAATGAATTTGGCACAATATGAACTGAATCTCTGAAACTGTAATCCAAAATAAAGTTTTCCTCCTCTAAGTTGTTCTTGTCATGTATTTTGGTCATAGTAATGAAAAGTTGACTAACATAAAACCATATTCAAAATATATCTTCCTCTTCTAATTTTAGCAACTATATGGGCATTTAACTTTCAACATATCAGTTAACAAGTAAATGCTAATTGGTAAGAGAAATACATAAATATCTCTGTAGTTCAGCAGATAGGCTAATCAAAATTATTAATAAAAGATACTGATACAGTGTTCTAATAAAACTTAAATATTTTTCAGATGATAAGTCATATACATATAGATAAAAAGAAACAATATTTTGAAATAATATTAGGATGTGTAGGATAAGCAAAATGGGTAGTGGATAATGCCTGGCCAACTCACATATGATAACAGATTATTCTGGGAAGCTCTACATATCAGGTTTTACTTTCTGTGGTGCAGACAATGAATGCAATAAGAGCAATAAGCCCAGGTATAGTAGAAGACTTTTTAAGGAAATTAGAAGTTGACATGGTTTTGGGGAAAGTTTTGCATTAGGGTAAGTGAAGGCACATGTACTACATTAAGAGTACACAGCTTCAGTGATGCAGCCCCATCAATGTTTATTTCAGCTCAGTTCACAATAGTCAAGCTATGGAAATACCCTAGGTGCCCTTATACAGATGAATGGATAAAGAAAATGTGGTACATGTACACAATGGAATTTTACCCAGCCATAAAGAAGAATGAAATTATGGCATTAGCCAGTAAATGGATGGAACTGAAGACTATCATGCTAAGTGAAATAAGCCAATCCCCAAAAACCAAAGGCTACATGTTCTCTCTGATATGTGGATGCTGATGCACAATAAGAGTTGAGGGAGAGAATAGAAGCTCATTGGATTAAACAAAGAGGAATGGAGGGAAGGGACAGGGGATGGGAATAGGAAAGACAGTAGAATGAATCAGACAAACTTTCCTATGCTTATATATGCATACTCCACTAGTGAAATTCTACATCACATATAACCACAACAATGGGGTCCTAATTAGAACAAGTTATACTCCATGCATGTATAATCTGTCAAAATACACTCTACTATCATGTATACCTAAAAAGAACAATTTTTTTAAAGTACATGACTTTAGTGAGGACTAAGGGCTGGAATAAACCCAGAATTTTTAGATACAAAACTAAGAAGAAATATTATGAATATTTAGGACAAACTTTTCATTTCAAAGAAGAGAAAACCAAATCTTAGAGTGGTTAAATGGTTTGCTCAAAGTCACAGAGCCACAGAAAGGGCTCAGTGGAAAATACTGCTTACCTGCTGTAACAGCCAATGCATTTCCACTCTATAGTGAATTCCCATGCATTGAAGCTATGAGTCCCAGAGATTTGATGAAGTTACCTCAGGAGCCTAAGGGGTTAAGAGGGAGAGGTATGTTCGAATACTGCATTTCTGCTTTGATCTCTTTTATTTATAGGACTTCTGATGAAAGTTATTTGAGGAAAGAATCTTTCCATATTAAAAAAGAATCATTACAAGGCACAGTGGTGCATACCTGTAATCCCAGCAACTCAGATGGCTGAGGCAGTAAGATCACAAGTTCAAGGCCAGTCTCACTAACTTAGCAAGGTTCTAAATGACTTAATGAGACACTATCTCAAAATAAAAAATAAAAAGGGTTGAGGTTGTGGTTCAATGGTTAAGCACCCTGGGTTCAATCCCCAGTATCAAAATAGATAGATAGATAGATAGATAGATAAAATCCTTCTGTATTTTAAATTGCACATGCTATCATTTCAAAAACCTCATAATGACAAATATTTTTCTCTTCTGTTATGTTCTAATGTGACCATCACCTATTCAGAAAACATGTGGCTATAGAAGAAAGCAACCATAATCACTAGTGATTATAATCAAGACTGTTGAGTTCGGTGCTTATACGACAGAGGCACAACATAAAAGAAAAAAGTCTTTGTTCTCAACCAATTAATTGACCCATTCAACAATCAAGTACTGGTATATTTTGTACTAGTTACTGAGCTATATATTGGTTGAGCAAAAAGACATAGGTCTGTTCTGGGACTAGGTAACAGTAAACTAGAAAGACATTAATCCAACTGTTAATCAGATAATACAAATTTTAAAATATATGATAACTGGCATGAGGCAAAGTTACAAGATAGGAAGATAGCAAGCAGGTGACCAGGAGACTTCAGTCTGAGGCATCACTGTCTAGGAGAGGAAAAGTGACTGCATGATCCAACAGCAATTATAAACATGTGCCCAATCACAGGTATGCAAAGGCTGTGTGTTGGCACAGAAGACAGCAAGGAACCAAAGAAGAGGCAGCGGGAACACCTCACAATGAAAGTGTCATTTGTATTTAATCTAGGAAGAGCTGATAAGAACACGTTATGAAAGAAAGGATTGACAGGAAAAGAGGACAAAAAAAAGGATATTTCAGACAGAAACATTATATCTGCAAAAGGAACAGAAAATGGGTTGAAATTCCAGAAACAGCAAGTCCCTCAAGGACAGAGTAAAAGGTAGCTTACTTAAATTTAAACAAAAAAAAAAAAAAGTGGTAGAAGGATGTAGGGGCCGTGTCACACAAGACCTTGTACGATACGCCAACAAACTGATACGTACACTGAAGAGCCTGCCATGGAAGTGATCTAGTGCCACTGAAGGTTGTACAGAAGTGCACCTGAGACCAGAATACTCACCCAGAAAGCATCAAAGAACAAAGACCAGAATAGGGTAGACTGACAGCCATGTGACCCATAGGAGCTGCTGTTTCACAAAGGATAATCTGAACTGTGGCCTTGTCTTTGATTTCCTAGCACATGGTGGCATCTGAAAAATAAATTGCTAATAGGAACAGAAAGAAATAATGTTGACATGGTAGAGTAGGGGCAAGAATATAAGAATCATGAAAAGAAAGCAAAAATGGTACAACCTGATGCTGTTAAGAAACAGGAAGTCATTGTAAATTTCTAATCATGGGATTGACATAATGTGACCTGTTAAAGAAAGCCTACCATGTTATAGTATATCTGCTAGAATGGTAAGTGATAAAATTACACATGATTAAAGAACACTTTTAACAAGGTAACTAAAATAATTTAGACATGAGGTGAAAGTAATTACCCTGGTAAGAGTCCAACAAGAATATAGGAAAAAAAGATGAGACATTTTCAAAGAAAAATAAATAGAGTCAGTCAATAGACTAGCTCAGGGATAGGCAAATTTTTTCTTTTAAGCAAGGCATGGTGGCAAATGCTTATAATCACAGTTGCTATATAGGCTGAGGCCTGAGGATGTTCAAGGCCAGCCTGGGCAAGACAGTGATACCTGGCTCAAGAAAAAAGAATAAGAAAAAAAAATGTTTATAAAGAACATATCAGGGCTGGGTTTGTGGCTCAGCGGTGGAGCCCTTGCCTCGCACATGTGAGGTACTGGGTTCAATCCTCAGCACCACATAAAAATAAAAATAAAGATATTGTGTCCATCTACAACTAAAAAAAAATTTAAAAAAAAGAACAGGTCAAAAATGTTTGGGGCTTTGCAGGCTACATGGTCTCTGACAAATATACTCAAATCTGCTACTGTAGCAAGAATGCAGCCAAAGCCAACCACAATCAGCCTGTACACAAATGAACATGGTTGCGTTCCAAAAATAAACAAATTTAAATAAATAAATTGTATTAGTCAGCATTTCATCACCATGACCAAAATACCTGGAAAGAACAACTTAGAAAAAGAAAGGTTTGTTTTGGCTCACAGTTTTGGAGGTCTGAGTGCATGGTCAGCTACCTCCATTGAACCGGGCCTTTGGTGAGGCAGAAGGCTGCTCACTTTATGGCTATCAGGAAGCAGAGGTGGAGGAGGTAGCAGGGAAAGGATCCCAATGGAAGAAAAAGGGGAAAAGGAGCTGAGGAGAAAATAAATGCTTCCAGAGAGCATACTACCTGTGACTTGCTTTCCTCCAACTACATCCCATCTCACAGTAGTACATTTAGCTATCAAATAATTAATCCAAGTGGATCAAGGACCCAGGAATTAGACCAGAGACCCTATGCCTAAATAGAAGAAAAAGTAGTCCCAAATCTTCATCACATCAAATTAGGTCCCCACTTCCTTAACATGACTCCTAAAGTGCAGGAAATAAAATCAAGAATTATAAATGGGATGGATTCATACTAAAAAGCTTCTTCTTAGCCAAAGAAACAATCAATAATGTGAAGAGAGAGACCAAAGAATAGCAGAACATCTTCACTACATGCACATCAGATAATTTCCAGGATATAAAAATAATTCAAAAAACTTAACACCAAAAAAACAAACAACCCAATCAATACATGGACTAAGGAGCTGAACAGACACTTCTCAGAAGATACACAATCGATCAACAAATATATTAAAAAAGTTCAACATCTCTAGTAATTACAGAAATGCAAATCAAAACTACTTTAAGATTTCATCTTGCTCCACACAGAATGGCAGTAAAAATAATCAAGAATATAAGCAACGATAAGTGTTGGCGAGGATGTGGGGGAAAAGGCACAATCATACATTGCTGATGAGATTGCAAATTGGTGCAGCCAATATGGAAAGCAGTGAGGAGATTCCTTAGAAAACTTGGAATGGAACCACCATTCAACCCAGCTATCCCACTCCTCAGTTTATACCCAAAGGACTTCAAAACAGCATACTACAGTGCTGCAGCCACTTCAACATTTATTGCAGCACAATAGCCAAACTGTGGAACCAACCCAGATGCCCTTCAATAAATGATTGGATAAAGAAACTGTGGTATATATACACAATGTAATATAACTCAGCAATAAAAGAGAATAAAACTGTGGCATTTGCAGGTAAATGAATAAAGTCAGAGAATATCATGCTAAGCAAAGTAAACCAATCCGAAAAATCCAAAGGCCAAATGTTTTCTCTGATAAGTACATGCTAATCCATAAGGGGTGGGGCATGGGATGAATAGAGGAACTTGTTTTTTTTGTTTTTTTTATTTGTTTTATTTAGGCTTACATATTAACAGTGCAATTTGATTCACTGTACATAAATAGAGGATAACATATCAATTCTCTAGTTGTAAGTTGTATAGAATCACAACATATATGCAGTCACACATAAAGTTAGGGGTATTATGACCATCATATTCCATCACCTTTGCTGTCCCCATGCCCCCTCCCCCCTTACACCCCGTGAACAGAGATCCACCATTGTTCCCATGTCCTTCTCCACATTATGGATCATCATCCACTTATCAACGAGTACATTCGGCATTTGGTTTTCTGAGATTGGCTTACTTCACTTAGCATGATATTCTCCAACTCTATCCATTTACCTGCAAATGCCATAATTTTATTCTCTTTTATTGCTGAGTAATATCCCATTGTGGATATATACCACAGTTTCTTTACCCAGTCATCTATCGAAGGGCATCTAGGTTGGTTCCACAGTTTAGCTATTGTGAATTGAGCTGCTATAAACATTGAAGTGGCTAAAGCACTATAGTTTGCTGTTTTTAAGTCTTCTAGGTATAGACCAAGGAGTAGGATAGCAGGCTCAAATGGTGGTTCCATTCCAAGTTTTCTAAGGAATCTCCATACTGCTTTCCAGATTGGTTGTACCAATTTTCAGTCCCACCAGAAATGTATGAGCGTGCCTTTTTCCCCACAACCTTGCCAACACTTACTGTTGTTTGTATTCTTGATAATTGCCATTCTGACTGGCGTGAGATGAAATCTTAGGGTAGTTTTGATTTGCATTTCTCTGATTGCTAGAGATGTTGAGCATTTTTTCATGTCTGTTGATGGATTGTATATCTTCTGTGAAGTTTGTGTTCAGCTCTTTGGCCCATTTATTGATTGGGTTGTTA
>CM053408.1:51557918-51571023 GCA_028644305.1 Xerus rutilus
TTGGTTTGTTTTTGGTTTTTACCTTGAGTTGTTTTCTCTTTTGAATGGTCTTTCCTCTAGTGTAGTTCCTCTCTTTGTAAATTTTCATTGTTGGTTATCATTTCCTCCTCATGGAATATTTTGCCAAGAATGCTGTGTAGTGCAGGCTTTCTTGCTGTAAATTCTTTTAACTTTTGTTTATCATGGAAGGTTTTTATTTGGTCATCAAATCTGAAGCTCAATTTTGCTGGATATAGGATTCTTGGTTGGCATCCATTGTCTTTCAGGGCTTGGAATATGCTATTCCATGATCTCCTGGCTTTTAGGGTCTGGGTTGAAAACTCTGCTGAGATACGGATTGGTCTCCCCTTATATGTAATCTGGTTCCTATCTTGCGTGGCCTTTAAAATTCTATCCTTATTCTGTATGTTGGGCATTTTCATTATAATGTGCCTTGGTGTAGATCTGTTGAAATTTTGTGCGTTTGCTGTCCTATAAGCCTCTTGTATTTGATTTACCATTTCATTTTTCATACTTGGGAAATTATCTGATATTATTTCATTGAGGAGATTGTGCATTCCTTTGGTTTGAAATTCTGCGCCTTCCTCTATCCCAATAAATCTTAGATTTGGTCTTTTGATGCTGTCCCATATTTCTTGTATGTTCTGATCATGATTTTTTACCATCTTCACTGTATGGTCAAGTTTATTTCAAGATTGTATATCTTGTCTTCATTATCTGAGGTTCTGTCTTCTATGTGATCTAGTCTGTTGGTGATGCTTTCTATTGAGTTTTTTATTTGGTTAATTGTTTCCTTCATTTCAGGAATTTCTGATTGGTTATTTTTCACGAACTCTAGCTCTTTCTTAAAGTAATCTTTTGCTACTTGTAATTGCTCTCTTATCTCTTTGTTAGAATGATCTATGGTTGCCTTTATTTGCTCACCTATTTCTTTGTTGGATTGATCAATTTTTGCCTGTAATTGTTCACTTATGTCATTCTGTAGTTCGCTGATCTACATGTAGTTATGTACATTCTAAATTCTTTCTCTGACATTTCATCAACTGTGCTGTCAATGGATTCTGTTACAGTGGTATACAGGTTTATTTGGGGCACTTTCTTCCCTTGTTTTTTCATGTTTATTGTGCATCTTCCTTTCTTGAAATACCAATCTGAGGTATTGCAGCTTCTATCCTATAATGTTGTATTGACACTCCTATGACCTGTGTCTCACCTTGGAGCTACTTCTGTTCTCCCACTGTCCCCAGATGGGCACTACTGTCACTAAAGTTGGTGGCGGAGGTAGTGGATGTACCTCTAGAGGGCAGTGGGATTGGCTTTGGCTGGGCTCCTGAGGCAGCCCTTGAGGGCTGTTTTGCCCCTCTCTTGCACTCGTGCTGGTGAAGAGGAACTCTGGAGCGGAACTAGAGGCAGGCTCAGGTCTCACTTAGGCAGAATCACAAGCTGAAGAGTCCTGAGTTTGGGATCCTCTGTGGCTAGAGGTAGCAGGCCCTGGTCTCCCTTTAGCTGGACACCTGTGGAGGTTCCTGAGGGCGGATCAGGGCCCTCTGTGGCTCTTGGAATAGAGGAACTTTGGATTAGACAATTGGGGGGGAGAACGGAGGGAGTATGAGGAGAAGAAAGATGGTTGAATGAGATGGGTATCATTACCCTAGATACATGTATGACTGTACGAATGGCGTGACCCTGCTTTGTGTACAACCAGAGATGTCAAAAATTGTGTTCCCTTTGTGTACAATGAATTAACAAGTATTCTGTTGTCATGTATAACTGATTAGAAGGAAGGAAGGAAAGATGGATCTATTTAATGAGGTCAGAGTCCTCATGATCCAATTATTGACTAAATGCCCCACCTCTGTACACATGATTCTGGAGGTCATTTCAGATCTAAACTTTGATATAAACAGACTGTGTGTGTGTGCATGCGTGCACACACACACGCAGTAAGGTAGATTTGGCCCACAGACCATAGTTTAGTAACTCCTGGACTAAATATGGCTGGGAAGAGGGCATAACTCAGTTACTAGTATTTTCAGACATGAGAGACTGAAAACACGAAATAGCACTACAGACAGAAGTTCAGTACCCTCTCTTTCTAAACAAAATCTAAAGGTAACAGAAAGGTCTGGTATAGCAACTCTACAATTCTGAAAGGCCCAGGCTCTTCCTATACTTCTATGTCACCATCCTTTACATATAACTTTTAGTATATGGTACAAAGTATCGACTCGAGTCCTAGCCATCAAATTAGCATTCCAGCCAGCAGGAAAAAAGATAGGCTAAAGAAATAAAAATAAAAAGGACATGTCCCTCACTTTAAGGACAATTCTGCAAATCATAAAACCTTTCTACTCAGCCCACTATCTACTATCACATAAAAGTCAAGAAGGATTGTGCTGTTTCAAAATGAATGGCTCAATATCTTAAGCTTGTATCATTCATTCTCACTAAACCCCCTCCCCCTCCCCCCGCCCCAAAAAAACTGCACACCTCTTGATTGTTAGCCTGTATAAAATTTCTTACTGGCTGAAAGGTACTCCATAAACTGTTTTCCTTCTGTCTGTAGTAATAAAACTATACAACACTATAAACATTTTCCATGTTTAACTCCAAGATATTTGGTTTTCTGGCTAGAAACAGTGGAGCTTTTGTTTTTAAAATTAAAGCAGACCCTAAAATCTAATTTGCCTCAGAATGCCAAATATTTTTCTCTTCTGTTATGTTCTAACGTGACTATCATACTATCCCCAAAACCTGTGGCTATATAAGAAAGTGACCATACCATTTCAGGTTGTCCCTGAAAATGGTTCCTTGACATATAGAGTAGGAAAAAAAACAATGTCCAATGATAAAGATCTCTCAAAGAGTTTAGTATATAGGAGATTTATGTGTGAAAATATGCTTATAGAAAACTGGAGTGGCAGAACTAGTGCTCCAATGAGGAGGAGGTGTTTCACTTCGAAGTGGGGAGTTATAATATTTCTTTCTAATTGACATATAATTTGACACTCCTTTAAAAATGACTTGAGCAAACTTCCATCTTAAAATATGAAGATTCACTAAGTTTCTGGCCCTTCATATTTATAAAAGGAAACAAAAATCTAGCCTCCCACACAGTTCTAATGAGGTAAAAGAAGTCATTGGTTCTTAGATCATACAATAATTATGTGTGGATACTAACACTCAATATAAATAATAATTCAAAGACTATACTTTAAAATTGGAAACACACAGACAATTCAATTAATATTTAAATCTTTGAAAATTAATTTTCAAATTAAATCTCACTTTGACCTTTTTTATTTTTTAAAGGGATTTCAAAAATAATAAATAATGCACAAAACTTTCCAAGTTGCTTCTACAGTCATACTCTCTAGCCTAGATTTTATTTCAGATATATCTCAACTCACATAATATTTTTATTACCTGACATTTTAATCAAAGATCAAAAACTTCACTGGCCAAAGCATTTCCAAACCTCTGTGAAGTAAATTAACTTTATGAAATGGAACCCAACTACATATTTTGTAATGAAATTTTATATTACATTTCAAGAAAGAATGCTGTCCTTATAAAGATAGCCAATGTGGCTCAGACAATAATAATGGTAAAAATATTTAAAAGAAATGCGAGAACTAAGAAATATTTTAACAACCCAAAGTGGTATTCAACCTCAGGAGTCTCCATAAAATGCTGCCTTTTGCAGGGAGTCCAATCAGACTGAGTTTGGAAGGGTCCTCAGACCTCACAATTTGTCACAGAGCAGAGAGCAGGGGTTAGGGGATCACCTGAAATGTTTTATTTCAGGGTACCCCATGTGTCTTATGAGACAGCTAATACCTCAACTACTTAACCATTAACTACTAACAAAATCACTTCAAATACTTTGAGAGGTATTTCTATTAACTACATGAGTAATGTGTGAATGTATGCTTGCTTCTTATATTACAACTATACGGATATTTGTCGTACTAGAACATGTATATGGCTCTCCTAAGCTATTATGTCACTATCTGGTTTCATAATCTTTAATAGATGTTCTCCATCATCTTTAATAGATGCTCGCCATCACTAAGGACCTAGAGATAAAACACCTAAGCCTGTATTTCGAGTAATTCTAAAGCTGATATCACTTATGTTATAAGAGCTTAACCTCTCAAGATTTCCAAATTTTAAGCTCTTTCCCATCTAAATCAACTTCCTCACATTTCTCCAACAGTACCATGCCCTTTCCAACTTGAGATTTTGAAGATTATTTATAACTCCTGATCTGTGATCCTTTTTCTCAAACTCACACTACTATCCTCAACATCCAGTTAAGACCCTAATGTGCTGGGCATGGTGGCGCGTGCCTGTAATGCCAGCCGCTCAGGAGGCTCAGACAGGAGGATCACAAGTTCAAAGCCAACCTCATCGAAAGTGAGGCACTAAGTAATTTGGTGAGACTCTGTCTCTAAATAGAATACAAAATAGGGCTGGGGATGTGGCTCAGTGGTTAAGTGCCCCTGAGTTCAATCCCTGGTACCCAAAAAGAGAACTCCTAATGTTCTCACATGAACTCCTGACCATTCCAGCCTGAGCCAAATCCTCATTTCAGGATACAGTGATATATATATATATTACCTACACTACTTGTTTTAACACCAAACACCACCAGAGTATCCTTAAAAATAAGCAATAAATATTTCCTAGTAATAACTACCACTGGGAACCTGCTGTTATGGGCTGAATTGTGAGCCCCCTGAATTCACATGTTGAAGTCCTGAGTACCTCAGATCATGACTGGATTTGGAGGAAGGACCTTTAAAGACACAATTAATTTAAAATGAGTTTTTTAGGGTAGGTTGGCATCTAACATGACTGGTGTTCTTACGAGAAGAAATGACACACAGGGAGATATATGTTCACAAAGGGACACCCATGCGAGGAGGCAGTAAGGCAGCCTGCAAGCCAAGGACTTAATCCTACTGACACCTTTATCATGCATTCCCAGCCTCCAGAGCTGCGAAAATATCAGTTTTGTTGTTGAAGTTACAAACTCTGTGGTGTTTTGTTATGGCAGCCTTGGCAAATTTTCACACACCTGCCCTAAGTGCAGACACTGAGTAGTGTGTTTCCCGCCCTATGCAGTGCTAGGGATCAAACCTAGGGCCTCATGCCTGCTAGGCCAGTGCTCTACCACTGACTCACATCCCAGCTCCTTTCTTATATACATAATTATTTCTCAACACTACTCTGTGGAAAGTATGTTTATAATCTGAAAAAGAAAAAAAACTGAAACAAAGTAATTTTCTCAGGCCCTCACAGGTACTAGAGCCTGCATCTATTTTCCTCTAAAGTTCATGACATTAACTATCAGGTCAAGCTGACATGATATGTGAATGACCCAACTAGAACATGATGCTACTTTTTCAGAACATTGATGGACTGAAATTTCTTTTTCCTTTTACCTTTTATTCTATATATTTTTAATAACATATGTAGTAGCCGGGTCCAAAAATTAATAATGGCTATTTGAAAGAACTGTTTTCAGAAATTCACAAAGAATGGAGTTTGGCACACATATCTATCTTGATTCTGTCTATGCTATGCTTCTTACTTTTCATATCAAACATGAGTGACATCCTCTAATGAAAATGCTAACATGACTTACTAATGCAAAGCCCTGCAATTTTGTTTTACATTCTAACATTTCTTTAAAAGACACATAATCAGAACATTCATCATAATAGGCAACTAGAATGTATCTCACATCTTAGAGTTGATGAAACTTGAATTCACTAAATAAAGTTGTATGTTCACCTTGTAGACTTAAGAGTTGAATGGCCACAATGTCACCTATGAAACATCACTGAAAGGAACATAGGATAGGAGGGCCAAAGGAAACTGCTTCTTACCTACAGGTGCAGAGCAGACCCTGAGAGAAAGAGAGAGTGAAAAATAGGCAAAGAGATTATCAAACATAGTGGACTAAGTACTAGAACTCATGTTAAAGATCTCAAAGTCTCAAAAGAAAAATGCTAGAAAGGAAGAGCCACAGAGAATACTTATACATAGTCTTCCACACCCACACTGTAAGAGGAAAACACTACTAAACAGGAGGCAGACTCTATGTACACAGTGTGTCCATAAAGTGGAAACCAGTCTCACACTTCATAGTCACACCTCGTATACTGCCATGGAGGGCAGGCCTTGTAGGTGAGGCATCAGGTTTCACAGCCATGCTCAAACACAGGATTGTTAACACTAATCTACAGCAAGATCTGTGAATGAGAAGAAAAAAGACAGGCAAACACCCACAAGAAATATGGCCCCAATTAAAGGCCTCACACACTTGCCCTATTGATTATCTGTTATGTTGGCAAATGAATAAGCCAAAAACAATCATAGTAATCCACAATTTAAAAGACTATCGACTTTTATAAAAATATAGTCGGTGTTCATCTTTAGCTGCCCCTTAAATAATTTTAATTTCTATTAGAAACTAAGAGATTTTCCTTGATGTCACAGGATTCAGTCTATGTCTCATCATAAAAAGATGTAATTAGAAACAAATCAAAATGAAACTGAGGTAGATTCTTTGAAGAGTATAAAAAGATTATGTTTTCCTTTAAATAACACAATAAAAATCAAAGTATATTTCTACCAAAGGGCCACCTAAAAATACTGATGGAATTTTCCACTGATCCACAATTTATATTATAAAGTTTGACAAGATCGCATTATCAAAATTGTTAGAAAGCAGGTTCTGGTCTGCTACTATCACTCAAGTAGATAGAAATTAAATACAGAATTCTGCCAAATACATATTTTTGCAAACTCAATACTCTGTCCTTTTTCTCACTGGAGACAAGTTTTACCAGTTGTTTTTAATCGCACAAACACAAAACCATTAAAATCTAATGGTACTGACCTAAATTATTTTTTAAAGGTTAAAATGAGCTACCCCACATTCCAAAACATGAAAAGCCTTTTATCTTTTTGTGTTATTGTTGATAATCATATTATAACTTTATAGAGTGTTATCGTTAAAACTTTCACTTAAAAAAGAACATATGGACCTGAGGATGTCTAAAAGCTTAAACCTTTATTTAAAAAAGTTACAAGACATGATTGGTTAAAAATATAATGAAATATAATTTCAAAATGTTGGCTATCTCAAATAATCACAAAGGCTTTCATTTAATTGCGAACTTATGAAAGAAGGTAAAACTTGTAGTCATAATAACAATTAAGTAAAATCAACTGGCAACATCAGATTCCTCATTTATAAAACAGCCAATAGCAGGTATTGCCATGGAGAGTTATTATAAGAATTAAATATGCTAATATATCAAAAACATCAACAGTAATGCTTGGCATAGGATGCATCCTGTTGGTGTGTGCCCTTGGTTAATGTGGGCACTGGCTGCTAGTATTCACATATTCTCACTGTTGTCCAAAGGCCAGCCCACCTCCATCTATCCACATACGATTCCAGTAAGTGGTTCTCCACCAAGAGCCTCTTCCCACTAACTTTGCTCTAACAGACATGGCACTCCTCAATTCTTTCTGTTATCAATCTAAACATATATTGTGGAATTAAATTGCACTTTCAACTGTTCACTGTTGTGTATGTAAATTTTCAACAATCAAGTGGATTATAAAATCTTTAAAAGAGAGACTATGAGTACAAAGTTTCTGTGTTCTGTTACAATTTCCAAACCTTAAGCAGAAGACGAAACTGGATATGTTCAACTGACTGGTGGCAGGCAAGGAGGAGAAAAGGGAGTAAAAGCTGGGAACACCACAAAGGCACAGATCATGGTACTGGCCTTCTGGTTCCTCTCACTTCAGAGACAAAACATGCATGCTGGGGTTGGGATTGTAGCTCAGTGATAGAGCGCTTGCTTCACATGCATGAAGCACTGGGTTCAATTCTCAGCACCACATAAAAATAAATAAGTAAAATAAAGATATCGTGTCCATCTACAACTAAAAAATTATTTGAAAAAAAATACATGCTGTAAGCAGCATAAATTCTAAGCTAAGTTCCATACTAACTTATAACTGCCATTTCATGGAAATTCTAAAAAATAGCTGAAAGACAGCTGAAACGTAGGGAGGTTAGGAAAGCCCTAAAGGAGAAGAACCATGAATGTGAAGAATAAATCGTACATGACAACAGGATTCCAAGGAACATGTCGTATGTTAAATAATTTTCATAAAGTAGGAAAACAGCTAAGCATTATTGGGTGTTCAGTATATGCTAAAACCATTCTACATACGTTATAAATATTAACACGAATGACATTCAAAATACCCTTTTGAGATAGGCACTGTTTTTTTCTATTTTAAAAATAAGCAATGTGAGACACAGGAAGGATAAATGATTTGTCCAAAATCAGATAGCTATTAGGTTGAAGGCCTGAGCTATAGTCCCAAATACATGAGCTAAGTTCATACTCTTTTTATCGTTATGTTTAACTAATCTATGGGTTCACGTACTTCTCAAAACAATCCAGGAAAGGCAGTTGTGCATTCTACATACTGCAATCTAGGTGAACAGAGTCCCCATGATTGTGTAGTGCATAATCTTGCACTACACAATTGAGTAGCCAAGTTGGCTATTCAGTTGGCTACAACTGAGTAGCCAAGTATGGCAAACACATCAATCTGCACTCATAGGTAGAAAGTTCAATGATCTAGCCAAAGCTGCAGTTTGTAAGTCAACATCTTAAAATAGTTAAGTCTCACTCTTTTTCACTCAGCCATTAAATATATGAGCAGAAAATAAAGGCTGAAAAAATTTTAGCCAGAGAGAAAACCACTGGCAAAGTCAAAGTATGGTAATGAACCAGATTTGCTCTAGGCTCCAGGGAGTTAAAGCAGCCCTTGATCTGCTCAAACTCATCTCTACTGGCTCTCACAGACAATACTGAGAAACAATGAAGGTCCTTAGTTCACCTCCCATTTGACCTACCTGCTCTGGCTGAAAGCAAAAGGATGCTCCTGGAGAGTACAGAAAACCACTGCTTCAAAGCCCTGAAACTGGCAGTGATGTATGTAAGGATGAATTGTGAAAAGTTCCTCCTTCTGGAGGAAAAAAAATGCTGAAGAGCAAGGAAGAGACAAACAACTGAAGATTCAAAGTCAGAGAGGTGACAGAAAAGGATCAAGTCAAAAGCACAAGCGAAATGCTTGAATAGGTTATTCCTAGGACTGAATTCATTATGGATATAAAAGTATTCTGGACATAAAAACTCAAATATAAAATGTTAAACCTATAATAACAGAAAAGAAAAAAATGAGAATATAATTTAATTCTCTAGCTCACTTGGAGAAAAGAATCAAATACAAATATATAACCTTGTCAAGATTTTTTTTTTTTTTGGTGAGGGAATTTCATGATAAGCATATGTGACATGCTCTTTCATGCTCCTCTTTAGAGGTTGGAAACATTTTTTTGATGAAATTAACATGAACTAAAGCTTAATGTTAAGTCAGATACTTATTTCCAAGGACAGTTTATCTTCAATGACTTTCTCAGATAGGAATTAAAAAATCCATTTTATAGATGAGCAAATTGAGCCCTAGTTTAAAAACTTACATAAGGAACTTGATGGTGGTACAATAATTTGTAAGCCCGCTGTTGGGATCACAAATCCCAACCTGATTTTCCTTCTCACCCTGTCTCTTGACCTCTAAAGAGCAACTATCCAATAACAATTCCATAAACGTGAGTGGGCAGGTTCACCCTGTGGCTCTCACAAAAGGAAATTAATGGGAACACTTTCAGCAGGTACTCTGTTCCTGTTGCCTGCTAGTAAAAGCTGAACTAGCTTCGGATGCCCCCACTTTACTGTAAAAATATGCTCCATAAAGGAAATCCCAGATGATATTTTAATGGCAATGAAATGAATGGAATGTAGTGACAAATACTAAAACCAAAGTCTAAATGAGACTTGTTTGTTCCCCATAATAAACCTTCTGGAAAAGAAACGCAACTTATTCCAAACATACAGAGAAAGTACTGCAGACTAGACAGAAACACGGCAGAGGTGATATAAACAGTCTGTGGCACACTCTTCTGCACTTGTTAGTAAAATCAAATGTTTTTTCTTTTAAAAACTTAACATGAGTGATTTTTTAAAAATTTGTTGCCTTTAAATGTTAATAATTAAGAGGTATGTATGAATGAGAAGTGGAGATAATTAACACATTTTTCAGGCCAATTAAAAGGTTCCAAGGAGCTCCTCCTTCCCCTGACTCACTATAACCCATTTCAATTATTTCACATGAGGCAGTAACTCGATAAGATTGCATTATTTTCTTTGAGAGGTAACAAATTATTTGAGTCTGGCACTAGTAGAGACACCAATTAACATTACTGAATGAATTAAAAGAATGAATGAATCTTCACTTGAAGACAAATTAGAAATATAAATCCATCCTTACAAAGAAGGCTAGTCTCTTGACTAGCTTCACCTTTATTTCTTTTCAGAATACAATTTACTGACAAACATGTTTAATTCAACTAACATGTTTCAGAAAAACAAACAGGTTTAATTACCTGTGTGATAGCATACCCTTTTGCCTACCGTCAATCACTCCTGTCAGAGAACACTTCACAAACTGCTTAAAAACTGAGTGCCTCCCTATTAGCTAGAAAGCCATGCCCACACACCCAAGCAGTACACACTTTGCAGCCTCCTACACAGTCTCATCTCCCAACCTCCACACAAGCCCAGGCACAGGATGGATGTAGCAAACTTGGACTATTCCTAGACACCTGTAGTTTAAAAAGAAAAAATAAAAAGGAGAGAAACAAAGAGATTTGGTTTTATAGCCCAGATCTGCTATGATAATCTCTAACTTACAAATGATGAACCTTGAGCTCAGAGAATTACATAAGTTGCCCAATGTTGCATGGTTAGATGAGGAGCTCAGGTTACATGGACCCTCAAACCCTTTAAAAGAAAGGACCCTAGCTCCTCAAAGGTAGGAACTATAAAACCTCATCCTTCCTTCAGGCTTGTTGTTAGCTCCCACTTAAATGAGGATCAGAGACACCTCAAAATCTCTACTCATTCATTTGGTTTCAGGAAGAAATGTTGACTTTATTCTTAACTACAATACATCTGGCTTGGGAGCCTGAGAATTCTCATCACAGATGCAATGAACTATGAATGTCACCTTAGTCTCTCTCTAGCACTACCCCAGCCTTTCTCTCTCTTCTTCACTTCAAGTCTCCTTCATGCTTCTCAACATGTTTGTTCTACAACCTTTCAGAGTGATTCTTGTGGTTTTACTGTGAACTGACCACCTGGTGTGGACAAAGGCACTCTGGAAGAGTCTGAATTGTAAGTACGCAGCTGAAGCCAGATTAACACAACTATCTGACATGTGGGCAACAGTTATGACAAGGAAGAGGCTCAGGATAGAGGTTTGAAGTTAGACAGCTTTAAGTGAATGTCTTGTCTATGTCCACCCTGTCTGGTATGTGTCATTGGACATGTTACTTGTCTCACAGGATTGTGAGAATTAAATGAATTAGCACCAGTAAAGTACTAAACACATAAATGGCCATCAATAGGTGGTGGCTAGTGGTGATGGAGAGGCAGTTAGTAGTAACAGCAGTTGTATAACCTGAACCTGTGAGTAGTGGAAGAATAAAGTGAAGCCTGTTAAGGTAAGTGTGGTTCAGGACTAAGGCTAGGGACAGGCTGGAGGAGGCCCCTGTCAGCAATGGAGTGAAACCCTAAGGACTAGTGAGTGCTAAGGGAGCTAGGACAGGACAGGCAGCTGAACAATTCCATATTTACTGTTTTCGGCTACTTATCCAGTGGGTCCCATCACACAAAAGTTGTGACCTGAAGCCCAAATCCTGGTTCCTTGGCAAGCACATTACTTCAGTTAACATTTAAATTAAGCACCTATTGTGCTCCTCATCTCTGGGCATACAAGCACAGAGATGCTCCAGCCCTCGAAAACCATACAGTAGGTAAGATTAATACACTCTAGTGAGGACCAATGAAGAGCTCAAAGAACTGTACCTGGGAAGAACAGTGACAGTTTTTTTTAAGATAGCCTATTGCACACAAATATTCCTAAGCAACCTTGCACTATCAAATCTTTCATTTTATCCAGTTCCTTAAAGTACGTTCACTAAGAGACCATCATGCAAAGGGTATTAAGCCAACCTAAAAAGTATATCTGGAATCTTGACAAAAAAAAAAAAAAATACCACTTGTTAAAGGAATTCACTGGAAGATTATATTTGGAATTTCTTTCCAGATTCATTCAGTATATATGTCATTAAATCTTTATTCCTGAAGTGATTATAACTCAACCTAAATTTAATCATTAGTGACACACCAATTATGACACACATCTTCCTCTAAAGTTAAGGCCTTTCCTCGACTTTTTCCCTTTTGAAAAGCATGACTTAAACTATAAGTTCTAATTTCAAAACAGAGCACTTAAAAAGGAATGCTGTAGTTACCTAATGCTGGCTTTTTTGCTTAACTGAGTAAAATAATTCAGTGATTGAGGCTAAAATTTGTAAGAGCAGATTCATAATTTTAGGCTATTTTGAGCAATGTGTACTATAGCTTCATATTTTACTACTGAAAATTCAATTATATGTAGTTTATTCAAAATTTGTTTGAGTGCCTTCTGTGAAAAGTTGTATTATAAGATCTTTCTCCAGATCAATTTTTTCCCTCTAGGTATTAGTTGTCTCAACCATAACATCTTCACTTCAAATTAACTAATGTATGAAAACAAAGATTAAATTAATAGGAGTTAATCACAACTATTTGTTAAGAACTGCAAGATTTGATGTTTTTTTTTTTGTTTGTTTTTTTTTGCAGCCACATCAATGTTTATAGCAGCTCAATTCACAATAGCAAAGCTATGGAACCAATCCAGATGCTCTTCAACAGATGAATAAAGAAAATGTGGTACATACACAGAATGGAATATTAGTTAGTCACAAAGGAGAATGAAATTATGGCATTTTGGGGCAAATGGATGGAATTGAAGAACGTTATGCCAAGTTAAATAAGCCAATCCCCCAAAACCAAAGGCGGGTGTTCTCTCTGATAGGTGGATGCTAACACAG
>CM053408.1:51571123-51596365 GCA_028644305.1 Xerus rutilus
AGGTGTGTTAACACTGAACTAAATCCTCAGCCATTATTAATGTTTTTATTTATTTGTTTGTTTATTTATTTATTTAGAGATAGGTCCTCCTTAAATTATGGAAGCTGGCCTCAGATTTGTAATTCTCTTGCATTAGTCTCCTAATTCTCTGGGATTACAGGTGTGGCCTCCATGCCTGACTTCTTTTTTTAACCATTCTTTTTTTTTTTTTAGATTTGATGTTTTTAAAAGCCATAATTTTTCCATAATTTTCAATGGGAATCTGAAAAAGAAAAATAAACATTTTATATTTTTGAATGTTGCCAAACAGGAAGTAATGCCCACTAAAAAAAAGTGGTGGCAACAATCTAAAATGTTAAAAATTCACTGCCAAGAGTCATAAGAGATAACAGATATGCTCACCAACATTCCCCAGCAAAATTCATTACTTCTAACAAGATTGGTACATAAAGATTTGTGAGATCATTGTTATTCCAAAAGTCTAGATTCATAATACGGAATTATAAAAGATTTTCTTCTAAAAATGTTCCCATCTCAGGAATTTTGATCTGTTTAAAATGCTCTGCATAATTTATCTACCCCAGGAAAACAAAATATTCCAAAGTTATTACTAAGCTATATTTTCACTAGAGAAAACAGAAATAGAAGTCCTACAGTTTATATTGCCAATCACAGGATTAGTTATTATTCAAGAAAAGAAAACTGATGAGGCAAACACGGTAAGTAAAGAATTTTATAGGGAGGTCTATAATAGTTAAATAAACAGTAAAATAAATTTTACTCTATCTCTTCCTATACCTAAGTAATCCATGGATGTTGACCCAAAAGATTTGTTTCCTATCAGTTTATTACATTTAGGGTAGGAATAAGTATTTTTATCCTCAAGGACCAATAATTTTTGTTTTCCTACTTAAAGGATGGAAAATGGAACACTGATACACTGGGAAAATCTAATTAAACTTTCAAAATAAAATTAAACTTACGCTCTTTCATGTAAAGATATGCGTGATGAGGTATGGATACACAAATTGTAATTCTGTACTAACTCTGTGAAGTTACACTGAACAAGAGGTAAAGAAAAACCTTTTAGCCAATGTGCTAAATGATTGTCACCCATTTTCCCTGTTGTGTTATGAAATGTTCCATACGTGGGGCCCATGTCATTACTAGATCTGTTAACAGTTTCACAGCTCAGAATTTGGCTTCATTTGTTAAGTATCAAGCTGCCCTATCACTTGTATAGAGCTGAAAAGTTGTTATGGTTCATAATGTAAAACTCACAAAAGTGCACAGCTGCTGTTCATATTCTCAAAGAAGTCTGTTATAATAATGATGTCACGGAAAAAGGCTGGAATCTATTACATATCCCAGACAGTCAAGCCATTCAATCTCTCCAGTCAATGGAGGTAGACAGGTTGCACCATAAACATTATGGTAGCATTACAATAAGGCAATAAGTTAATCTAAAAAAAACAAAAACAAAAACAAAAAAAACCACTGAAGGCAGGTAATTAGGTCCTCTCTATAGTTCTGCCTTTAATAAGCTTCCCTGACCCCTAGAACTACCAAAAAGTACAAACATTATCAGCTCACTGACACTTTACTGTGATCACAGAGCTTTGCAGAAATTGCATATAAATCATTAGATCTTCTAAACAAATAAAACCATTTTTTACTGATATGTCTAAAGAGTATATAATGAATTAAAAATCATCATCTCCAGAGAAATGCAAGGCAATCACACTTTATTAATTTTAAAAGCTTACACCTATGTATAAAAAAAACCCACTACCATTTTTATGGCACAGAATACTTAGTAGTTTCATCCTGGGTCAGATGCCAGTGTAGAAGAGTGTGGTTTCCTCATTTTAGGTTCTTTCATAACAAAACATGCAAACCATAGTCCGAGTGAGGATTTTTAAAATAAGTTTAAAAATACATAAATATTAAGTATTTTGTACTATACACACTATTTTAATGATCTTAAAGTCCAAATCAGAAAAAAGAGATTTTGTCTAAATGATAACTACTCAAGTTACTGAAATATTCTTGTGGAAAACAAACCATTCAGCACATTCACAAAGGTCTGTTATAAGGTCACATATTGTAGAACTCCATTTACATGAAATATCCAGAGTGGGTAAATCCTTAGAAATCAAAAGTAGTTTATCAATGGATAGGAGCTGAAAAGGCAGTGAGGAGTGACTGCTTCACAAGTTTCCTTTCTGGTGATGAAGTCTTTTAGAACTAGATGGAGACAATGGTTGCACAACACTGTGAACGTACTAAATGTAACTGAATTGTCTATACACTATAAATTGATTAACTTATGATAGCTGAATTTTTCATCAATTTAAATTTTAAAAGAAAGAAAAAGGTCCAGCTGGGTTTGGTGGCACATGCTGGTAATCCCTACAGTTCAGGAGGCTGAGACAGGAAGATCACAAGTTCAAAGCCAGACTCAGCAACTTAGCAAGGCCCTAAGCAACTGTGTAGGACCATGTTCCCCCCCCAAAAAAAAATTAAGAAAAGGGCTGAGGATGTAGCTCAGTGGTTAAGTGCCCCTGGGAGGGAGGGAGGGAGGAAATGAGGGAGAGAGGCTGGGAATAAGTCAGTCAGTCAGGAGTCTAAGTTTCAAGCCCAAATTTGCCACTAACTAGTTGTCTAATCTTGAAGAAATTACTTATGGTACTCCACTTCCATTTCCTTAATTTCAAAGTGAAAAACAAGGCTACATAAAGTCCCACTTTCTTTCAAAAGTAATTCTCAAGCTGTCGTCGTCAGGGATGGGACCAAGCATCACAATGGACTAGCTAAGTCTTGATGCAGGACACTGTCCTAAGCATGGCACACATATTAATTCATTTAACCTTCAAACAAATCTATGTAGTAGGTCCTACTGTTAACCTCACTTGGAGCTGAACACACAGAGAAATGGATGTTAATGGCTCACACAGTGTTGCATGGTGGAGAGCAGAAGAGCAAGGCTTCACATTCAGGATGCCTGAGTCCACAACCAGCTTGTCCACCACCATACTAGACTGTATACACAGGTTAAGAATCTTGTATATTAAAAAAATGCCTTGGACCAAAGATTTCTGATTTGGGAATATTTCAGATTCTGAAATATTTATATACACTTTAACTATTGATGATGCTCAAGAAGCTTCAGATTTGGGGACTGTAGGTGTAACTCAAAGGTAGACTGCTTACCTAGCATTTACAAGGCCCTAGGTTCCATCCCCAGTACCACAAACAAATATTTCAGATGTTGGACTTTTGGGTTACAGATGATCAACCTATACTAGACTATTCTGAGAATGAAGTGGTCTGATTACTTTTCTAGTTAAAGGGAATGTTCAAAACTTAATAGTGGCAGATTGATGACAAAGGACACTTTAGGGTCTTGGGATCACTGCCATGAAAAGCAGTTCTACAACACAATATAGATACACATATATAACATGGGATATACATATACAAATACAAAGAATGTTTTGGATCATTCCCTAGGCCCTAACAAGTTTTGTTCTGTCCACAAAGAGCAAATATATTGGCAATGTTGCAAATAAGACCATATTTATCTGCCTGGATATACTCTATCCTGTTCCTGCAAATCTAAGGCAACATTTCTTAGCACCTGCTTTTATTTAGAATTCAACTATAAGGCTAGAATTCAATCCAATAGTAGCATGCCATAAAGTGACAACAACAGTCAAATCTGATATAAGTTATAACATGACATTTAAACATGGTATCTGTTACCATGTTTAACTGCATAACTATACTTTGAATGAGAGGTTTCAACCATGATTATTCACAGCTGACAGCAAAAGCTTCATATCAGCATGAGAAATTGCTTTGTTTAATGTACTGTCTGTTGAGTCTTATTTACTTGGTTGATTAATAACAAGCAAACAAAGAACAGGTTAAACTCAGCAGCATGAAACATATAAATATCCAGAAGAACTGAAGTTTGCTTTTATTATCTTGACAAAAGGGTGATATGTTCATAAAAATTTCCTACCTGTTTGCAGTTATTTATAACTAACCATATAACTTTATAGATAGAAAAGACATTACATGTTGCTCACTTCTTCATCAAAGAGGTAAAGTAAAAGAGATCTCTTCCATTTTAATAGACCACATAGCTCTAGAATTTCTGAGAACTGGAACTGTCTTTCATTGTATCTTCATGCAGCTGTGAAAATAAAGTTATTTTGACTCCATTTAAATTCTTCCTTGCCACAACATAAATATACATGCCAAAGTACACAAGATTAAAAGAAAAGTCCATTTATCAGTGCCAGCACTACACACAAAGCCATCTAAGCGCAGTCACTTCTTCCTCCTTCCAAAGCAGTAACAACGAGCAGGTAAACCTCAAATTAGACTCGCCCTTCTATCTCTTGGTCTTTTGGCTGTGCCAAAGAACTCTGTAATCAGAGAATTCCTTTTACAGTAAATAGCCACAATACAAGGTAAGTGTGGAAACAGATTCTAAATAATTGGAACCACTTGGACACAGCTGGCAGAACACCTGTTGGAAATGGATGAGTGACATTTGAAAAACAAAACAATACAAGAGAATGTTTACACAATTTCTCTGCACACTTTTCAGCATCAACAATTTTACCAAAAAAAAAACTGATAAAAAAGCAAAAAGCCAGAACCAGATTTATCTTTTTTTTTTGGGCAGGGAGGTACAGTGCTTATGATTGAACCCTGAGCTTTGCACATACTAGGCAAGTACTCCACTACTGAACCACATCCCCAACGCTATTTTTCTTCTTGAAAACACAGAGCTAAGCCATTGAATATGAGCCCAGAAAAATGGATCATTACTAATTCCACCATCCCACCGTTCTGCGAAAATGTCCTATAAATATGCTAATTCACTTTCATTTGTTTATATTGCCCATACCACCTGCTAATAATTCATCATGATCTTTCTAAATGTCTAAATATATTTTATAAATAAAAATGGAAAATCTCTATAAATAAAGCACTAATTTTAACTTTATTTTTTAACTACTAAATGTTTATTCATTCAAAGTAAACAACCAGCACTTCTTTGTTAAAAAAAACACCGATAGGAGAGCAAGGGTACAGGATTCACAACTACCTCTGAGAACTAATTTCTAACCAATCAATGAGCATTTACTGCATATGTATAGTTTACTTACTACCATGCACTTCAAAAATCAGAGAAACTATATTCTGCAAGGGGTTAGAAAAACTAGAAGCAGAAAAATCAGTTAAAAATCTGTGCCAAAACTCAGTTAACTCAAGGATAAAAGTCTTGAAGGGGATTGCTGTGTTAATGAGAATGAACTGCAAGAGTGAATTCTGGAGACCAAAAGAAGGAGAAGTAATGAAGGTTGGTATCACATTCAGTTCAGCATAAAAATGAAAAGCAGGGGCTAAGGTTACAGCTCAGTGGTAGAGCACTTGTGTAGCATGCACGAGGCACTGGGATCGATCCTTAGCACCACATAAAAATAAACAAAATAAAGACATTCTGTGCATCTACAACTACAAAAAAATTTTTTTTAAAAAAATGAGAAGCAAATTCAGTGTAGTTACAGTGGCCTTAGTGCATAGCTGGGAATATAATAAAGAAACACTTAATACAATCACAAGCTATATTCTCATTAGTAATCCAGTGGCCTCACATGAATGCAGCCTACATCTACCCTACAACTCAGTAAATGCTACTTCTTCGTATGTTAAACAATTATAAAAAAGACACAAAAAATTTTTTCAAGAACATAAAGCTCTGGCAAAACTATGAAATTTTTATCCCCAAGGACTTTGACATATTGAAATGCCCATAAGCAATATTGAAAAAGCTTCAATCTACAAAAAGTCAGATGAGAAACTGACTAACCACACTCAGTGTCTGTATTCTGCCAGTCAGTCCTTGTTTTGTTATTTCACAAATTCTTGATTATCACAACATAATAATAACCCCCAAAGGCATTAGTGCCACTGGCCTGGTTCCTAGGAAAAAAAATAATAATTGGGGTAGAGGGAGTATTAACTTGTAAAAGTATTTGGTTCAGAGCCAACAATTCAGTTTAAGGCACTGACCACTCTGACTGAATAGGACACTGTCGAAGTCCACCAGGTCATTTCATGAGTGTTGGTAAAACAGTCTCAATATGCTTTTGGATTTAAAATGTCACACTCAAAAAGTGACATTTTCCTAGAAAACATCTGGAGAAAGTTATGATCAAATCATGAAAATCAGAAAATGTAAAAATTTATAAAATAACAAACGAAACTTTTCTGCTACATATTACCAAGCTGTGGTAGTAATATGCTACCTCTGATTGTTTCTATGATGAATTTAATAGAAAATCAGAAAGCTGAAGTAAGACATCAAAAGTTAGGCAGTTATCAGTCAGTCTGCTTTGGACTCATCTTTAAAACTCATTATGTGAGCCAGATGCAGTGGCACATGCCTGTAATCCCAGCAGCTCTGGAGGCTGAGACAGGAGAATCATGAATTCAAACCCAGCCTCAGCAACGGCGAGGCACTAAGCAACTCAGAGAGACCCTGTCTCTACATAAAACACAAAATAGGGCTGGGGATATAGCTCAGTGGTCAAGTACCCCTGAGTTCAATCCCTGGTACCAAAAAAAAACCAAAAAAACATTATGTGCCATCATCCTATATATAGGATACCTATATAAACATAAAATTGCATAGGATACCTATAAAATTGTTCAATTTAAATTTTTATAGATGTCCTATAATATAGAACATTGGGACATAACAAGTTTAACAAAGTTTATGAACTTCACAGGCCTGATGAAATCAAGCACAAACTAGTACATTAGATTAGTCTAGGAAAATTTCCAAATACACACGGTGGACCCTTAAGCCTAATTTCAAACTAAAGTCTTTAAGAGATCAGGATGATCTAATGACATCAGGTACCAGCATGTTGTTAAGAAGTATTAAATTTGTGTTGAAGAGTTTAGTTATTATTTTCTTGGTTTTATCTCATAATACTCGGTTAGAAGCTATAAACTGAATTAAAGAACAAAGAAAAGTAGAGAAAAATTAAATCTGTAGTTATAGCTCTTTTTGAATCATATAGAGAATTTCCTTAAGAATGTATCAATTTAAACATCTGTATCCATCATCAGTATCCATAATACTTTGCTAAAAGTTGATGATTCCCATTTAGGATATCAGAGCCCTAAAACAATATTTTATTTGCCTAATGGGAGAAGGAACACATTGATTCAGAGTTCAGATTACAGAATCCAACTGTCTGAGATTTTAGGCAAAGTTCACATACCTCTCCTTGATCTAATTTCCATTCCACATAGGTTTGTCATAGAAATAGTATATTGTTCAAATTATAATGTGCTTTTAGAGAGAATTTGGACTATATTAAGTGTAAACTATTATTACAGTTATCTTCTATGGTGCCTCAAAATCCAAAGCATATTGAGAACACTATTCCCCTATCAACAAATGCTATCAATTCCACATGCTCCAATAACAAATTCCAAGGACCAAATAGGGACTTTACCAATAACAAATTCCAAAAATCAAGCAGGAACTTGAAAAAATGTAAGTGACTCTAGACCTAATGCCTATGAGCACATCTTTCTATTCCTGCTAGTACCTGGCCATCATATATAAAACATAAAACTGAAAAGTGGAGAGGTACTGATTAACTGGAGACCTCAGGACCCAACGGGTACAACATGGCTAAGGGTTCCCTAAATGTTCTTCATGTCTCATGTCTGTGGCACTGAATTAGCCCAATGCTCTCAGGGAACTATTATGCAAGTGAGAATTTTATAGCTGCTTCTTGTAGCTATAGATTTCAGCCTTGCACACTTACTTAATTACCTGGTTGGTCTGTAAGCTGTCTACACATTCCCACTCTTTTTTGATTCCCCAGGGAGATGGTTCTGCTTCCATCCCACAGCCATGTTGAATTTAGATTAAACTGTTCTCACTATTCTCTTGAAGCCTAATGAATCTAATGAATCTAGCTTTTTGCTTACATGATTTTATTTCTGGTTTTCTTTTTATTTTCTCCACAAGGATAAATAATGCTCTAGCCATAACATTTTGATCCCAATAAATCTTGTTCATAACTACTGTTTAGTACCCAAAGAGAGGTCTTATGTCACAAAACATTCTTCTTCTAGACACATGAAAAAGCAAAACCAACACTGTGTCTACCTTCATGGAATTGACAGGGTTCAGGATTCACTTTCCCCAAGTATGGAACTTGGCATATTATAGTAAGCTGAAGGAGTATGAGAAAATGCCAGAAGCCAAAGGTCTTTTGGACTTTGCTCCTACTCCTCATCCCTGAAGCAGATCATGAAACCTACAAAGGTTTATCTAAACTTCTCCTGGAGTAGGTCAGGTCCAGCTTATTACCTTTAGACCATTCGTTTTTCCCTATAGTATTTCTATACTATTTGTTCTTAATTAAATCTACTATTTAAAAAAGGATTCTACCTCTAATGTCAATCATCTCACTTTCCATATGGCGTTTGCATTTAGTACTTGACCATCACTGTATGTGAACTAACCTCTTTCTAACGTATCATTGATATCTACTTCAATCATGATTCATTGTTTTACTTACCCTTGATTTATCCCTTTGCAAATTAAAAGTCAACTCTGCCAGGAAAGGTATCATAGAGAAAGATAGATTTCCTTTAAACAGAATCATGAAGGATAAATAAAATTTGCCAAGTAAACAAGAAGTAAAAATGGCATGTAAGAAAGCAGGAACAGCAAATGCAAAGAGAGATGCCCGTGAGTGGATGAGCAAGCGGATGTGTAAGGAACTATTTAAAAACACACAGGTTCTCAGGGTAGGTGTGGAAAAGCTAATGACAGGTGACAAGGTGAGAATGGCAAGAAAGGACTCAATGAAGCTGAAGGGCCTTAATTCCACAGGACATATTCCTCCAACCCTGAAGGCACCAGGATTATAAAGTGTGACAGGATTGCCTGTCCATTCTGCAAATTAAATGACAGGCAGTCTGAAAAGAAGGAAAAATGGACAGATAAGAAACCACTTTAGAGTCTAACCGAGAAATGAGGAGCTGAAATGCAAGGAAAGGAACCAAGATCATTAAAAGCATAGATGTGCAGGGGTGAGGTTGTGGTTCAGTGGTAGAGCTCTTGCCTAGCATGTGGGAGGCACGGGGTTTGATTCTCAGGGCGGCATAGAGATAAATGAATAAAATAAAGATCCATCAACAACTAAAAAAATATTCAAAAAAAATCACATAGATGTGGATGAAAACAAACAGGGATAAGAGAGTTGGGAAAAGAATTCCAAGCAACATTTAACATGAATCTTTGTTGAAAGTCAAATCCATTCTTAGCTTGAGAATAAATTAAAAGTACTTTCTATCTTTAAAACTGTAGTTCTTGGTGTATAAACAAGAAGAAACAGGTCAAGATTAATATTTTAAAGACTAAACTGAAACCGTTTATCTGCCTACTGATCTTGGAATGTCTTTCAAACACCAAGCGTTCAGAGATAACAGAATTCCATCTCCCGCCCGGGTCTTCCAAAAAGCCTGTCAAAGTGAAGAGGCTGCAAACATGTCCACTCATCAGGCTTTTTCAAATGGGTCCAAAAAGTTCATCTGAAGGCAGAAAGTCAAGTCGACTGTCACTCATTGTGTTTGTCTGTTCTGCCATTTGACTTCTTACCTTCATTTGGAACCACTAGATGCTCAGAATTCAAATTACTGCTGTAACACCTTAACTAACTTCTAGGTGACCTGGTTAGACATGTGGCAAACGGCCTCAGGTAACTAAAGGGGAAAATCATAGAATGATTTTTGTGTGTCAATATCAATGATAGAGTTTCTATGAGGTATACAATCATGACCATCTGGCTTCATTTAGAAGATCAATCATGTAAACTGCCAATGATATTCACAACATAAGACACTGCTATAAAAGCAGTCCTCTTTTTCTGGATTTATACAAGAGACATCCAGTTCAGGTACATCTACATTCTTTTTATTTTTTTTTTTAAGTTGTTGACAGACCTTTATTTTATTTATTTATTTACTTATATGCAGTGCTGAGAATGGAACCCAGTGCCTCACACATGCTAAGGCAAGTGCTCTAACACTAAGCTAAAACCCCAGCCCAACATCTACACTCTTGACCACTCTGAAACCTATAAGATAAAAGAAATGATAAATTACTGCTAAAGTGAGGCTAGAATCACATTTTAGCAACAAGAAAATGCATACAAAACGGAAACCTTTAACTTCGCCACTGGAGGCAACATTATAACTTCAAAAGGTAAACCAACCTCTTAAGTCATATTATCCACATTTATTATTTTATTCACCCAGCTAACATTCTCTGAGCATCTACTATGTCTCATGCATTATACCTATACTGAGAAACATGAAATCTTGCATATTTCTTCAGGTAAAGTAACTGCTAATAACTAAATGAGACCAGCATGTACCCAAAAGCTACTAGTTCACTGCTTGGTTCTTTTTCTGTGATCACCTTCCTGAAAGCCATTCCCTACATAATTTGGCTACTATAGACAGAGAGACACACATACACACATACACACACACACACACACACACACACACACACACACACACATACAATCACTATCCTTTGTTTCATCTTTTTGCACCACAGCCTTAAGCTCTATTATTACTCTGTGTGTTTACTCAGTGTGTGACTTCCTCTGTGCAAGCCCCAGCAGAGCTGGGAAATGCCAGACATGTTCACCACTTTATCAGCAGTGCCTAAAAGAGGGTCTTCTCATGGACTCTGCATACATTTGGTGCTCTAATGAATGCTCCCAAAATCACGAAACTATTGAAATATTAAAAATTTGTCAAAATAAACTCAAGAGGAAAGAGATTATGTAGTGTCTCTATGAGTACACAAGATCCCATAGATTGACACAGTAATATTAAGAGATTTATTCAATTCAGCTTCTCTTTAGCACCATGAATTCAGTGGTCAAATATTGTTGTTGAAATATGCTTAAACTACCTCTAAAATGGAAAAGAGAGAAAAAGAAGTAAAAGGAAACAAAACTAATCTTCTTGCTGAAAGAAGTATGAATACCATAGTGAGGAATTCATACCACAAACAAGTTTCAGAATGCCATTCAAGCTTCAAGTTCATATTTTTTTCTAAGAGTTACTGTGCTTGTTATGAGAACACACTGTTAGAAGAGATAATAGAGAAACTGTGGTATTATATATAATTTTGCTCTTTTGGAGGTCAGCAGTACATCTATATTCGGATCAAATAATCTGAGGGTTTTATTTGGCAATACTGTAAAATGTAAAAGAAGAAAAGTGAAACACAAAATCATATATTATCAAACTTCCAAGAACACCTGATGGAATAGGGTTCCACTTTCAAAATCCATTTTCTTAAAGAAGGCAGTATTAATTGCCTGTTGATATATAAAGCATACAAAAGTTGCATTTTCTCTACTCTGAATCCCAGGCTCTCAGTTCCATAAGTATAGCCCATTGTATGTAATTCCCAGGTCAGGGTGCAGTAGACAAATTAATTAGTCTATTAAGTCTCAGTCGTATCCTGGCACTGATGTTTAGGTTAGCACCTTCAGCAACAAGTTTCTAATGCTTAACTATGCTGCCATTTGTTCCTGAGAGAAATTAGGAATGAAAGAGGAAAAAAAGAAAACATGGCTGTGAATAGTTCCCACTGACCTAAAGGCAGAAACATGCACGTGAGTCAGAGGTAGATCAGTAGATTCATAAAAAAGAGAAAAACTCCAGTTGATTGGTTTGTGCTATTTTAAGTGATTAGGAGAAAAATAAATGGCTTCATATCTAAGGAGATTTAAATAGCACTTAACACTCTACAAAATCAACCTAAAAAGATGATAATGTGCTATGACTTAGCACTGAAGAGAAACCAATGACTTCATATGACGAACTCTGAAGCATTTCATGGGAAGATTAAACACCTGACTAAATATCTGTAGATGCTACAAATTACTGACATGAACCAAATCACATGTTTGGAAAAATACATGTATGTGCATGTGTGTGTGCACACACCGAGGCAGACAGAGAGAAAGGAGAGGGGAGGGAAGAAGGCAGCAAACTATCAGTTATCTTTCACTTTACAAACATGACCTATTGCAGGGTGTATCTAAAAGAACCACTTATCACATATAGTTCAATAAAAGAAGTTTGTTGACTATCATGCAACAGAATACATCTATGCACTGGGTAAGACTTTTCTGTTAAATTCCTTTTGTTTTGTTCCTTAAGGTCATAGTAAGGTGAAATATTTTTCCAGCATCACTGACGCAGAACTGTGTACAGGATCAGGCCCCAAACACTACCACACACATACAAATTG
Source organism: Xerus rutilus (assembly GCA_028644305.1). Lineage (NCBI taxonomy): Eukaryota > Metazoa > Chordata > Mammalia > Rodentia > Sciuridae > Xerus > Xerus rutilus. The sequence continues at coordinate 51,583,521 of CM053408.1, forward strand.
GGGATTGAGAGGGTCTCAGATAGGTGTCTAAGAACAGTAATGAGAAATAAAAAACAGTTCACAATGACATTATGTCTCACCACAAATATCTATGACATAGCAGGCAATCCCACAATGGTAGAACTTCAATGCACCAACAATAAAGTGATGCTAAACTCTAAACCATCTAAAATCCACCCAGCATTCTGGGTTACTGAAAAGGAAGCTGTCGCAATTATGTCTTATATTTTCTCCTGATAGCCTATTGCTTAGGCTCTATAAAAACTTAAGTTCAAGCAGGGTGCGGTGGTACAAGCCTGTAATCCCAGTACTTAGGGAGGCTGAGCCAGGAGAATCATGAGTTCAAAGCCAGTCTCAGCAACAGCGAGGCACTAAGCAACTCAGTGAGACCCTGTCTCTACATAAAACACAATATAGGGCTGAGGATGTGGCTCAGTGGTTGAGTGCCCCTGAGTTCAATTCCCAGTGCCAAAAAAAAAAAACTTAAGTTCATCTAACTTTCCCCCAAACTCAGTACCATTAAATTGTGGATTATTAAAATATAATTAGGGGCTGGGGCTGTACTTCAGTATTAGAGTGCTTGCCTCAGTAGTAGAGGCACTGGGTTCAAGCCTCAGCACCACATATAAATAATAAATGAATAAAATAAAAATCCATCAACAGGGGCTGGGGTTTGGCGCAGTGGTAGCGTGCTCGCCTAGCACGCGTGAGGCACTGGGTTCGATCCTCAGCACCACATAAAAATAAAATAAAGATATTCTGTCCACCTATAACTAAAAAATAAAAAAAAAATTTTTTTTTAAATCCATCAACAACTAAAAAAATTTTTTTTAAAAATATATATTTCTTGAAATTATTCTTCAGAAAATAATTAGAAATACTGCAACAAAAGAATTATAGTTGCAAAAAGACAATGATCTAACATTAACTATAATAGTAAAAACCTAAAACAATGTAAATGTCCAAAAATAAAAAACAAGTTAAATAAATTATAACATATAAAGTGCCATGCATTTGGGGAATATGTAACAGATATAAAATCCCTACATTATAGCAGGTGTACAATGAAGAAGTGTTTAAATGAATGAAATAAAATGAAGCTTAAAAATTAAATGTATAGCTTGATTCCAAATTTAATGTTTATATATCATATATGCATCTTTTAAATGTAATATGTATGCTCATGCAAAAAAAGAAAACAAGAAAAGAAAGACCACAAGTATTTATAAAGGTAGTAGAACTAAACACAATTTCTATTATGATGTATGTTGTCTTCATAATTAGAAGTGAAGGTATTGTAGTCACTAGAAGAATTTGAACCAATGGACGCTGCCATGATTAAAGACTATGCTTCTTGAGCAATCATTGGCCGAATAAAGGTAATGTTCTCCTCTGCCTCTTACTAAGACCACAGACCTGACCACATCTAAATCTGGCCTTTCCAATACTATCTTTTCCCCAGATATAATTAATCCCTGTCCTTAAGCTACTGTTCATTAGTAACATGCATATCAATGTAATGTCTACTTAAATATGAGATGTGTAAAAATGCCAATATTTCTTTACCTATAACTCTGGAATTTTTCCTCTGAGGCAAAAAAAAAAGTTTTGTGTGTACGTATTTGACAAACTCATTTATCTATGACAAACTGCCCTAAACCTGTTTCACATATGGGCATGGATATTTTTACAAGCTCTGCTAAAGAGAATCCCATCTTTCAAAATGACAGTTATAGTTTCCCTTAAAAAAATATCATTTTGAAAGTAAGTTTTTTAAAAACAGTGTTTTGAATCAACATTGCCAACTTTTTAAAGTATTTTCAAGAGCTATAGTTACTCCCTAGGTCAAAAAGAATCATTATATCTACTTTTTAAGATCCAAATTATTTCTTGGGTGAAGTCTATTCCAAGCCTTTCTCTTAGAGACACTTCCCTGCACCATCCTCTATGTTGTCTGTAAGTATCTTCATGTGTGATTTTTCTTCCATCTTCATGATACTAAAGCACATAGCACTCCTTTATGCTCTATTTGCATGGTTACTATGGTAGCGACCTGAATTTTGTATCTGGGATAAGCTTGTTTGGGGAAGGGAAGAAAAGTAAAGAACCAAAGGAATAGGAAAGAAAGTTAGGGCAATGGTCAGCACCTTAAAACACTTTTCATCTGAAACACACTTTGTCCAGAATCTATAAAACCCTGACCTGACCTGGGCTTCCTGGCATGAAAGCTCTCAGTACTGTGATGTGAACACCATGATGCTGGCAACACTCTCCACCTTTCCCCTGGCCCTTAAGAAGCACTGAACTTCTGCTTCTCATCATCCCCCAAAATTTCTTCCTCATACTCCACCCTTGTCAGGCCCAGTTCATAGGTTCTCTTACCAGACAATGGAAATATCATGAGAGACTCAAAAGTATTTGATGGAAAACAGATGAGACAGGACACTTTGCCTGCCCAACACTTAGAAACACACAGCACTCCCCAGCCCCTGTCTTTGAGGGTGCCTCTAGGTGACATGTAAAAAGAGCAGTCAGTGAAAGAAAATACTGGACATTTTCTAATTTCATGGATTCTCTTAATTGTCAGCAAGGCAATTTCCTTAAATACCTGCATCAAGTAAACCAAAATATTTTCAAAATATTTTCCTCTAAAATGATTTAAAAAAAAAGGACTCCAACAGATAACAAAAGCAGCTGATATGACTAAAGAGTGGGAGATGACAGGACTGCAGAGCTTCACCAACAGCCTGCTCAGAATTCTGTCACAACAGTACTTAAAATGTGGAGGTTCCCAAAGTAATAGACTCAATTTCTTAATAATGCATTATGTCCTACTAAATTGTTTTAGATAGAAGGTGAAAAAAAAATATATTTTGTAACTAGTTATTAGTAAATTATCTGCAAAAATTGAACTCAAAACCCAGAATCTTTTCAAACTCTATTAGAGAAAATTGTTACAGTAGTTTCAGATTGGAAAGGAAAAGAAATAGGGGTCCTCATGCCACTTAATCAGCCAAATAGATATCCAAAAAATTAATACATAATGTCTCACTTATTTGAATCCTCATAAAACTGACAAAAGATGAGACAGAGTTTTAGAGAGTCAGTAAAATTGTTTTTTAAAGTACTATATAATCCCCAATGTCACAAAATGGCTTCATTTCAAAGAAATGTGGCTGAACATCATGAACATTTCTATACACTTATTGTATCTCTTCAAGAGACAGTCCTTTAAAAAAAACTGAAACAGTTCCTTGAGATATTAGCATTTAATCACTTCCTCCTTGAAAACCTGAGTTTTACTAGCTCATACCACATTATATTGTAACTGTCTTTTGTACAAATCTTCTCACTAGGCAATGAGTTCCTTGAGTGGGATGCTGGCTTTACTGATCTCAGTTTGGTTACTCATTAATTCATTGAACATTCTTACAAATATACCTACTAACCCTATGCTGAATATTTATAAATATAAATATTTATTTATAAGAACAGTAATAAATAATATATATATAAATTTATATATATATGCTGAATATTTATAAATATAAATATTTATTTATAAGAACAGTAATAAATAATATATATATAAATTTATATATATATAAATATATATATAAATATATATAAATTTATATTTATATATAAATTATAAATAGTACATATAAAGGGGAGGGGGGAATGTCATAGTCCCTATCTCATAAATATTAAGAGTGCTACAAAGAAAAAAAAAAGTTACTGCAATATAGTAACTTGTCTTATGGTTCAATACACTGTGCCACAGGAGCACAGAAAAGTGACAGAAGTCATTAGGGAGAGCACAGATCCATACTACACCAGAGTTAACCATGGAGCCATTGATGAAATACTCTGATGAAATATCAAGAGATTCAAGAGTCTGATAATGGTATACTGAGGATTTTGAATTTTATTTTGAGAAACCATCAAGACTGAGTTTTGGAAAAGTCACTTTGACTACACAATAGAGAATAGGAGGGGCAAAACTGGTTGCAGGAAGGCCAGATAGGAGGTAGTTGTGATAATTTGGATGACAAATGATAGAGTCCTAAAGAGCTTAGTTGTAGAGAATGGTGTACATACTCGAGAAATATTAAGGAGAGAGGGCAAGCAGGTCTTAAAAACTGAGTTGAGGATACAGCAGACAAGGACTCATGAGCAGTTATAAGTTTCTGGTTTTGACAACAGGGAGAATAATGTACAGTTTAGTAATTAAGGAACAAAGGAAGAAAAGCTGGTGTAGGAAGGGAAGATGAGTTTAGTTTGGGACATGACACGTGCCAACCTTGAAGCTCCTGTTTACCTTCCAAGTAGAATGTAATTTCTGAAATTATAACTATAAATTAAATTTCTATAAATGTAGACTTGTATTTCTGTAATTTCCATAAGGATAATTAAAAATCATAATGTCTATACATGCAGAAATGAGCAGGTCCAATACAAGAAAGGCAAACTTATTCTGGGATACCAGATATGAGAGCCGCCAGCATCTAGTACTGTTTAATGAAGTCGTGAAAGCGGAAGGAGTGAGCCAGGCGAGGGCCCAGAGAAGAACGCCTCAGATTGAATTCCTGAGAACCCCAAGAAGGGAAGCAGCGTAGGCAGAGAAACCTGCAAAGGCAAGGAGATGCAGCATGGTGGTCAGAAGAGCACAGTTTAGAGTTTTAAGAAGGGAATTCCTATGTTAAATGATCCTGAGATAGAGTAAAAGGACTGAAAAGAGGCCAACAGATTTTAGAACCAAAGAAATCATTCATGACCTTTGGAAAGTTTCAGTAGAGATGATAACAGAAGGGAGGCAAAAGTCAATGAGAGTCAGCATGTTATGAGAACAATGAGAAAGTGGTTTCAGCAGAGTTCCTGGCACTTACCAAAGCTTTCTTTCTCCACTGCATGTCATTCTGATCAAGTTTTTATGATATGCCACAATCCTCCAAAATAATTCCAACATTTAATAGTGGCTTTGACTGAAACCTCAGTGGGAGGTAAAGTACTCTGGGACAGCTATTGAGTTAAAGCATTTAAGAATCTCTCAAGCCAATACCTTAGTTCCAGTCTGGCAAAATGGAATTGTTGAGAGGTACTGGCTTTAGGTGGTCTTAAGTATATGTGTTATGAAACTATTCATAGAGTTGTATCACAAATCCTTTTTTTTTTTAATGAGTCTTATCAGAACAATAAAATAAACTGTCCCCTATCTAAAACAGTTGGGAATTATGTCAAGTATAAAACTTATAAAATAAAAATGTGACATGAAAATAGATTGTTATAGATTTTGTATGACATAAATGACTTAATAAAGTTACAATTTATTGTTCTGTATTAAATATTAATTGCAGTGAAGGATATATTTGTTATGAGTTTATCTTTCTCCTTAGGTAGCCCATCAAACATTCAATGAGATATAGCTAAGATTACAGAAGAATCAAAGATCTACATGTTATTTGCAGACAACATTGGTGTATAAAAGTATATAAAAAGATATAAAGGTAAAATATTTGATATAAACCAAAGACTAAAGAGCAAGACTTTAAATGTCTTCCTAAATATGTTTTAGTATCTGAAGCAAAAAGACAGCAATTACAGCCATCTGTTTACTTACCTTTGCATCCAAAAATATTTTTTTCTTGTCTTAGAGCAGAACTCCTAGAAAAAAATTCATACCTTTCACTTCATTTGCATGACAAGACAATATGGTGGACCAATCCAGAATTGTTTCAAGAGAATCGATCAAGAATTAGAACAAGATCTCAACTCTTTGAACCACTTTTTAATCCTCACGATTAAAATATCTGCCTTCATACATAATAACACAGGCTTCTGAATACAGCTTAAGAAATCTAAAAAGAACTTTATATATTCTTGAGAAAAGCTTGAAGATACTAATATTAAACACACACATATTTAATGATCAAATGAGATTTTGCCTACTGGAACTAAATGGGTTAAAAAGTACATTTAAAATCTATTATCAAATTCCTACATTTTCTCTCTGAAACAGTTCCTTCTTCTCATTTTCCAATTTCTATTAAAATTCCTGACACAGCCTCAAAACTTTGGAGTTATCCTGAACTCCAGTCCCCCTCACCCTCTATATCTAATTTGATGCCAAATTCAATGGATTCCATGAACTCAATGTGCCAGACATTTGTCTTTCTTTCCATCACCTTTGCCACAATACGGTTAGGCCCTTTACTATCTGTGCAACTTTCGTGTGTTCTAGATCTTGCCAAGCAGAGTCCCAACTGCTCTCCATGAAGCCCATTCCAAGTCCCTGCTTTTCTCCTTGCCTGGCAAACTAAGGGAACACTCTTTGGCCTGGCATTTAAGACCCATTATATGGCAGTTTTCTTCATGCACAATTATTTCAGACTTGCTATTCTGGAACTTCATTACTCTACTTTTCCCCAAATTCTGACGTCCCTAACTTTATTCATGTCATTTCTGCCAATGGAATCACCCCTGCCCCCACATCTTCTCTCACCCAAAGGCTACTTGATTCTTCAATAATAATTATAAACCTGTGTTCCTTCATAATCTCATTGATTCCCTCATGATGATTTTATTCTCTCCCATCTGTCTCTGACCTTGCCCTTCTGAGCCCCACAGAATTTCTGTGCTTTGAATAGTTCCAATATTATGTCTTGAATATTATTTATCATTGTTTTTACCATATTCATGAGTAATCCATTGGTTCCAAGAGAGAAAATATAACAGCTATTTCGCATCTAGAGGAGACTAATGATTCAATCATAGTAACACTTTCAGCATTGACTAAATTTAATAGAAAATGTTAACACAGTTTTGAGCAGAATCAACTCATCAGTAACCCACAAGGAATGAACAAACAAATAACCCTTTAAGTTTTAAAATAAAATGGAAATAGTTAAAATTGCATGTTTTTATTATGAAGGTCAACATATAAGTTAATTTGAGGTCATCTGTTTTCTTAATATTATCTACTAGATTTTCACCTATATATACCATTCAAAGGTACTATTTTTGTAACTGTAAAAAGCAATAGTAGTCATTTACAATTCACACACATACACACACAGAGAGACACTATATAAATCAATATAACACTGTAAGATTCAATGAAAATAGTGACAGCTTTGAAAATTGCAACCTAATATATAGCCAAATAACTCACAAAACTCAGCATGCATTGCTGACTTTGGACATGACCACCGAAGTTAACAAGGTGTTCTTGAGAGAAAAAAAATAAGACAGGTCCCTGGAGCATCCATTCAAAATGGCAGATGAATCTGAACTCCAGGGCAAACTTCTCTAAGCTAATATTGTGATTGGCTTTAAATAAAAATTGTAAAATTTAAACATCTTTAATTTAAGTAATAACTTCAAAACAGAGAAACACTGCAAAATTCTGGCTATCAAACAACAGAAAAATTAAAGGAATCTAATGCTTACATATGATGATATACTAGTTCTTTAGGCATAGGAATGAGTATAATGTAAAATTTGTAGATCCTGAAAAATATCTGTTTAGAAGAAAAAAGCACTAAGCATCCTGCAGTGCAGCTTGGAAAAGCACACCTATTTTTCATAAGTAATGTTTCCTAGTCATTCATCATTGAGTCACACATATCAAAGCTGTCATTTTTAGAAAGAGAGAAAAGAAATTTGTGCCTTTCAGGTAATCTTTGTTACATGAAATTGGATTGCTGTTAATTACATTCACTGAATTCTTATAAAGTCCAAGTACTGCCAATCACCACCTGACACAAATCAATAAAAGTTATTTTCCACCAATACCCCATCACCATCACCATCCATTTAACTTTAAAAACTGACTTGGTTTTTTTGTCTTATTTTTTTAATAGATGGTTAAGATCCTTATCAATACTCAAACTGTCATTTAACCCTTCCAGTACCATGTTCAAGATTCAAAGCATTTCTGTGATTTTTTTTGAACATGTGCATTTGATATGGACTTAGAATTTTTAAGGCATCTGCTCTAAGTTGCTTTCCTAAAACTGGGTAAAAGATTGGGCTAACCTATGAAACTATTCTCAAATAATTATTTTTAACTACAGACAGCATTTAGGATATGCCTGAATAAGGTTAGAAAGCTATTAAGAAAAACAACAGTAAAATTCACCAACATATCAAGACAGACCACTTGTCTTTGGCATCATTAATTCTTAGCTATAGTTGTGAATTGTTTCAGAATTATAGATTAATGGGAAAATGTCTACACTTCAACATTCCTATTCCCATCACTTAAAATCAGCATCTTTTTAAATTTTGTTTTTAGTTATAGATGAACACAATATCTTTATTTTTATGTGATGCTAAGGATCGAATCCTTAGCATGTGCCTCACACGTGAAGGCATGTGCTCTACCATTCAGCTACAGCCCCAGCCCAAAATCAGCATGTTAAAATTATATTTTTGGATTTTAAAAAAAGGAGAGAAGTAGCTATAGATTATGAAATTGACTTAAAGTATATGGCATTCATGCTGTTGGTATGAGAGGAATCCACATTCCTAATATTACTGGAGTTGAGATGAGAGTGTAGGACTTCTTGCTAAATAAAATGAAAGAGGCTGACAAAATTCTGATGTAAAGACATGAGTTCCAGGAAGAGAGTGATCCAACAGATATTCTGTATAGCCCATTAGAGACCGCACTGAGATGGTGAGGAAACTAAAGTCTAAGTGGGCAGGAGATTTTAGTTCTAGGAAAATCAGGTAAATTAGGAAAGTCCAGGCAAAAAACACCAAAGCCTTTCATGTAACATACAAAATTTGTTCATTGCCAATGAATTATTCAAACTAACTTAATGGAGCTTTTTTGACTCAAATAATTGAAAAGTTAAAAAGCAGTATAAGATTCTGTATAGGTATACTCAGCAGGTATACTCAGTCCCTTTTCACTTGTCCACTATACCATTTTAGCTCATTATTCCAGCACAGCAGCCGGCAATTCCTGAAGTTACATACTTCCCTTGTTCACATTCAGCAAGCAATAAAAAGCATGGTTGTTCCAAAATATTCATAGTTCTGTTATTCACTTTGTGAACTGGTTAGGTCACATACCCACCCTGCTACATCATTACAGCAGAACCATGAAATACACTGACTGTCTTGATCTAAGTTGCATGCAGGAGGTGAAGTCAGATTCTCTGAAAATTCATACTCATAAGGAAACCATGAACTGCTTGATTGGAGATGGGAAGGTAGACAAATAGCACACTCTACCAAGCAAGTCTGCAGCACATTCTGATCCTATATACAGGGCATATGCCACTGCATTTTTCATAGTTCCTATTTTGAGAAGTGGTGGTGGGCTATACAAAAATATATTTACTATCAAAAGAAGGAAAATACTCCCCAAATGTCCCTATTCCTAATTAAGGTTGTATTCACTATGTCTTCCATTGGGTTCTCAAACTTCACCATCTCTTCTAGGTTAAGAAAATAAAATATAATGCAAAAAATGTTATTTATATTATTTTTCTTTAATTGAAGAATACAGTAAGTTTTGCCTAGAAATATAAGAAGTCACTACACGAGTAAATAGTTCAGCTGATAGGGTGGTTTCAGCGATTTTAAAGCTCCAACTTTACCATGCTTGTCTCAGAAAAAGTGAAGAAAAGCAACTGTAGTTGCCAAATAGGAGTAATACAGATATGTCAAGCAAGCTTTTTTTCCTTCTTTCGATAGTAAATATATTCTTAGCCGTGCCTGGCTAAGTAGAAGTTGTTAATGCCTAAGGGCAGAGAGGAAAAGAAAAATCATTCTCAGAAAGGCCAAGGATTTTTTCCAAATACGAAAGTGAATACCACAGTCCCCAAAACAACATATGCTAGTCAAGACATAACATCTTAAACTGGATCCTGTAATAACTGGAAGCAATCCAGTGCTAAAGGCAGCCCTTCAAGAGAACTTTACTCACCCTGTTAGCTCCATACTGTGGGTTTTCCTAAGACCATGTCCAAGCATGAACCAGACTTTTCAGAAGATCACAAAGACTTTGATCTAGAACCCAAATCACCCTTGAGCTGAAAAATCATCGAATCTAGTACATGTCAAACTATGCCTAGAGGTAGGGACAAATTAGGCAGAGAATGTTTTGTAACCACTCCCTCTCCTACCACTCCAGCTCCAACAGAAACACATCTGATTTTATCTGTTCTTCAAAAATAGCTTCTGGAGGGATGAGGTTGTAGCTCAGTGGTAGAGCACTTGCCTTGCAAGTGTGAGGCACTGGGTTTGATCCTCAGCACCACATAACAATAAATAAATATATATATTGTGCCCATCTTCAACTAAAAAAATATTTTTAAAAAATAGCTTCCGGAAATAACTTCATTTGAACAAAGAGCTTTGTGGCTAAAAGGATAATTAATATAAACACATTATTATTCCATCTGAAAAACTTACGTCAAAGAAGGTTCAAGCATTTATCAAAGAAATGCCAGAATGTGAACTCAAGCCACTGCCAGTCATTCAACAACTATTGTGCCTCTCCCATTAGTAGTTACCTAGAGTGGACTCAATAACCAACAAGTGAATCAGAATGTCTAAATAGAACCTTCAATTTCAATACTGACTTCCGTAAACATAAAATTTCAGAGTATATAAGCCTGCTACTTTCATATCCTAATTCTGCTTACCTCATATGTGACTGCAGGATAGGTACCAAACTCACCTAAAACTCAATTATCTCATCTGTAAATAGGAATAACATTATGCTACCTCTAAAGGATTAATAGGGTTAAAAATAAAGTTGCTGAGTGTGTGTATGAAGTTACTATATAAATATGCATATAACATGTATCACTGAGAAAATATTTGCCAATTGCTAATATTAATTGAAAATAACTCAATGTTATTTTATATTCTGTTACTGAGGCTGCAGAACTTTGTCCTTACTTTGAAAAGTCACTACTATGTATATAATAAATGCACAGGAAGATAATCAATAGAATAATTCTAAAGCAAAATGTCTGATGAAGAAAAATAAGTTGTATAAAGATTAATTAATTATACACACGGATAAGTTGTATGATTATAACATTTTAGGGACCCACAGTAGAAAATGGCTCAATAAACTAACACTTTTGATGTGAGTTCCCCTGGGACCCATGAACCTACTGGCAGCACCGAGCAGTGGTAACCACTCTATCCAAATGGCCCTTCGGGGAGGGAGGTTAGGGGATTAATTAGTGCAGGAAGGGTACACCAACATTTTCAGGGTATGGACCCAATAGTTTATTTAGCTGACCTTACTCGTAGTGGGACATGGTATATTAGGTAGTACGAAGAATTTTGAATTCTTAAGATGAAGTTCAAGCCCTAGAGTTCTAGAAATAAGAGGGTTTGAACCTCTATGATTTACCACCTCAAAGTTACTCTTTTATCAGACATATTTCTTTTAGGGTTGTGGGGGAATGTGTGCTATAATAATAGTTATAGAGATATGTCATATGCATGAGGCCAGAGCTAGAAAGAGGTAAGAAGGAAAATAGGGGGTAAATTTTAGAACAGCCCAGAGAAGAAATATTAACAATGGTTAAAAGACTGCATATTTTGCCGGGCACGGTGGCGCACACCTGTAATCCCAGCATTTTGGGAGGCTGATACAGGAGAATCGTGAGTTCAAAGCCAGCATTACCAACGGTGAGGCACTAAGCAACTCAGTGAGACCCTGTCTCTACATAAAACACACACAAAAAAAATAGAGCTGGGTATGTGGCTCAGTGGTCAAGTACCCCTGAGTTCAATCCCCAGTACCAAAAAAAAAAAAAAGATTGCATACTTTGGACTTTAAATAAGAAATTACCAATTTAAGTCCACCAACATTATAAAAGTAGCTAAACTTTATCTTTGAGAATATTAAGCTTGGTTTTAGGGGTGAAACTATTGATTCTTATTAAAAATAGAGACATATGAAGAAACCCTCCAGAGATAAAGTCTAACTTTCTGAAGTAATTTTATGTACAGTAACAGCACACCGTCCAAAATTATTTTATATGTGATAATTATAATTGAGATGAAAATTTCTTAACATTACAGTGATACAGAAATTACCATTAAGATTTCCTCTCTGGGTGTGCACCATTAGCTGATTGTCCTGAAGCTCAGGCCAGGGAGGAGACAAGGACACCACAGTGGGAAGCCATGTCTTCCTTGATGTACAGAAAAGGCTGGGCATTAACACAGATCACCCCTGAACAGCGCTACGAGATTCCTTCTTAATGCCATGTTTTTGAAAAAGAATGAATAGAGTGTGCACATGGAATTGGTAACATCCTAGCACAGAAAGAGTGCAAAATAGAATATGATGATTTCGTAGAATGGTTGCTTCAATTGAAAACAATGAAATGCGCGAGTGCCCTCATGAAGCAGCAGGATAAGCTAATAAAGGAAGGGAAATACTCCCTCCACCTCGCCACTTGGGCAAGACGGGTCCTAGGCCCTGAGCAGAGCAGTTGCTGATGGCTGGAGGCTGTTGTTTCACGTTCTTTTCCACTGAAAGATTGTTTACTGAAAACCTGAAAATATATAAAAATAAAGGATTGTTTCATCCTAAAAAAAAAAAAAAATTTCTTCTCTGCCTTAAATTTTGTAATCATATAACCAACTTGGAAAGAACAAAATAATAGTTCTATTAATAAATATTAACATTTAACATTATTTTCTGTATTCTGCAAAACTGAATATTTGCACTTAATGTACATCGTTTCATTTCTGATTTGCTTTATACATTACATACTGCTCTTATGTTAACAGTATAACAGAACAGCATATAGACATATCACGCACACCCTCACACTTGTACACAATCCATAAGAAAT
>CM053408.1:51596465-51619603 GCA_028644305.1 Xerus rutilus
GCTCACGCTTGTAATCCCAGCACTTAGGGAGGCTGAGACAGGAGAATCGCGAGTTCAAAGCCAGCCTCAGCAATGGCGAGGCACTAAGCAACTCAGTGAGACCCTGTCTCTACATAAAACACAAAATAGGGCTGGGGATGTGGCTCAGGGGTCGAGTGCCCCTGAGTTCAATCCCCGGTACCAAAAAAAAAAAAAAAAATGTCTACGTGTTATACATACATAAAAGAGTACAATTAACAAAATGTGAATTATGTTTTCATAAAGAATTGTTCATCTGAAGTTTACTTGAAATATCAGAATGATTTTTAAGAGTAGCATATTTAGATTACTAAAAATATCTATTTTTTTCTTCATCAACTTCCAAAAGACAAATCTCAAAATTCACAAAAATATTAATCTATCATTTAGTTTGAATGCTATCATACTGCAAAGAGACAGGCTGTACTCATCTTCCTACAGATTAAGTATTGCCATTCCAGACCAACTGAAGTGTGACTCTAATAATGCTGGCCACCTTTCAACATTAACCAAGCCAACAGCGTTTTCTTAAGTCATACTGTACCTCAAAAATACCCTGCTTTTGTTTCTAAAGAAAAGACAGTTTCAAAATGCCAAACAGACTCCTTGAGGCTGAGAAAAAGCAATACGAAGTCTGGAGAAGAAGCAAAAGTTTCAATTTTACCACTACAACTTTTTCTCAAAGTCCTGAAAAGTTACTTTCTTTTTTTAGTGCAGACACATGCAATTTAATGGTTACAGGGGTACGAATACACTCCCTTAACCTTCTCAGAGGAAAAACGATAACAAAGCACACAACTTTGAACACATTATTCCAGTACTAAATGTTCACAGATAACCAGGATGAGTTCTCTCTCCTTGAAAGAACACAAAAAATATTTAGTTGTGTGTGTGCGTTTTTTTAAACCACTTGGAAACAATAATTTACCTGTGCCAAAGCCCGAAGCGAGCACTCAAATTAATTATACAGTTATTTGTAATTTGAATTTCTCCCAAAAATGTAATGAAGTGAGTATTCTCCGAAATAGGGGTCACTGTTTAAAATCAGTCAGCATTTGGCATGTTTTGTGGCTCTGCTTATGCTCCTTGGCAACAACACTGCAGCTACCCAGGATTTTTTTTTTTAAGATTTTTTCTAATGCTTGCTCTTGGTGTGTTTGACAACTCCTTACTCCCACAGGCCTCTAACACGGGGCTTCCCCAGTCAGGGATGCAGATCCCACACTGAGCCCATAAAACAATTAGTGGGAGGCCTTGGCATTGCATTCAAAGACCTTTATAAAAAGCCAATGTAGCTGGCTGTGTGAAATTGGACATGTGGGGAGCCCCCATAAAACTCTTTAATGGAAACTGGGGGCTTCTTCTAGAAAAGGTCGAGAAACTGAGCACTAGTTGTATAATTAATATAGTCAATTAACAAGAAACAATAAGCATTTCAATAAAAATAATCATAAAGCAACACAAAACTTAAAAACTGGACAATATTTTATGCTTGTAAAAAAAAGTTAGTAATTGCTCTTTATAAAGAGGATTTCCTTGTGTACTGACAAAAGTAGTCTTTTTAGAATCATTTGTCAGAATGCCACACAATATAGAAAACAATAACCCTTTCGTCTTTTTTCAATACCCATGATGTGTATCTGCTTTTAAACCTCACATAAAATAGTACTTGAAGAATCTTCCTGAAGCTATAAACCCAGATAGTGAAAACTTCCAAGAACATACTTTTTCCACTAGCAGCACCATAATCCAACACAGTACTATAGAGTTATAAAGGAGAATTATTAATATGCATCAACAGTTGAAAGATTATTACTATCAAAGAAAATAACAGAAAAATGACAGCACTATTTCCACTTGTATTCACTGGCTTTGTCTATAGTAGAAAAAATGACTCAGATAATCTCCTAATATAACAGTATGATCCCAATCAATGTCTTGGGATGGCATTTTTAGAAAATTTAAGTAATGTGTTTTTTGTAGTCCACCATTCCCATGTCAAGAGCTAGATGCCTGCGTCAGAGAGTTTACCCATAATATAGAATGCACTGGGCCTGTAAAGAAAATGGAAGGGCTGGCACGCAGGAAGGAGGAAGGTCCGCTCCTTGGCCATGAGAGAACACGAGAAAGATAAAGAGCAAGGAGATAAAATTCAAGTGACCTCACAAAACCCTACTATCTGTCCTAAACCTTTCTTGGGGAACAAAGTGATATCTGTCAAAACTACCAGGAATTTTTTTCATTTATTAGAATAGTAGAGAAAATATAAAGCTGTAATCCCAAGTAGCAAGGATTAAGTATTTGTTTCTATTAGTTCTGTGTACAAGAACATCCTCACTGGATTATAATTTAAGATGTGTTTATTATTATAGTTTATAGTCACTTTTTTAAATTTATTTGTTCTATTTAGGTTTACATGATATCAGAGTGCAGTTTGATTCATTGTACACAGATGGAGGATAACATTTTATTTCTCTGGTTGTAAGTGATATAGAATCACACATACATGCAGTCATACATAAAGCTAGGGCTATGATGAACTTTTTAAAAATCTTGTTCTAGAAGAAGACTAAACATAGGTTTAAATCCATACCCTACATGACAAGAGAATATGAATGCTGCTTGGAAGAAGGTAGTGACAGAGTACCTAACACAGTGTGCTTCTGGATGTCCATGACTTAGAAATGGCTTCAAAGGATTCAAAACATCTCTTAAGACCTACTGACAGCTATAGCCATGCAGGCAAGCTGGTGGGTAACAGAGGCCTAGGAGCAGGATGAAAGTACATTATCTGAGGTCTTCAAAACCAAAGATAAAGATTTGGAATTGTGGGTTTCACTGTGCCATACCTTCACAATGACGTAAAAGATCATAAAGAACCAGTCACTCCTCAGATGACATTAATAGGCTCATATCAAATCAGACTCCCTACAGCAAAGAACCCACAGTGATGGAGAGAACATTGAATGGACCCAATTGCACAGGAGAAGTTCCTCCGGACAAGTAAGGATGTCATATTAGAGTGATATAGGAAGGATTCAGAGAAATTAGAAGATTAAGTATTTATATCAAAAGAGTTTATTAAAATGGTTTAATCCTAAAGAAGCTAAAACATTGTTAAAGTTATATTTTTAATAACCAGGAATTAAGCAGAGTGAGCTCAGGAGGAAGTTTAAATCCATTAAAGACAGAAACTATATTAGTTTATGAGAAATAATGAATAAAATTACCCTTTTACTGTTTTTGCCACTTTAAACAAAGCTATTCATGAGAATAAAGAACTTAACTTCTTACTACTGCACTATGATATCTGTATATTTGTGCAATTTAAATAGAAATGCTTCAAGATTTAAGTCTGAGCAAAATTAGAGAATAAAAACTTTCCATACAGAATGATTTAGTTGAAAATAATTTTCTTATTGCTATTTATGGAGTTGTTGGTAAGATGATCAAATATAATTGTGCATATACTAGAAAAAAATCACATCTAAAAATTGGTATTTTCATTTATACCATTACTTTAATATTTTCTTTATATTAACTACATGTCATGCTTTCAAAAGCTTTTTTTAAAGAGGGAGAAAACGTAACATAATCTTAGTATTTTAAAACTGGACCCAAGCTAGAAAGGTCAACTTATGTGTGTTTTTATGTAACCAGGGAAAGAGGGGTGAAAGTCAGTCAGACAGTAAGTCAAAATGGTTTTGATAACTATTTTCCTGTAGGTATTAAAACTTCAGTGGCTTTCTCAGAACAAGATTCAAATAACTCATGTTCTTTCCAGGTTGTGGTTTCAGCTAATTATAAAAAAGAAGAAGAAAAATGTAAGGGCAGCTAGAAACAGTCAATGGTAATGAAAGATGAGTGATCAAATACTTTGTTTTAAAGATTACAAAGCACAGGTGATTCAATCACAGAAATCCCTTCAAAGCTACAAATGCAAAATTCAAGGCACTTTATTACTGGTACATGTCAAGGTCGAGGAGGTCATATACTTTTAAAAAATAATGGTGCAAACCCTCTTTAATCATTTTCAAATGACCTTCTACAGCAAAACTTCACATTTTAAATGACTGAAACCTTCCTAAGGAATATTATGTGATCATTAGTTTTATTATGCACTGTAACAAATGAGTTTCATAAAATGTACTCCTACTTAAGTACATGCACATTATGAAATACACTTGAACGGCATAACGATTCTAATGGGAGACAGTGGTTCTGACTGCCTTTTTAGTCAAAATGGAATTAAATATATTTTCACTTTACTCTCCATGACCTTCAACTCTGTGACCACATACTCTATTTTATATTGGTCACCCATTCTCACAATCAGATCATGAATATTATAATCACCCCCAAAATTCCATCTTTTGGATGAAACAAAACTCTCTCCTTCAAACATCTTAGACCATCACCCTCTGTTCTCCAGCCTACTTACTCAATTATATCCACTAAGCCCATTCTCTGACTTCGTTGGAACCTCAAGTTCACTGGCTCCTCAACTCTCTCAGAATCCATAATTCTACCCAACCCAGCATTAAGTTCTGCAGCTCATGACTGGCCTCTGATCAACACAATTCATGCAAAGAGAGCATGTCCTGCTCACTGCTGCAATTGTGAAGCACTTACATCTGGCCCAAACCTCTCATCTGAGTTTTGGCCTGTAAGTTCCAAACCAGTATGACAAAACTATTTGCTTTACCTTCAATTTGGTTGTTTTTCACTGTTTTTTCTTCTCCTAATGGCGTCATGCCTTCAGTTTTACAAACAAGAAATCTAGAAGTCAATTTTGAGATGATGTACCTCCACCTCATTTTTCAAACAATTGATACATCTCCTATACTTTATGACCTATTTATTCTTTAAGTTTATCCACTTCTCTCCATCCCTATCACCCAAAATTAAGCCTTTGATGACCTGCTTGTATAAATAAAATAAACCTACACAGGAGCTCAAATGATCATATATATCTCCTTCATACAAAATGTCACACTTAAAATTTTACATTTTTGTGGTGTGATTATTTGAAAATGACTTTCTGCTAGAACTGCACTGTCCAATAAGATGTTACTAGCCACCTGTAGCTATTAACTAAAGTTTAAATTAATTAAAATTAAGATTCAGTTGCATTAGTCAATAGCCACATGTCCGGTGACTACCACTTTGAACAATACAAATGTGCAACATTTCTGTCATTGCAGGAAGTTCTATGGAACAATACCACACTAAAAGAATAAACTCTATAAGGCGATGATTGTGTATTTTTTACACCTCATTTTCCATGTGGCACTTATGACAGAGCTTTAAACACAGTAAGAGAGTTATACACACACAGAGACTTAGTGAAAATGAACATAAAGACAGTGGAACAAAGACTACATATAAATCATCTTCTAAAACAATTCCACACAATTGTTTGGCATATCTCTTTACTATTCTTTACTAACAGGCTCTTGAGAAACTGAAGCCAAGTTACATTTAAAGTTTCCAAATTTAAATTAAATGATTCTACGATGATTAAAAATTTGCAGGTTAAGTTGTCACAGTAAGCATCTCATTTATTATGGCAGTTCTGATCATTATATGGGTTAACGAAAGAATGTGACTATTTCAAAACCAAGAAATTATCAGCAGTGGCAGAAATTTTGAATATCATTAATTGTAATATACCATCATTACAATTATAATTAGTTGTAAAAGTCATTATCACCTTAGATAAGTTTATAAGTTAATAATGCAAATCAGCACCTGTTGCTGAAATGAAGCTGGAAAGCAGAAAATACAGCTTCTAGTTCTGAGTTACAAAATATATGTGTTGCCTACTTAAAAATTATTTCCTAATGGACTCTTCATTAACTAAAATTATATTCAAATAGTTTAATTATGACAAATTATATTCAAATAAATATATTACTTCAAATCTTCATCAACTCAAGGATTGTGTCACTTTTCTCAAAAGAAATACAACTTTTTTAAAAATGGTATGACATTAATTTATTTATTTATTTATTTATTTATTTATTCATTCATTCATTCATTCATTCATCCCAGGGATTGAACCCAGGGGTACTTAACAACTGGGCCACATCCCAAGCCTTTTTTTATATTTTATTTAGAAAAAGGGTCTTGCTGAATTGCTTAGGGCCTCACTAAATTGCTGAGGCTAGCTTTGAGTTTGGGATCCTCCAGCCTCAATCTCCAGAGCCACTGGGATTACAGGCATGCACCACCACACCCGGCAGAAATACAACTTTTAAAATGTATTTTCTAAAATGAGTTTCCTGCAGGGATTTTAAGGATTTTAAACAATTTTAAGAAAAATGGATTTTGAAAATTATATGGAAACCAAAACAAGCCATGATTGTTAAAAAACATAAAATGAGAATGATGTACTGAACCACCATTTAACACTAAAGTCTATCTACAACTTACCCTTCCTGAATTTTCAGATCCCTATCTGCCTACGAAAAAATTTGCCTAATGTTCATAATGTGCTTAAATGAAGAAAATAAAATGGCCTAAGAAGCTTTCTTAATCTACCTGTTACCACACTCATAACCCATATTCCTCCCTACAGATTCTCACACACCCTGGCCACAGAGACAACTGGTTGTCCATCAAAGATCTACAGTCACCTTCCATAGATCTTGTTGGGTAGCAGTGATCCAGACGCAGGCAACTCCATTTCCCATCCTTCTTTCATTTAGAGGGGCTTTGTGGCTTATTCTGACCAAGGAAATATGAGCAAAAGATAAGTATGTCACTTCAGGGCTTAGCTAGATAAAAAGCAGATGAAATTTTTCCAATCTCTCCCACCATATGCCACCTGGCTGAGGTCACTGAAGGCAACTTTGTAAGCTATATGCTGAAAAATGTGGAGCATCTATCAGTCTGAACCCCAAGTAACCACCAGGAGCCATGCCCACTCCCTTCCTATTTAATCTCCACTCACCTCATACCCTGCTATCAGTCAAAAACTTTTACTTTATATTTATTTAATAAATATTTAGTATGTTAATCCACCCATACCTGAAGATATACCTGTAATAAGATCTAGACTGGCCTTAGCAACTGCTTCACCCAATTGGACATAATCCCAAACCAACTGCCCAAGATCAAGAGTAACTGTCATTGTGAGCCACCATTATTAATGGAATCTATTAGAACACTGAGATACACTACAGCAGAAGGAAGACTGGAAATTCTCTGACTGTAATATTTCAAATCTCTAAGTTTGACATCAGTTCCCAGGCTTAGTCTACACTCACGTGAGCAAATGTTTATTAATTTGTTATTACATTATCTCTTCAAATGATTTGGCAAGTATCATGAGGTCAAGTAAAATTTTCTGAATGTCCACAACTATACCAAAGACTCAGCTATGGGGCTGGAGATGTAACTCAGCGGCAGAGCACTTGCCTACCATGTGTGAAGGCCTAGGTTCAAACTCCAGCACCACCCGGGGGAAAAAAAGAAAAGTACTAGAGGAGTCCTATAAATGGAACAACTGTACACTATAAACTCTAGCAAAACCCAATTGCTGATAATTCTTAAATTTGCTATATTTTATGATGCCATAATACCCGAGAAGCTCTTACTGGTTGTCATATCCCTTGTTCACATCAGCCAACAAGCATTATGTTCCAAAGTACAGCTCAGCTTTCTTCCTGTAAGTAGACTCCTACCTACCTTTATTTCTAGATCAAGCTAATTTCTTTCTCTTGCCCTTTTCATACTAGACTTCAATGATTTATACACCAATTTCCTCTTCCAGATTCACTGAGCAAAGGTTTGGGTCTCATTTATCTCTCTACCCTCAGAGTCTAATACTATGCCAGTAATATTTACAGTAACATTTATGAATGAATAGTGGGCAATTTTCCCAGCTCATCCCACTGTAGAAAGACAAGTCTGTTTGGAATAGTCATATGTATCAAATATAAAAAAATATATACATGTGGTGAAAAGTACAGTACTGTATATGTGGTCAACGTAATTACTGAGGATGAATCAATTTAATAAGTTCTATCTTATTAGTAAGAATTATTTTTCCCATATTTTTATTGGTGCATTAGAGTTGTACATAGTGGTGGTATCTGTTGTTACATATTCATACATGCACATAATGTAACAATGGTAAGAATTTTTAAATTTGTTTCTTTATATTTTGGTGCCAAGGATTGAGCTCAGGGGCACCTAACCACTGAGCCACATCCCCAGCCCAATTTTGTATTTTATTTAGAGACAGGGTCTCACTGCGTTGCTTAGTGCCTCTCTAAGTTGCTGAAGGTGGCTTTGAACTTGAGATCCTCCTGCCTCAGCCTCTGGAGCCACTGGGATTACAGGTGTCCACCACTACACCCAGCTGGTAAGAATTTTTAAAGAAATTATTTGCTAATATAGTATAATATAGTAGTAATTAGCAATTAAATCTAAAAACACATTTACAAATTATGTTTAACATCCAAACTTTAGTATGTAAACTACTTAGCTCGGATAAATATTGCTATAGCCACTTGTCTCTAAAGCAGGAAAGAATGCCAGAGACTTCAATTTATTTCCATGGATATATCGAGTCCCAAATTAGGCACTGAGTACTACTGTCACCTGAGAAACTTGTTTTTTTTTTTTTCTTGCAGAGAAAAAATGCAGGAGACAATAATATAAAGTGAGGCATATTTTGAAGCAATACAACTTCTAATGAAGCCAGAAGGTTCTCAGAGGAGAGATGAGATTATGTTCCCTTATCTCAGGGTCTCTCAGTTAAAATAAATCTGGAGTGTTTAATGCAAGGCACATAATCTAAAAGTTACACCATAGTCTTTGGTGTGAAGATTTCACCCGAAGTTTCTTGACCTGGGAGCAGATTTTAAAGTAGCTTTACAGATCTACAATGCATTTGAAAGGCTCCTAAAAATTACAAGAAAGTTTCAAGCATATCCTTTTTTAAGGATGTTAGTAATGAGAATGACACTTGGGGCCTTAGCTGAGAAATACTTTGTTCAAGCCAGGGAGGCAACTTAAAGGAAATATGAAAATTAATTAACATTCCAAGAATCCCAGGTAACCACAGGCACCTGGAGCCACAATAGGCCCCATAATCTCCAGCCATTCAACCATGCAAAGGTTTCTAAGAGGGTCAGTCCAGAACTGACCTTGTTCTGAAGGTGTGTAAGGCCATCTCTTCTACTATAGCAGAACCCTTGCATGGATGTAATTCATGGATGATTACAGGAAGAAAGAGAACAAATAATAAATAAAATCAGAAGAGAGAGAAGGGAAGATGAATATGGAGAAAGCTTTCAGGAAATCATCTTCATAAATCTTTTAAAAAGACAGATTACAATAGCAATTATTAACTAACATGCCACTTCATGCTAGGCATTTTCTATACAGGTTATATACATGAATTTTTAAAATTTTCACACCAATTCCATGAGGTAAGCAACACTGTCTTCATTTTATACACAAGGAAGCTAAAGTACAGAGCATTAAGTAACTTGCCCAAAGCCACACAACCACAGGCAGCAGAGTCTAGCAGCTGTTTTTCCAAATTTTACACTAGCTGTGCACTACAGCAGGACATTTTGCATGGATTAACCTAAGGAGTACAGTGGGTTAGTCCTGCCCAGAAGTTCATGTCACCCAGAACACTGGAAATCCAAAATTCGTCAGATATAATCAGTTAAAAGGAAGTCATACTACATGAATCTTAAATCTAAAAACGGGTTTTCATAAGAAAAGGCTACTCAGAGTTACACACAAGAGAAAGCTTAAGAACAGGGTGTAGCTCAAGAGGTAGAGCACTTGCTTAGCATGTATGAAGCCTTGGGTTCAATCCCTAGTTCCGAGGGCGGGTAAAAAAAATCAAAGAGAAGGCTTAGCAAAGACAGAGGCAACTCTGAAATGTGCAGCCACAAAGCAAAGAAAATCTAGGATGGCTGGGAGCCACCAGAAGCTAGGAAAAAGCAAGAAGGATCTTGAGAGGGAGTATGGCCCTGCTGACTCCTTGATATCAGACTTCTGGCCTCTAAAACTGGGAGAAAATTAATTTCCATTGTTTCAAACCACCATGTTGATTATACTTTCTTACTGCAGCCCTAGGACTGTGACACAGAGGAAGCTCACAAGGAACAGATGAGAACTATAAACACGGAGGAATTAATAAAACAAAATAAAAGAGTTTTTCATAATTTTTTTTAAAATATCTTTATTTATTTATTTTTGTGTGGTGCTGAGTATCGAACCCAGTGCCTCACACATGCAAGGCAAGCATTCTACCACTAAGCCACAATCCAAGCCCCAGTTTTTCATAATTTTTAAAGAGAGAAGATATCTGACAAGAATTCATTAATGAAGCACTACTAGATTTGATGAAAAGTGCTGTCTTCAGCTGCAGATATCTGTAACTCCACCCTTTACTCATGACTGAACTTTTGAAATGAACTACTACCTATAATAAAAGTATCAAAGCTAAAGAAAAAAATGTTGAGGTTATCAACATACAGATGGTACAGAGGCCCTAAGAAAGGCTGATGTCTTCACAGATGATGGAACAGGAAACAAATAAATAAAACCTTAAGAAACTCTACCATGTAGAGGGTTCAAATGAAAAGCAAGCAAAGGAGACTGAGGTACTGAGACTGAAAGATAACCAGGACAGAACATCACAGCCTCTATGAAAAAATAAAGTGTTAAGAAGCAAAAAAAGAGTCTGAGGGGCTGAGAGTCCAAAGATAACCAGGAGAGAAGAGCCCATGGCAACCATGAGAGAGTAAGGGGTTCAGAAGGAGGAATGAAAATAATGCTTGTTGAATGACTTAATAAGAAATCAAAAAGCCAACTGAAATGTAGTGTGTGGGTGGCTGGGGATGTTGCTCAATGGCAGAATGCTTGCCTAGCATGTGTGAGACACTGGGTTCGATCCTTACCACCACATTTAAAAGAATAAACAAATAAAATTAAGGCATTCTGGCTATCTATAACTACAAAAAATTTTTTTAAATATAGTGTGTGAAGTATGAGACATAAACACTAAATAATGTGAAATTTACCATTACAAAATTCTGAAACTCTTGATAATACCATCATATCTTCTAATTCAGCATAAAAAGGGTGAATCTTAGGGGAAATATCTTATTTCCTGCTAAGAGGAACAGGCAAGATTTTCTGTATTTACTGAAACAGACCCTTCTGCAAGATCTCTTACCTTTGCACTTATAATAAAGACCTCAGACGCATGCATTCCCATTAACTTTACCACTAGAAAAAAAAAGTAGTGCTCTATTAGGCACTGGGGACAGAGATCTCCCAGGCTAGGGCACAAGTCACCACCTCTTCCCTGAATGAATTCATAGTCTATTGAGGGATACACAAGTAATGAGAACACTTTTACAGACAACGACACACAGACAGGAGCAATATGCTGTGGATTCTAAAGTACTGGAGAGTTGGCTTCCAATTCTACCTGGAGGTTTTGGTAAAGGTGTCACTGAGACAGATGGCACTGTCTGATTTACATCTTAACAGACAAGTTAGTTAGGAAAACAAAAAATGAAGAAGAGAGGAACTTTGGAGAAAGGGGACCAAGCATGTGCATAGGCGATTACTTTGTTAGTGGCCTGGGTGCTGAGTCTTAAATACTGACTCATAACTGGCATCCTAAGCGACTGAATGAATGGACAGATGAATTAATTTTTTTCTGTTAATAAAGCATGATTATCTTTCACTAGTTATAGGTATTGCCATTCTGGGTCAGAAACCACCAAAGATGACTTCCTCTCGTTCAAAATGGGAATATTGCCAATGCATATCTTCAGGGTTTCTGGTATACCTGTTCTATAATCAATGTTTCTTCATTAAGGAAATATATCAAAACATACTGAGAAGCTGTTCAAAAATGTCAAAGTCCTGCTATCACCTTTGAAATTCTAAAGCAGTACATCTGGGCTAAAGCACAGACATGCATTCTGAAAAACTTCCCTGGCTGGCTGGCTGTCACACATCCGAGAGCTCCTGATCTGAAGCTGAGGGCTGTGGTGTAATATTATGCCAACAGGTACTCAAAGGTGAAAGCAGTGAAGCATTCTGCCATATCTGCCTAGAGATAGGTGGAAAATTCCTACAGAGACTATAATCCAAGAATGGCTCTGCAGAACCCACAGACTGATGAAATTACAACCAGCACTACACGTTTATATTACGGAGACAAAAATGTGAGTTACCCCCTAAACATTGAAAATAAAGGACATATATGCTTGGCCTCAAAAGTTTACTTCAACATTAATAGATCTGGCCAGGGAGATGTAAAATAAAAGGATGACTCTTTCTTGCCTAAACAGTTATGAAGACTCTTAGTGGGTCATCAAATATTTTGCTTTAGACTTGTCACCTCTTGTGTTGATATTTTATATGGTTTGCCCATATAAGCCATAAATAAATGTTTAGTCTGAAATGTATCAATATTTGAACTAGGATTTTTGACAGAATAATACTATATATCAACCAAAACCAAAAAAATGTTTTAATTTTAATTTGGTCTCCAAAGGCATTTTCACTGTTTTTAGATAACATTTGGTTTCTAAAACCATCTGATTCTCCAATCAGCTAGGCTTGACTCTAAATGGATTGATTTATCAAAATATCTACACAAAGAAAATATCAATCTAAGGAGTTATTTAGCCTAAGCAGCCAGGAAAAAGTAGAGTCACTTCAGATAATATGAATTACATCCAAACACTATTCAGCAGAGAAAAATCTTGGCTGAACAGAAACTATTTCCTTGACAAGAACAAAACTTAGCTGTGAAATACTTCTTTAAAATCACCAAAATTACTCTGTTCATCTTATTATGCATTAAGTATTCCTTTGCAGCTTGATGCTTTCCCAAATGGAAATGAATTTCTGTTATTTTTTTAAAAGGGCAGGGGGCCAGGGAAATAAGATTCCTGCTATTTAAAATATATAACACTGTTCTCATAATAAATGTAAAAATTCCAAATTTTCCATCAAAAAAAAAAAAGGCAAATTCAGAGAGGGAGGGAGGGGAAGGAAGGAGACTGTACTGCCCTCCAAGCACTAACTACCACGATAACCTGTCTTGAAGAAAGCCACAGTGCCAAAGGCAGGCAATCACCCCTTTTGTAGGGAGTTCTGAACATTGAGGCTGCCAGACCATGCAAAGGAATGCAGAGCATGCAACACACTCAGAAGAACCACTTTTTTGGGGTACAGTATACAATAGAGTTCATCAAAAGGGGGATATCTGAAGGAGGAATATGTAAGCATAAAATCTGACTGGTAAAAGAGGTCTGATTATCATAAAACCCAAAGCAACAGAAAATAGAGATTAATTTTCATTAAGCTGTAAAAACAATAGTTGTAGTTATCAATAAGTTGCTAAACCACAAGATAATTATTAAAACTATAATTTTCAAACTATTAATAATTTACTCTGCTTTACACATCAGCTGTCCACTAGAGAAGCAATACTGAATGGCAATAAAATCCATATATTCTAAACCAAATTAAAATGGGGAAATTTGCTATGTCTGACCCAAAGCAGTCCAGTGAATTATGAAACATAATGTTCTCTTTCATGAATAAAGAATGGAAAAAAGTCATTTAAGTTAATTCATGCTATTTAGTCAGGTGAGAAATTCAAGACTATTAACAATCATGATAATAAACTAAACAAAAAATTTCACCACTTTTGAACAATGTACATGAAGGAATTCACAAAACATGACTTAAATAATTTTCACTGTGCCTGCCAAAAATATAAATTATTTAAAAATTCCAAGACTTTTAAATCTCAGAGTTATATTAAAAATAAGTACTTAGAATGTATTTCATATAAAACACTGCTTTTATATTCTTTTTTTTTAGAATTGGAAGAGCCTTTAATGATATCATTTTAGAATCCAAAGCTTTCCAAATCTCACATTAGTGATTCTTTTTTTTTCATATTTAATTTATTTATTTGTTCTATTTAGGCTTACATGATAACAGAGTGCAATTTGATTCACTGTACATAGAAGATAACATCAATTCTCTAGTTGTAAGTTGTATAGAATCACAACATATATGCAGTCATACATAAAGTTAGGGCTTTATATTCTTGCTGGGTATGTTGGTGCATGCCTATAATCCTAGTGACTTGGAGACTGAAGCAAGTTTGAGGTCAGCCTCCTCAACACAGTGAGACACTCAGCAACTAAGCAAGACTGGCTCAAAATAAAAAATAAAAAGGGCTGTGGACATAGCTCAGATGTAAAGTATCTCTGGATTCAATCCTCAGTACCAAAAAATAAATAAGATTTTGGTAGCATTTACACATAGAAATTTAAGGATAATGAAGAAAAACAAACAGAAGAATGCAATAATACAACCATCTTTTTCTTACTATTTACTATGCTATAGAATAAAGTAAGCCGGGGCTGGGGTTATGGCGTAGTGGTAGCGTGCCCGCCTAGCACACGTGAGGCACTGTGTTCGATCCTCAGCACCACATAAAAATAAAATAAAGATATTCTGTCTACTTACAACTAAAAAATAAATATTTTTTTAAAAAAAAGAATAAAGTAAGCCAATGTTTAAAAGAAATTTCAGGGGCTGGGGTTGTGGCTCAGTGGCAGAGTGCTTGCCTCGTACATGTGAGGCACTGGGTTCGATCCTCAGCATCACATAAAAAATAAATAAATAAATAGATAAAATAAATATATTGTGTCCATGTATAACTAAAAAATGGTTAAAAAAAAAAAAAGAAAGAAAGTAAGTTCACAACCGACCTTTTCCATGCATGAGTTTTTCACTATCTAATACACTTTAAAACTTTGGAGGAATTACCTCCACATTTGTTAGCCGAGAAAATGAGTTTCTACATTATTATTACATCTCTCATTCCAGAATAAGCAGAAGAATGCTGCACACCTGATCAAAGGCTTATAGTCTGATTTATTACTAGTAATTCACATTTCACTTAGGCTGGCTGAATGCAACACCCTAACAGCTAGTTACTACAAAGGCAATGTGGTGAATCATACTTACTATTAACTTAAGTGAGGAGCTAATCTTATATTTGGAATCACTGATACCATATAATAATTATTGCTGACCACTTCATAAAATATTAGTCTAAAATTATCACTAAATCTAACTAAAGTAGCAAAGTGCCTGAAAGATACTTCAAAGTCACTATTACAGGTACAAATTATTACTACTGAACTATACATCTATAAGTCATATAGCTACATATACACTGTAACATTCACATGTAGGAAGGAACTCTTAAAGCAAACTATTGATGTCATATTGCTATCTATGACATGTAGTATGATAACTACATAAATACAATTGTATCAAATACAAATTTGAAAATTTTAAATTCCCTTAATACAAAGAGTAGAAAAAGTTGTTTAAGCTGACTCATGGTACTTTCAGGTAATAAATTCAAGACTCTCTAACAGATATAATCATCTTAAAGAAAAAAATTCACCATCTCTGAACAATGTATGTAAAGGAATTGTACAGATAGAATATGACTTAAATGAAATGTATTTTAAAATACTTTATTCAAATTAATTCTAATGGTGCCTTCCAAAACTATGAATTATTTAAAGCTTCTAAGACTTACCTTCTGGGGCTGGGGTTATGGCTCAGTGGTAGAGCGCTTGCCTCGCACATGTGAGGCACTGGGTTCGATTCTCAGCACCACATAAAAATAAACAAATCAAATAAAGATACTGTGTCCATCTACAACTAAAAATATTTTTTAAAAAAGACTTACCTTCTACATTTGTACATGATTCCATATTTCCAGAAGATACAATGGCATATTACTGTCTATTAAAATTTAAGCTTTTGAAAGGGTTAGGACAAATTACTTTCACATAAAATGATATTCCTGTTGCACATGGCTCATTAAAAAATAACAGGACCATTTAAAATGTGCCTAGAGTCCATATTTTTAACAGAATTCAGTTACAAATTGTACAAAGCAAATGCAGTTTCTAGGGAAATGATTTGTCCTATTGTTTCAAAAGATTTTTGAGGAAATTTACATGGTTACAAAACATGGTTAATAAAATAACAAAAACAACAAGTCAGAACCCATCAGGCATGATCAAGATACAGGTATACACAAATTAATTTCACTGTGTCCACCTGGGAACTAATTTAACTCTGAGTTAACTGAAAACAGAGGTGTACAAAAGGAAAGGATGGGAGTAAACTTAGTTCCTATATTTCAAAGTTAGGTAGCTGATCAGTCAGTTCAGAGAAACCATGCCCCAATACTACATCCTAGCAGGTAAGAAACTGATTAACAAATCAGCATCTCCAGGTGTCTTTTGCCATAACTTAACTTTGCAGGTAATTTGCCCCAGTCCTGCTACATGCATATGCTAACAGGCTGCAGCAAAACATTTGTAGCTACAAGTTCATTCTTTATCCATTCATTCATTCAACAAATATTTCCAAACCCTATTTTTGATGAAGTATCCCCCTAAAGTTCATGTGTGAAACAATGCAGAGAAGTTCAGAGGTGAACTTTATTTAAGCTTTAACCTAATTAGTGCATTAGTTCCCTGATAGGAATTAACTGAGAAGTAACTGTAGGCAGGCAGGGAGTGACTAGAGGAGATGGGTCACTAGGGGGTATGCCTTTGGGGTTTATATTTTGTACCTGGTGAGCTGAGCTCTCTCTGCTTCCTGTTACCATATCCTGAGTTGCTTTCCTCTTCCATACTCTTCCTACCATGGTTCTGCTTCACCTTGGGCCCAGAACAATGAAGCCAGTCATCTATGGACTGAGACCTCTAAAACCATGAGCCCAAAATAAAGCTTAACTTCTTTAAAATTGTTCTTGTCAGATCTTTGTTCACAGCAGCAAAAAAGCTGACTAAAACACACTGCTATGGGTAGGCATTTGCCATTCCACCCACTGGTGAATAGAGATCAAAATCCCAGCCTCCCAAAGCTTCTGCTCTAGTACCATCCACAGAAATCAGAACTGAATTCAGCAATCTACAGAAACTTCGCTGAGAAGACAAAAGGAAAGAGTAGAGTATTTCAAGTTACTCAACCATTTCATCACTGAAATGAAGCTGAGTACAGCAGAGATCACCAAATGAGGCAGTTGGGATATACCAACTGATTCTTCCTTTAAAATATTAAATTTAATCTATTTAAAGGGATATGGAAGTTCCAACAAAGTTATTAATCTGTAACTCAATAATTATTCTACCTTTCTAAAGACAGACTAGACATTTTAAGTTGTTTTAAACAGAAAAGATTAAGAATTTTGCCCTTTTTGCTTCAAAATCTTTTTGTCAAAAACAGAATTTTACAGATGTTAACAAAATATCATTACCCAGTTTTTCCCACCATCCTTTCATAATCTCTCCCTCTGCAGAGATAATTATCAGACTATTATTTCCATTCTGGTTTTTTGTTTTAATATGTATGAATGCCTAAACATAATAGATACTACTGTGTTTTGCAGGTCAAAGTTTTACATAAATAGCACTACATGATATGAATCTTTCTGCAGCATTTTTTCCTATCTTTGACGTGCTTGCATGTGTGTGTTATGAAAGTATTCCTTTCGGTGCAGGTAAAAATGTAATCCATTCACTCCAACTTCTATATTTATAGCATAAATAAATCAGTTTGTTATTCATTCCTCAACGTGAGTTGCTACCTTTTAAACACACATACACACACACACACACACACACACACACACACGCAGTTTGCATAGCTCCCATTCTACTGTTGAAATGAAGCAGGCTAAAGCAGAATTAATACACATATGAATATATCTGATCTCCACCATACTCTGCTTCATGTATGAATAAACACATCTGGTAAATGCTCCTGTACACATGCAAAAGAGCTCCTCCAGACAGACTGTAGCCACAGAAGTACTGGGTCAGAGGCTGCACCTATGTTTTTCTGCTTTACCGGGGATTATCAAATTGTGTTCTAAAGTGAAGAAAAAAATTTCTCTTTTGCCACATTAAGATCAATGTTGAGATATCAGATATCATTTTTTGCCAATGTGCTAACTATAAAGTGCTATTTCATTGCTGGTTTTTGTTTGTTTCTGTGTTTTTGCTTTTTTTTTTTTGGCAGTACTGGGGAAGGAACCCAGAGGTACTCTCCCACTGAAGTACAACTTCAGCCCTTTTTACTTTTTTATTTTGAGACAAGGTGTCTCTAAGTTGCTGAGGCTGGCCTTGAACTTGTGATCCTCCTGCCTCCCAATTCACTGGAATTCCAAGTGTGCACCGCTGTGCCCAGCTTCACTGCTGTTTGGTTTCTATTTTTACTAGATTATAGATATTTGGAGATGATTTAGTCCACAATTCAGGAAAGTGAACAGTTGGGTCAAGAATGTAAGGGAAAATCTCTCAGTCATGTTAAATAAAGTCTAAAGCCTCAGGTCATTCTCTGCTTGCTCCCCTATAATCATCTATAGCAGTAATAACTGCCATCTGGTGTCTTAGACCCACCCAAGACCTGAACACAAATACCCAAGGGTATACTAGGCACTCTTTCCCCAATAAAGAGCCAGATTTCAAAACAGTGTATTAGATCTTACATCATGTTGCAGAACAGAAAAGTCTTCACAATACTTATCCTTACATGAGGTATTCTGATATACTCTATATTATTTAGATTTGTCATGATCCCATTAATGGATCACAACACCCAGTTTAGAAAATACTGGCTCTCGTCTATGCTCAATTGCTTAAGGAGAAGAAAATTCTCTTTTGTTTCCACTTTTGGCTAAGGGTACCTCCCCACTCTGCAGAGTATTAACAGCAGGTATATCTAAATTGTCCTTTGCCCAAGGCTCCAGGCTCTCAGTCCTCAGTGCTAGTTTTATCTACCTTTCATATGGATGAGGTATAGAATTGTGAATGTCTGACACTCTCAGGGTAAATTTTTAAAGGCTATTTTAGCTATTTGAGGGGGGCAGTATTCGCCTTTTGTACAGCTCTGTTGTTTGATACATTGTCTTTCAGATATTAGAGATGTGTGAGCCAGTAAAAGTACATTTTGAATATACCTAGAAGCATACTTTATTTTGTAACTCATTTGAGTTCCCAAGATTTGCCATAACAAAATTAAAAAATTATTTTCATCCCCTAAGAAGTAATCAAATAATTTATTGCTTGATATTCTTACTACTGAAATAATACAGCTTCTTTGCTGTTCCAACGATTGCCTCAAATAATAGACATTTGTACTCAAAATAATCAGGTGCAGAACACTGGGATTATTTCAGATTGCTTGTATACTTCTCTGAGACCTCAACCCTTGTTTCTAACACATTTCCAATGTATCTAGTTGTGGCTAAGCTTAAAATTATGTGACATATAGGAAAAGACACTCTGATTAACATGTAAAATGTTCTTAAAACTTATTACCACTCTGCTAACTATTTTTTACTGGTTATTTTATCCTTTCCATTTTACTAAATGCAATATAAAAATATACCATGCAGCCAATTGACATCTTAAGTTCAAGTTATACACAAAGCCAGCACTGAAGGAGATTTGGGGACCTCGAGCATTACACTGTGGTGTCTTTCTAAAAGTGTGCATGCACTCAGCATGGAATGTTATGATTGGATAAGTTACAGGTTTCTAAATTTAAAAAAAAAAAAAAAAACACTGTTTTCATTCCAATCTTGTTTATGCAAAGGTTCTGAAGATTAGAACTGGCAGGTTATTTCTAACTCTTGCCTTTTCTCCCACCTTCCCTGAGGTCCTCTCACACCTGGGAGTCTACAAGTGACAACCTGCTATTTTCTGAAACTGTACAGTAGCAATTTGAATAGCAAGCACTGGGCCTGGTATAAACTGTCCAAAAAATACACTAGAAACTGTACCATGTGCGCATGAACAGGGACACTAGTTGACATCAAGAGTGTTTATAGAGAGAAAACATGCTCAATTTAATTTCAGTACAGACACTAGGGTGCAGTGGTACATGCCTGTAATCCCAGCAGCTCAGGAGGCTGAGGCAAGAAGATCCCAAGTTCAAAGCCAGCCTCAGCAAAAGTGGAACATTAAGCAACTCAGTGAAACCCTGGCTCTAAATAAAATAAAGAACAGGGCTGGAGATGTGGCTCAGTGGTTGAGTGCGTGAGTTCAATACCCAGTAACCGCCCCCCTAAAAAGGAAAAGTTTTAATCTCTTGCTTAACTCTGACTAAAATAAATTCTCTTGACTTTCCATAAGTCTAAAGTACAAAATTTCATATTCTAATGAAGTTTTCTATATAAACTATGAACTCATTACATCTCAATAAATGTGTAAGCATGCCACATTTAACAGAAAGTAATATTAATACTTGTAGAAATACTACTACTGTAAGTATCTACATCTTTATGTTGATATTCTCACATTGTGATCAACTACATCATTTCCTAGTAGTCTATTATTTTGCTCTCAGGAATATGTAAGATTTAAAGGGAGCTGGGATGTAGCTCAGTGACAAAGTGTGTGCCCTGCATTTGCAAAGCCCTTAGTTTGAGCCCAGTTCAAAAAAAAAAAATATTTAAAGGAAAATCCAAATCATTATTCCAAGTACTCATCTCAGGAACTAACTAATATTGTGGCCTTGAACAAACTAATATTGTGACCCCCCCATCGCTGGAATCCGTGAATATAACTTTATTGGGAAAAGGCTCTTTACAGGTGTGATTAGATTGAGGATTTTGTGATAAGGAGATTCCTGGAATACCCAGTGGATCCTACATGCCATCATAAGTATCCTTTTGAGAGGCAGAGGGAGATGGCACACATACAGACCAGAAGATAACGTGACAGGAGGCTGAGACTGGAGTGATGGGGACACAGCTCCAGGAATGCCAGCAGCCACTAGAAGATGGATGAGGAAAGGGACAACTTCTCTCTTAGAACATTGGGAGGGAGCACAGCACTGCTAGCACACCTTGATTTCAGCTCAGAAATATTGATTTCAAATTTCTGTCCTCCCCTGGTGTGAGAGAAAAAATTTCTGTTGTTTTGATCCAATAAGTGTGTGGTAATTTGTTGCAGCAGCCTCAGAAAATTAATACACCTTTAATCATTACCACCTCAAAAAAAACCACTGGATTTTCAAGTTAAATTAATGAATGTGGGGGACAAACACCGGAGAGAAATGATGATCCTACTTAAGTGTGCTGGGGAGTCTGAGGAGCATATTTGAAAGAAGTAGAAAAATGAAGTGTGTTTAAAGTGTGAAAACCAAGAAAATGCCCAAAGGGCAAATTTAAAGTATCTTTAAAATCTTTCAAAAATTTGTCAGTAATTTGACAAATTTACTTTCAAAAAGTAAATTTGACAAATTTACTTTCAAATTTGTCAGTAATTATGAAGAACATTAAAGCAATTCAACTCCTTTGTTCAGTAATTCCATTGCTAGGAATTGATACTAAGAAGACATGCCAAAATAAGATCAATGTTATGAAGATATGCCCAATGGCACAATATTACATATACAATCAAAAAACTAAAAACAATCTAAACATCCAAGTATAGAAGAGGCAAGTAAATCACAGTGTGTCTCTCTGGCTGAATGTCTTATATATCTATCAAAAATAATGTTTACAAAGATTTTGGAGCTAAAAGAAAAAAAAACACCCTTGTGTTATATAATATTACATGGAAAAAGCAACATATAAAGAATAAATCCATTATTGTCTTTCTTATTTTAACTGCCTAGAAAAAATACCAGAAAGACATACACAGCATTATAGCTAATTTTTTTTTCTTTCAACACTTTTAATGGTTTTACTAAAATGCACCAGATATTCCAAGAAGAGGCTATGGGGTACTATAAATGGGTCAGGCTAGCAGCTACAAATGCTCTAGTTTTCTGGGTGATTGCAAGACAGAAGAATAACATCTGACCAGCCAAAACTCCCAAATGCCTTCAAATATACCGCATTATCTACAATGCCTGAATATCTGTGAGTCACGCAGGAATAGATATTATTATCGCTTATTTACACTGGGAGGACCCAAGGCACAAGAAGGTTTGGAGTCCACTCAAGGTCATCCTACACAGCAGGAAGAACTGGGACAAAAGCCAAGCCATGTGATTCTATCCTAGAGTTTTCATCCCCCTCCCTGTGGTAATGGTGCAGCAAGGAGCCAGGCTTAGCTGGGAAGTGGGCAGCTCTTCTTATCAGCAAGCCTCAGAAAGGCAAGGTCAAAGCCCCAAATCTACTCTAACTGGCTGACATTTAAGTATGTAAAGCCCATCAGGTAAACCTGTCTCAGGCTTACCTATGATACTTTCAGATTCATGAATAAGACAAGGTACAAATCAGTCTTTTATGAATATCATTTACTACCCATAATCACAAATACTCCAAGACGTATTCAACCTTTCAAATCAGCATTCTCTATGTACTTACTTGTGATTCAATGTATTGTCTACATTAATTTATTGATCCAAGCCTCTCTTTACAATAGGATTTTAGTTTTGGCACTTAAACATTTTATAAAATATTTTAATATTCTAAAAGCCAACAATTTTCTGCAAACACTTGGTTATAGCTGTCATTTTACTTGCAGGTTCAAATAAAAAAAATAACACTCACAAAACTTTATAAGCTTAACCTAAAATATACAAAAATGTATTTTAAAAATTATGTAGTATTTTTTTCTCAAAATAATTACATTGTCATTTAGGATGCTAAAAACAATTTGGCATTTGATATTTGTAAATACATTCTAAGAAACTATTTTTCTAAGTAATTTTGAGCTCCAGAAGTTCCTAGAATTAGAATATAATTAAAGAAATTGTATAATTAAATGGTGAAGAAATGGATCATGGCCAAATTATAGCTAATTTTCAACTTTCAGGTTTAGACTCAGCAATCTCAAGGCAACAAAAAAAATCACATAAAATCACTTCTCAAATGTTAATTAAAAACTTCATTCCCTAACTTTCCTCTTTCTATACTGTAACAGATGTTTTGAAAATCAAGCCTAGATTTAACTGTCAAAAATCATGAATACTTATTCATCAGCATCCATTAATCAGAGAGACCATTCGGCATTTGGTTTTTTGGGATTGGCTTACTTCACTTA
>CM053408.1:51619703-51654017 GCA_028644305.1 Xerus rutilus
GAAGAATGTAATCTGCTTATAATTTTGTGCAAAGTTAGAAAAATTATGATTGTAACAATTTTTTTCTATTTGCCTCAACAAATGTTTTCAGTGAATAGTGTGTACAGCTTCTGATAATTTGTTTTTTTCTGTTATGTTTGCTAACATGTATTAAAATGCAACTTTTGGGAAAAAAAATAAAATAATAATAAAAAAAAAATCATGAATACTCATGGGCAATGCACACATGCGCAGACATATATATCATGAATTTGAGAAGTCACATCAACTTCAACACAGCAACAAGAGAATAAATACTTTTTCAAACCCTTAATGAAAAGTATTATTCATTTTTATCCTTTGAGTTGGTATTAGAAAAATATATTTTTTACAAATCCCCAAAGAGCTTTTAACCAGGACTACGTCATTGAATGAAAAATAAATCTCTGGAAGTAGAAAGTTTTTACTGCTATCCTGCTAGTTATATCTAAAAGGTGATACTGGTGAGAGTTGTCACAAAGAACATACTGAAAGATATATTTGTGTACCCAATAGAATGGAAGTCCAATACCAACCAAAAGCTCTCTAGAACATCCTACATATAGCCGCAAATATCCTTTCCTCTTATGATTTGTGTTTGCATAACATTTCAGCACTAAATAAAGCATACAGTACAATTACTTTTGAATATTTTAGAATGTTCACAGGATGATTGCTATAACAGAACACAAAGGAAACAAAGGCTTAGGAAAAATTACACATACTGTGTACATATAGGCCACATTTTTGATAACCCTTCAAAGACGACAGATATCACACATCTGAAACCTAAGTGTATTTATTAATAATTACTTTGAAATACCATATGTCAAATTTAACCAATGGATGCCTCTAAGAACCCAAAATCAAAATAGTTTTCCTGATTCAATTTCTTGATGCAGGATCACTTGAAATAACCTAAATATATAATTTAACAATAGAGTTGACGTGCAGCAGGCTAAAGTTTCTTCAGGAATTGATTTCTAGAATTAATGGATATGTTTGTCTAAAATCTCCATATTTGTTTAAAAAATAGAGACAAAACATTTCAATTTTCTCATAGATAATAAATCAAAGAAAATTGAGGGCAGCTACATAAACAGTTCACTGACGGCATCTGTTGTATATGACACAGTGATCTCTAATGCAGAGCATTTAGCCTATTCACCTCTTTGCTGCCATTTTTGAATAAACATGTTTTAAAGCACCATTAATCTAAGCAATGCGAGACATTTTTCTTCCAAGAACAAACACATTTTCAACTTTGGACTAACTATACAACTGTAAAACCAAGCAAAGAAAAGAATTTTGTGATTCTTGTTTACATTAAAAGTTGAACATGATACTACCAAGAATCTCCCATACAAAGGTGCATTGAGGATCTTGGGACATCTATATTCACTATTTTCTTTTCTTTTATTATTCTTCTCTATCATGGTACTTGCAGAGTAAGTTTTCTGACTAATAGAGAACTCTGAAGAAGAAATTACAAGCTTCATCATGAATTTAAAACAACTGTAAGACTCCAATAATGATGAAAGGAATTTGCTTTAATCATACAACCATTTTAAGGAATATCCTAAAATGTGAAAGAACAAAAAAGAAAAATAACTAGTGAGAACATACTCTCTCAGTATTCAGTGACCAAGATTACCATGTTTGAAGAACTGTAACAATTTTAGTTCCTTAATAATTCCAAAATAACCCAAAGTCCAATAAATAACTCTTAGAAAAATTATCAAAAGATATGTCAAGGAAAATACATATCTAGTTTTATAAATACCCTTTAAACGGTTCTTTTGGGGCCAATACACAAAATACATTGTTGTCAAAAGGAAATCTTTAAAAAGTCAATTCTTAAAATATGGGGCAAATGTGGACCAAAATCAGGAATCACAACATTGCCACAGACTATATGGAAATGTCTACATAAATGGTAACTAGGGCCTTTTCTTCCCCCACCCCCACCTGCTCCCACAATGGCTAAGTCTGTTGAGGGAAAATAGGTAGGGAAAGAAGGTATAAATGCTTTCTGTCTAAGAAAAGCTGGCCTGTGCCAATACATTGGAGAAACTGTTCAAGAACAGTTTATCTATGTGAAAACGTAACCCCTGGAATGTTGCCAAGGTCACAAAAACCGAGGGCAATCTCTGACACACAGTGAATTTCATTTGTGTATTTATTAAGAGAACCTGGACAGTGGGCTATTTTTATATTATGCAACTGTACTTCATTTCACTGTCCTTTTTATGGATTTACTAAAATATTAGCAGTACCCTGGCTCATGAGATAAATGTGATTCAAGGTGGGAGTTAGCACTGTTTTTAAGTGAAATACGAGAGCAACATTACAATTTCCAAATTCAATTTCAATAACTACGTTAACATGACAAGGTTCTCAAGAATTGCCAAAGACAACAAAAATGAACTGTTTACCTTGAGTAGCACATTTCACTGTGAGACTCAGATTTTGTACCTCAGCCCACTTTATGTTGGTATCCATTTCAGATTCTGCCACACAGCAGTAGACTCTCCACTATTCTTGCCTTGTTTGAGATTAATACCTCGCATTTACATCTTGCCTTCTACTGGTAGTTCTCAGAATACCATTTTACAAGAATGGAAAGGCACCAAGAAATTTTGCCTGAAGTCATGTTAGACTCCAGCCATAAAACGAGTGTACCCAGTTCCTGAGAACTGAATAAAGAACATTTCTTTCTCACTGATTAGAGAAATCTAATTTCAATTTCTGTTTATATGAGAAAGAATCGGCTGTTATTTATTAGCATGATACTGAAAGGCATTTCCCAAATTTATGAAATAATAAAAAATAAGAACAAGAGAAGTTTGATTTTATCTAAGAACATATGCATTTATTTCTTCTTCAGAAGCCCACACACAACATGGTGAAGAGTCCACTTCACACAAATTTCCTATTCAAATATTTAAAAGGCAATGGGGTAAAGCCTCATTAAGAAGGACTGAAATGGCCCATTACTATAGACAGAGAGAGCCTGTCCTGGGATTGACTATAAACACTAAGTGCAAAGTCTAAAGCCAAAAGAGAAAGTTGGGCTTGCAAATTTTCCTCTTTGAGAAGGTAAAAATATTTTTTCTGTCTGTGGACATTCTGACTCATTTTTCATTTTTTTATTCTAACATGTTTTAAATTCATTTATATTATAGAGGAAGACTTTTAAGCACATCACAGTTATATTTTTCTTTTGTTAAACTAGAAACCTTATATACAGAAAAAATTAAAATTATTCTCATAATCATTAATAACACTCAAAAATTACTGGAGTCCAGGGGCTGGGGTTATGGCGCAGTGGTAGCGTGCTCGCCTGGCATGCGTGAGGCACTGGGTTCGATCCTCAGCACCACATAAAAATAAAATATATTCTGTCCATCTAAAACTAAAAAATAAATGTTTAAAAAAAATTACTGGAGTCTATAGTGCTGAAATTTTTCTAACATCATTAAAACCTTAATTTTCCCACTTTACAGATGAAGAAACTGATCAGGACATAAAACCACTCATATTGAACTTTAAAGTTCATTATTCTACCCTTCCTGAACAAAAGTACAATTGTATACTATTGACAAAATGCAACAATATAAAAACTTGACTGAGTTCACTTAGTAGTTGTTAAGACTTTCAACAACCTATCTGTAGACTCCCCTTCTCCCTGAACAAATCCATGTGCATCTTTCAAGGTACAGTTTAGGAATCATGTCTTCTGTCCATGCTCATGTAATTACTTCTTTATTGAGTTATAGAATTACACTATGAGTTATGATTAAAGTTATATTTTCTTTTTGACCTCAATTCCCAGTAGCTAGTATACATTCAATAAACTCTTGTGTTTAACAAAAGCTTGTTAAGAAAGAATGCGTATGCAAATAAAACACAACAATGAGAACAGATGAAATCACATGTCCTTTAATTATGAAATTCAAGCCAAGCCTTATATTAAAGCTTCTCAAACTTTGATACACATACAAATCATGAAAATTTTATTAAAAGGTAGACTATATTCAGTAGGTCTGAGGTGGGACCTAAGATTCTGCATTTTGTAAGCACTCATTGATGACAATGGAATTGGTTACCAAAACACCTTTTTTTTGGATAGCAAGGACTTAATTTACTGGGATACGTGTACCAGGACTTGTTGAATTGTTTAAAAAGTTGTTATATTCCTCTTAGATGTTAACTTCCATTTAGACCTGGCACCAAACCACAAGTTATTAAACTTAATAACTAAGAGCAATTACATGTTTATGTGAATTTCCTTAAATGAGACAATAAGCTTTTTTGAAAAGAACCATTTTTAATGATGTTTGTATATTCAATCCCAAGAGGCAGGACAGTGCTTTATATGTAGGGGGAACTCAATTTAATATTAGTCAAGTAAATAAAAATGAAGTACTTGACAGTAAAATCTATCATTGATTTTTCTCTTTGTTAGGTCCTTGGCATGGTACCTCAATGCAGGAGAGCCAGTGTAAATAAATGCTGAATGAACAAACAAGCCATTCTTTCTCTGGAAATCATCAGGTTTTAATCGCCCCAATCAATGCCTATTTCTGGTACTTGATCACAATTCTAACAGATTTCATAAACCCTAGATATGAATGAATCTGCAATGCTGGGAGGAAGGCACAAACAACTTCTTTGATACTCTGTTTTTGAAAGTTATCTCTTTTTTCCCCCATCAACTACTACATAGGCTTTCATTCCAACATTTCCCTTTTTCTGTGCCAGAGATGAAATTCATGGCCACTACTGCTGGTTTTTTTTTATATATATTTTGTATAGTTGTGAACAGGCCTTTATATTTTTATTTTATTTTTATATGGTGCTGAGAATCGAACCCAATGCCTCATACATGCTAGGCGAGTGCTCTACCACTGAGCCACAACCCCAGCCCCACTACTGCCAAGTTTTAAGCTCACAATGACCACTATTTCAAAAACCACTAGTACCGGAAATATTATTGCTAACCATATGATAGAAGCCACTATATAACTCTTCCCATTTGCCTTTTAATTAAGACCCTTAGCTTTACATGCATAGGAATCTTACAAAACTGGGAAGAAATCAATGAAACTTTGCATTTATTCCTTAAATGTACCAGGCTTTTGTTACCTGAATCCATTTATCTTATTTGCAGAGGAATGCTTATCATAATATCTAAAGTGAGTGTGACTGTTCCATTGAACCAAGTCTTATTGCCTTATCTCTACATATTTAATAATAAAATTCAAGTGGCATGTAGACAGGGAAGTGCAAAAGGTATTAAGTTATGAAACATGTTAAGTCATCAAGTGCTTAATGTATCAAATATTAAGCACCTACTACATACATTGTGTGCCTTAGGATGGTATGAGGAATATACAGATGAATATCCTAATAAAGCTTTGAGAAAATTCAGACAACAAAATTGTACCAAAATCATAGAAAAGGATAAAAACAGTTAGATTTTAAAAGATGCAATATTTGCCCATCCCTTAAAAAACTTCTTCCCTAGACTAAGCTGTGCCCCTCTCAGATTCATATGTTAAAGCCCTAACCACCAATGTGATGGTACCTGGAGATGGACCGCTGGAGAGGTAATCAAGTTCAGATAAGGTCATGAGGGTGGGGTCATGAGAATGAGATTAGTGTCCTTTATAAGAAGAAACACCTGAGAGCATGCTCTGCTCTCAACCCTGTGAGGAAACACAAAGCAGGTGGCAATCTACAAGCTAAGAAGAAAGCCTCACCAGAACCCAACCAGTAACTTGGACTTCCAGGACTGTGAGAAAATTCATTTCTATTGTTTAAACTTCTCAGTCTGTGGTATATTGTTATATCAACCCAAGACAATTAATACAACTTCTCTTTTATATCTTTATATAAGAATTATTCTAAGGCATAATTATGTTCATGTAGTTTAAACTGTCATGAATATTTTTTATGATCTATTAAGAAGTTTAGAAGTGGATATAGTAAATAAATATTCATACTTCAGCTGCCAGTTGTTTATACAAATGCAAAAAAGAGGAGAAAAACTCTTCATGTATTTTAAAAAGTAATTCAGAAATACACTTTGGGGGTGGGGGATTTACCTCATTAGCAATAAGTGCAGACACACAGACCTTCCCCTACACAAAACCTCTTTCAGCAGCATCAGAAAGAGAATGCTTTTTGCATGTGTCACTTCTCAGGTCCAAGTCTCTAGCACGCTTCTTGTTATATGCAATTAGCTCCATGCCAAGATTTAGTACATTTCATAATAAATCCCTTGACCGCATTAACTGTAGGCTTGGCAAAGTTGGAAAGGCTCTATTCACGAAGGCAGAAAACAAGCCACAGGACTTATCCCGCAGCAAAATGCACTGCTAGATGCCAACACACTACAAATTCCAACAGCCTGCACTGCTCTCCCTTCATCGCTCCCTCTGTATTTGGGGTGGAGCAGAGGGCAGAAAAATACAACCTGCCACATGACTGTGATTAAAGAGTATATAGGGGTGAAAAAAGCTACAGATACTTGGTTTGTTTACTTCTTCTTCCTCCTAAATCTTGTTCATAGCTTAGTCCTGTGACCTAACCTCCAAACCCACTCGTCCCACAAAAAACTAAAGTCACTTATAGATGAGGGACAGAGTTTACCCTCATTGAAACAGTAATCATCTGTTGCTTGCAGGAAGACTGGGGCTCCTTCTCAGGTCTCCCGTTTGGGAACACAAAAGCCATGGTACATTATGGGGGTTCTGTCTGGGAGGGTCCTCTGAAAAGCAGCAGGAGCAACAAAAAGAGCAGACAGTACAGAACTAACTAGCAGTTCTCTGTTCAGAGCACAATTTGTTGTTTCAATGATAGCTTTTATTAAAAAAATAAAATGAAATTAAAATAAAATGAAATCAGAACTATAGCACTGCAGAGTGGAATGTGCAAGTGGTGCTACACGAACCTGGATTTTAATCTTAACTTGTATTCACTTTGCTAATTAGTGCCTCTACTTCCTCATCTGGGAAATGGACATGGAGTTTTCACAAGACTTAGAAATACTGGGCTCAGAATGCCTATCACATAATATCAATTCACTATACATATTTTAGATTCTGATGTATACGAAAATTTAATCACAATTTTTAAATCCTTACACAATTTTTGTAAAAGTC
Source organism: Xerus rutilus (assembly GCA_028644305.1). Lineage (NCBI taxonomy): Eukaryota > Metazoa > Chordata > Mammalia > Rodentia > Sciuridae > Xerus > Xerus rutilus. Next base: position 51,626,891 of record CM053408.1, read on the forward strand.
ACACAATTTAATCACAAGTAAATTTAAACAAAAATATAGGAAGATAAGGAATAAAATATCTTCATTAAAACTCGACTAAGTTATCTTTGAGATAATACATTTGGGACATCATCATTGTACAATTTATGGTAAAAATTCATTAGAAAGAAGTGGAATTTGGATGCCATACAAGAGATTTCTGATACTGATATACCAAAAGAACATTATAAGTTTCTTTTTGGTTGGGGTTCGGTTAATATACTATTTTAAAACAAGAAAACAAATAAGACTCCTGAAATCTATATCTTATTTACAAAAAAAAAATCCCACTTAATAATGTAGTACTGTGTTCCACTATGTTAATCAGCTTCTAGTCCCTGTGACAAAACACCTGAGAACAACAACTTAAAGGAGGAAACATTTATTGTGGCTCACAATCCCAGAGTTTTTAGTCCATGGTCAGTAGGCTCCGTTGCTTTTAGGCCTGTAGCAAGGCAAACACTTCATGGCAGGGGACAGGACAGAGAAAAGCTGCTTATGTCATGGCAAACCTCATGGCAGCCAAGAGGAACAGACAGAGGAAAGAGGAAGGAGGGATAGAGAAGGAGAGGACAGGGCGGGAACAAGACATATCCTTCTAGTGCACATCCCCATGACCTATTTCCTCCAAGTTGGCCCCACTTCCTACCATTTCTATCACCTCCCAATAATGCCATCAAATTATGAATCTATCAATGGTTTAGTCTAGAAAGGAGGTCAGCGCCCATGATCCGATCACCTTCCCAAAGGCCCACCTACTGCTTCACTGAGGACCTAGCATTCAACACAGGAGCCTTTGAGGGACTCCAGATCCAAATCATAACCACCACAAAATTTTAAATGTTTCAATACTGGCAAAATGTCTCAGGTTTTCAGTGTAAAAAACAATGATTTCCTTAGCAATATGGATTTTTTTTTTAGAGATAATCATTATAATACATTGAGACACATTATTAATGACTTTTCTAACAAAAGCCAATAAAGTAATTTAGTCCCAAAATGTTTGAAATTGCCACTAGCCTAAAAAATTTGGGTCAGTGAATCACTTAATTTATAAGTTCAAGAAAAATTTACATGTACCTAGGGTAATGATGTTCATCCCATTCCACCTCATTACCCTAGGTCCATGTATGACTGCACATGTGGTACAACTCTACATTGTGTACAAAGTTGTGCTCCATTTGTGTACAATGAATCAAAATGCATTCTGCTGTCATGTAGAGCTAATTAGAATAAATTTTTTAGAAAAGAAAAATTTACAGTTAGCCCTCCTCTGCATCAATCCCAGTATCCTCTCTTAACAATTTTAGACCAGTCGACTTAATCTCTCTTTGCCTTAGTTTTCCTATCTGTAAAACAATTAGTAACAGAATTGTTCTCATACAATTATTGCAAAAAATTAAATAATGTTTATCAGGCACTCAGAACAATGCCTGATACACGGAAAGTGCTCAGTATCATTATCATCACTCATGCTGTTTTTTATGAAGAATCATATAGTCCTTTAACACTGCCTATTTCTATTGCCAAAACAATGAAGGAGCTTTCTCTGTTTTCCTCTACTCTGATTTTTCAGTTGGGCTGTCTCATCTCCACTCTTGTTTTAGTCTTATATGCATATTTATTTATTTTTAAATACTCATCCTATTAGTCCCTATACTGACATTTCTCGTCATCATCTGGTTGAATTGAGCTCCTGCTCTATAGATTCCTCAGAAAGAGTAGATGAGTACAAAATTCCCAAAACTCTTGTATGTTAAATGCTGGTTTTCTAAAGCCTTGATATTTGGAGGGCAGTTTGGATATAGAATCTTGGTTCACACTATTTCACTGAGATTAACAACAACAACAATGAAACAATTCCATTGTTACGTTGCTTTGGAAGGTCGGTTTGAAAATATAATACTGGTCTCTATTTTGTCTTTGTAAATAACTTGCTCTTTTGTGCCTACTGGCCTTGAGGACTTTATCTTTATCAGTGATAAATCTCCAAGTTGATTGTATGGGACTAATTTTCCCATGGAAGCATTTTCAATGTGCAGAGACTTGGGTGTTCATGTTTTGCTTTTTCTTTTCTATTTTGAAAAGTTTTGTTTAATTAGTCTCATTCGAATTGATGTTTTCTTCTTAAAAGAGTCTAATAATACAAAAATTTTTTATTGCTTGTCTTCCATTTCATATACTTTTCTCTATGACCTATCGACATGGCTCCCCCTCTCTCAAGCCATGCAGCTGGCCTACTCATCCTTGCCGAGCAGCAGCCACAGAGTGGTGGAGAAGCAGAGTGGTGGCCTATGCAGCTTGGAGCAGGTGGCAAGTATGGCCTGTGGCTGCAGGGAACACATCACAAAAGGGCAGACCTGAGGCTCTGTGAGTCAAGGCATGTCACCTGTCACCCTTCAGTGGACAGGCCTGGTCATCAGACAGATGCCTGTTACAGAAGCCCACTCCATGCAGTGCTATAGCCTGGAACTTGGGAGCACAGACCATGGATGACCTCACCTGCCTACTTCCTGACCTATAGTGACAAAATTAAAGTGGGACAGACCTGAATTGAAGTTGGGACTCAAGAGTTGATCAATAGCATTACTACATTTACAAACCCTAATTAATATAAGTCTGGACCAACAGCAGTGACCCAAGTGCTATATAAACCCTAGACTAGCACACTCAGAGAAAACCTGTTATAGGGTCCCCTTTTGCTCTGCAAGAGTTCTGTTCCTGTTTCTATTCTTCAATAAATCCTACTCTTACACTCACTCATCCTGGTCTGTGGACTTCATTCTTCAAATTCACAAGACAAGAAGCCAGAAAGAGGAAGAAACTGACAGTGAGCTGCTGGGGTCTGCTGCAACACTGAAGGCACGCCCACCATTAAGAGCTGCAACACCTCCCTGAGGCAGAGCCTGCACCTTACACACAGACAACTACCACCAGCAGGAAGGAATGGAGTTTCATTTCAAAACTTCAGTTTCACCACTTTGTTCTTTTGTGTCATTTATAATGTCCTGGTAGTTTTCCTGTCTTTCTTTGATGCTTGTTATTAATTTTCATTTGAGTCTTCTTAGACACACTGTAATTGATCTTCATTTTTTAGATAATTTTGACTTTTCTTCCACTTGTTTTCTGAGTTACATGCACTATGTTTTTATTTCTCCTTGTTTTCTCCACTTGTTTTAGTTTTTGAATTCCCAATTAAAGGTGCTTTTCTTAAGGGCTTAATTCTGTTCAAAATACAGATGGTTTTCTCCTGCTTCCTGGTTATTTTCCAAAGTAGAAATGGTATGTTCCTCAGTGAATGTGTATGAAAATTTATTACCTCATTTCCTTCATTTGATCTGTAGGGATTATCTTCTTTTTTTTTTCATTTTGTGATATTGAGGTATTTTACAGAATTCCTCGTTTAAAGGCTCATTTACCTGCCATTCTTGCAAAGTCCTCATTCTCTAGTAGGGGCAGAAGGAGTATAAATCCTCCAAGTTTGTGGTTCTCTTGTTTTATATAATCCCAAATTAGCCCCCTTTCCTTCTTTTCCCCTTCACCATTCGTGTTACTCAGTTTTCCATTACTATAAGCAAGCATCTGAAGATAATCAATTTAAAAGGAGGAAATGTATTTTTCAATGTATTTTTAGTTGTAGATGACACAATACCTTTATTTTATTTATTTTTTATGTGGTGCTACAGATTGAACCCAGTGCCTCACACATGCTAGGCAAGTGCTCTATCACTGAGCCACAACCTCAGCCCAAAGAAACATGTCTGACTTACACTTCTGGAGGGTCCAGTCTGTAATCAACAACTCCATTGCTTTGGCACATGGTCAGGCAGCACAACATGTGAGACCATGTAGCACAGCAAGATGCTTACCTCATGGCAGCCAGGAAGCAAAAATGAAAGGAAGGGGCAGGAGTCCCACAGGACAGCCACATGGAGGACACATCATGGCCAGTGACCTAAGACCTCCCTACTAGGCCCCCCCAATCTCAATAACACTTTGCTGTGGATGGACCCTTTAACATATGTGCCTTTGCGGGACATTCCAGATCCAAACTATAGCAGCAGCTGCCAAAGAACTCTTCTTTCTTTTTATATATATTTTTTCTTCCCTAAAAGAATTTGCATTTGAAAACTACTCCATTATTAAATTTTTAGTCTGGCAATTTAAATACCTCATATTTTGAAATCTTTTCCTTATGGTCTTGATCCCAATTTGCCCAGTTTTGTGTGTATGTGTGCTTTCCCTAGTATTTCCAGATTTTGATATATGTGGCCTTTATGGTAGTCTTCCCACTCTACCTCAAGTTCCCTGGCCAGTGTTGCTCTTCCTCCTTCCATCAGTGTTTCCAGACTGTTTAAACTACAAAGCTCTACAACATGATAGAGGAGAGGAAGGAGAGTAAAGGACAGCAGGGCTCACAGGTAATCTGCAGTTGTGGTACTCTTCTCCTACCCTAGTGCTGGGGATAGAACCTGGGGCCTCACACATGCTAAACAAGTACTCTACCACTGAGCTACATCTAGAGCCCCACTCTTTATCTCTAAGTGATGCTGAGAGTGTGTTTTTACACTAAAATGTATTCCTTATAATTTTATTTCACATCATTTGGAAAAAAGATTTGGGGAGATTATTTAGTACAAACTGTCCACTGTCTTTAGCTATTTGCAAAGTATGTGGTCATTTTTTTTACATATCTTTATTTATTTATCTTTATGTGGTGCTGAGAATCAAACCCAGTGCCTCACACATGCTAGGTAAGCACTCTACCACTGAGCCACAACCCCAGCCCCTATGTGGTCATTTTTAAAAACAATTTCCATGACTTTGAAAGGAATGTGCATTTGACAATTGTGTAGTATAGAGTATAGAGCCATTATAACAAATGTAATATTTCTGTGACTCAACTCCTACATGCTCGCTGATTTGAGATCTGCTTGATCAATCAATAACAAGAAGGTTATGGTCGAAGCTACTGAAAAGGTCTACTTGTTAAGTTCTCCTTGTAATTCAGTTAATTTTAAAAATTGAAAACAAGGATTACATACATAAGTTAGAAATTGTATCCTTCAGAATGTTTTAATCCTTTAACAAAATGGAGTGACTTTTTTAATCTGTAGTAATGCTTTCTTCTTTAAAACTGTTATTTTTTATTGTGTTATATGCATACAAGCTTTCTCTTTGGTATGATTTAGTGCAGACACACACAGACACACACACATATATACAGACACATATACATAGACCATTTGGTTGGAAGACTTTTTCACTTTTTATCTTCAACCATTTGTTATATATTAGACATGACACTTATAAACAGCATAGCTAGATTTTTTAAAATTTCATTGTGACAATCTTTGTCCTTAAACTAAAAAACAGGACATTTACAAGTATTGTGATTACAGATATATCTGAGTTTATTTATAACATCTTATATAGGCTCTTTATTTTTCCAACTTCTACTAAGCTTACTTCTGTAGGGAAACTTTTGTTCCAAGTACATCCTTTCACTGTTAATGCCACATTTCCAGAGTTGTCACCAGTGCTCTGTCAGATTCCGAACTATTTTATTGTAACATTTTCATTTTGGAGGCCTCTGAAGAATTCCCTTAAGATCTTCCTAGATAAAAAAATACATTTAAAATTATATTTAATGTTAAATTGAGTTTTATATAGTTTTAAAGTCCTAGAAAAATGTTTTCTTAAATATTCATTCTACCATAATGACAAAAATAGAAGTCATGTTCCTTTCTCTATATAAGTTTAACATCTCACTCAAAAACCACAAAGGAGTCAGAAATTTTTGCTAAATGTTTTTTGTATAAGTTTATTCCTTGGTTATAAATATGTTAGCTCCAACCAAAAACTAAATATACTTTGCACTCCCTGTTTGCAGTTTTTAAAATAAATCAGAATTGAATAATGTTCAAACTCCATTCTATGCAAATCTCAAGATTACACCAATGAATTTGTAAAATACTTTTAAATATAACGATAATTTTTTTGTCAGGGAGGTGTGCTGGTGGTTGAACCTAGGGGCACTGAGCTAAGTCTCCAGCCCTTTTTATTTTGAGACAGGGTCTCACTAGCTTGCCGAAGCTGGACTTGATATTATTATTCTGCCTCAGCCTCCTGAGTCACTGGGATTACAAGTGTGTGTCACAGCACCCAGCAAATGATTTTTCTAAATGAAGAAGAAATATTTTCAATGTGCTCCTTTTCAACTAAGCCTTGTTTTTAGTGATTGGATGAAAGAGGCACTGATATCTATGTTTTGGTTATTGCTGAAAAAATAAACTACCCTAAAACTCAGCAGCTCCAAATATTAATAATGACTCGTGTGTCTGAGAGGTTCTTTGGTTTTCAGCTGGGTTCACTCAAGCATGTATGATAAGGTATAGGTTAGAAAGGTGATCTCTGATCTTGGCAAGTTCTCTTACATGTTTTTGGGTCAACTAGCTGGTGGCTGGTCTGGTTCAGCTTGCCCTAAGTAGAAGGTCTTGGTTCTGGTCTATTTGACTCCTCCACTTCCACCAGGATAGCCTGTCCTTGTTCTCGTGGCAGTGTCAGAGTTCCAAAAGAGAACAGAAATTAGCAAAGGCTCAGTTACAGGCTGAGAACTAGCACTACCTTACTTCTACCAGTGTCCTGGCCAAACCAATCACAAGGCCAGCCTAGAGGCAAGAGATGTGAGACAGCAGGGAGACTCTACCTCTTAATAGAAAGAGCTACACAGTCATATTGCAAAGACTGTACATAAAAGGAGAAGGGAAGTTTGAAAACATTTTTGGAATTGAACAGACACAATCTGTAGGTATGAAGATTACGTCTATAGTAGATATTTTATGACATGTCTTTTTATTTGTGTCTGAAAATTCCATAACACCTAAATAAAACCATATGAAATTTCTTAACTTCCCTGGGGTATCATAACTCTTACTCCATTTGATGGGATCTTCCAGTTAACTAACTTGAGGTCAATTTTTTTTTAATACAAAAGCAGACAGACTAGTAGGAAGCTAGTAAAGACTTTACTCCAAGGGTAATGGAAATCTATTAAAGTCTTTTAATTGAAAAAGTTGTATCATTAGTTTCGAATCCTTAGAGGGACATACTGACTTCAAGATGGTAGACTGAAATAGGCCAGACTGGAGGTAGAAAAAAAAATATCTTTGTAGGTTATAAGTTTTACCAATATTTTTGGGCAAATAAGATACTGTCCTAGATCAGGGTAATGACAGTGGGAATGCATAAAAGCAGACCAATTTAAGGAATGTTTAGAGTTGGAACTGACTAGACTATTAAATGTATAACACACTTCTTATATGGCAAATGTTCATATAGGTTGTGGGGACTCTACTAATGGAAGTTTTAGCTTAATGAATAACAGAGACATGAATTTTTAAAAATCACATGTTCCTTAAAGGATGACTGAAAGTCATTTACTTTATCCTATCATGAATCACAAATATATCCCATTTATTGACATTAGTTCTACAAAGAAAGTGGAATGGAGTCATATACATCTGACCTTGCCCATGTTTACTAAGGTATCATAGTTTTTCTACATTGTAAACATAAATGCCCTAAGCAGTGCAGTTACTCTTTATTTTTGTCACAATCCATACTACTCCTTATCATTTTGCCCCCACCCACCCTACTCCATCAACCCTCTGGATTAGAGAAATTTAAATTTTCAATCTCTTATTTAAGGAGACAGTCACAAATTTAAGCTTGGTATAATCATGACAATCAGAAGAAGATTACTCACAAAGGGAAAAATTCAAGCTAACTATACATCCTATATTTTGTACCTTAATTTTTCTTCTCTCTATATATTGACCAGACCTCAATAAAGAAACTTCTAGCTAGAAACTACCTTTTGAATAAGTGTATTAGATGAAATGCTTGTGAAATTTATTAAGGATTATGTAATGTTACCATAAGTAATTATATGACATTTATAATGTGACATTATATGTATAAGGATTATGTTATACTGACTATTACTATGATATTGATATGTTTATCTAATATATTAATACATATATTAGATTCTGAAATATATTCCCTTTGGATAAAAACAAATTAGATTATTAATAAGCTGCTTGTTTTACATGAACAATCTTAAATAATTTGTGAAAAAAGAGGACACATGTGAAACACACATAAATGAGCAGGTATTCGCTTGAGGAATGAGCTATCACAGCAGTACCTGATTAGTAACAAAGACAGAAAATATAACAAAGACAGTAATAAGAATACATACAATGTCAATCAATGTGATGGGATGCCAAAAAATAACCTTATTCTGTCTTGTTTCAACATAGACTCCTTTGAGATTCTAAAAGTTGCAGACCAAAAAATGTACATATATACAAAGTTGGGATATAGCTCATTGTTCACAGACACCCTCTTCCAAAAAGCTTCCTTAAACGCACAATCACCCACGGAAAGAAAATTCTCTGGGCTGGAATCCAGCTGATACTCTCCCTTACTGGTGCAATAAAGGAGGTACAGTTACATTTCAATGCTTTTGTGGGATGCCACCAGGAAGGGCAGAGGAGAAAGAACCCTGAACTGAGAACTGGGTATAGCCTGAAAACACAAGGGAACTCACGGAAGGGGAGTGTTTTAGTCAGCTTTTTCACTGCTGTGATTAAAGGATCTGACCAGAACAACTATAAAGGAGAAAAAGTTTATTTGAGGGTTTAAGGTTTCAGAAGTCTTAGTCCATAGAGGGCCGACTCCATTCCTCAGGGTTCAAGGTGAGGCTGAATATCATGGCAGGAGAGTGCAGCAGATTGAAATGGTTCACATCAAGGTCATCCAGAAGCAGAGAAAGAGACTCTACTTACCAGATGCAAATACATACACCAAAGCCACACCCCAATCCCCACCTCCTCTAGCTACACTCTACCACACCTCAGTTAATCCCATCAGGGATTAACTCCCTAATTAGTCTAAAGCTATAACCCAATCGTTTCTCCTCCAAACGTTGTTGCACTGTCTCATGTGAGCTTTCGGCGACAACACATCTAAACCATAACAGGAAGAAAGAAAAGACAAGACAGAGCAAAAACAGCTCACTGTTTTTCATATTTCTGCCTGGGGCCAGTTCTCATACTACCTATAAGAAATCTTTTTTTTCACGGTGTTGGGGATTGAACCCAGGGACCAGTGCATGCAAGACAGGCACTCTACCAAGTGAGCTATATCCCCAGCCCAACCTATAGGCAACTTTAAAGATAAAGGCAGTAGAATAATCGCACGTAACTCTGTTCATATAAGAATACGTGACCAGTGTAACTCCATATCGCATTTAATTTGTATTGCCAACAAAATCACAGCAATGATGATACTTTTAACTATGAATTCCTACATTTTATAATCATAACAGCAGACAAATGGTCTTTGAAAACCAAATTTAAGAGAAATTAGGCAAACTATCCCAATCACAATAGCCTGAAAAACAAAATATCTGGGAATCAATCTAACCAAAGAAGTGAAAAGACCTCTACAATGAAAACTACAGAACACTAAAGAAACTGAAGAAGACCTTAGAAAATGAAAAGATCTCCCATGTTCTCAGATAGGCAAAATGATCATACTACCAAAAGCTCTATACAGATTTAATGCAATTCATATCAAGGTTCCAATGACATTCTTCATAAAAATAGAAAAAGAAGTCATAAAATCCATTTGGAAAAATAAGAGGCCTAGAATAGCCAAAGCAATCCTCAGCGAGAAAAGTGAAGCAGAAAGCATCACAATACTAGGCTTTAAATTATACTACAGAGCTATAGTAACAAAAGTGGCATGGTGTTGGCAACAAAACAGATATGAAAACCAATGATACAGTATAGAAGACACAGAGAAAAACCCACATAAATACAGTTATCTCATACAAGAAAGGCACCATAAACATTGCAGAAAAGATAGCCTCTTCAACAAATGGTGCTAGGAAAACTAGAAATCAATATGTAACAAAAATGATATTAGACTCCTATGTCTCAACCTACATAAAACTCAACCCAAAGTGACTCAAGGACCTAGGCATTAATCAGAGACCTTGTGCCTACTAGAAGAAAAAGTAAGCCCAAATCTTCATTATGTTGGCTTAGGAATCAAATTCCTCAACAAAACACTGAAAGTGCAAGTAAAATCAAGAATCAATAAATGAGATAGTATCAAACTAAAAAGCTGCTTCACAGCAAAGGAAACATTCAAGAATGTGAACAGAGAGCCTACACAATGAGAGAGAATCTTTGCCACCTGCACCTCAGAGCATTAATTTCCAGGATATACAAAAACTTGAAAAAATTTAATACCAAAAAAACAAATAACCCAACCAATAACTGGGCAAAGAAACTCAACAGACACTTCACAAAAGAAGAAATACAGTCAACAACATATGAATAAAAGTTAAACATTACTAGCAACTAGATAAATGAAAATTAAAACTGCACTGAGATTTCATCTCACTCTAATCAGAATGGCAATTATCAAGAATACAAATAACAAGAAATGTTGGCAAGGATGTTGGGGGAAAGGTTCACTCATGCATTGCTGGTGGGAATGCAAATTGGTGCAACCACTCTGGAAAGCAATAGGAGATTCCCCAGAAAACTTAGAATGGAACCACTATTTCACCCAGTTATCCCACTCCTGTGTATATACCCAAAGGACTTAAAATTAGCATACTATAGTGACACGTCTACATCAATATTCATAGCAGCTCAATTCAAAATAGCTAAACTATGGAACCAACCTAGATGCCCTTCAAAGGATGAATGAATAAAGAAAATGTGGTATATATACACAATTTAATATTACTCTGCTTTAAAGTGGAACAAAATTATGGCATTTGCTGATAAATGGATGGAACTGGAGACTGTCATGCTAAGTAAAATAAGCCAATCCCCAAAAATCAAAGGCTGAATGGTCTGATATGTGGATGCTAAAACACAATAAGTTGGGGCAGGGAATAGAAATTCATTGGATTAGACAAAGGGGAATGAAGGGAAGGGAGGGAGAATGGGAATAGGAAAAGGCAGTAGAATGAATTGGACATAACTCTGTGTTCATATAAGAATATGTGACCAGTGTAACTCCATATCACATACAACCAAAAAATTCGAAATTACACTCCATGAATGTATATGTCAAAATACATTCTACTGTCATGTATAACTAAAAATAACAAAAAAATTAAATTAATTTACCTCTGCAGCATGACCATGGAGGAGATCTGAAGACCCTAAATGAAAACTACATACACCATTATCTTTCTAAATATTACAAGTCAGACTCACTAAATTCAAATCTCTACTATACCAATTCTAGCTGGATTGTTCTGGACAAGATAAATAAAATCTGTGCTTATAATTTTCCTTATTTGTAAAAATAAGACTACAAACCTTTCTCTCCATACAGAATCATCAACCAGATGAAATATGTGCCAAGGGTTTTTAACACAGTACCTGACAAGTGGAATGTAAATATAACTACCCATTATCATGGAATAGAAAGGCAAAATGGCAATTCTTCAGCAAAATATCTGTATCTCTACTCATATTGCCCACTCTGAAGCTAAGCTCCAACAAGGAAAGTAGTGTTTGTTTCCACAATAGGGCAGATATACATATATGTTTATATACCTGTTTTCCTATACCTGTTTCTATACGAAACCAAAATGTATGTGTTACAAGTATTGTTCTTATACCCAGAAACAGAGAAGACACGAATGACTATTATGTTTCACTTTGCATGCTATCAAAAAAACCCTCCTCCATGGGAAGGACACAAGTTTTTTAAAAAACTGAACAACTCACAGAAAGATGTCACACTCTTCCATTCTTCATTTGAGAAAAACTAGTGAGGAAGAGCAACTCAAGAGCCTTTTTACCAGTAGTTCCAAGCCTGACTACCCATCAAATTCACTAGACAATTTTCTAATAATAGACAATCCTGAGTCTGGAATTGAGTCAGAATCTTTCAGAGAAGGGAATCAGCATTTTCCAAAGCCTCCAAGTTTAATAATGTGCACAGCCATGGTAGGGACACCATCTTACAACAGGGAGTCACCTACCTTCCTTTTGCTTCTGCAGAATATCTCCACCTGCTTCACCAAGATGACTTTCAGATCTGAAAGCTACCTTGGTTGTCATCTAAGGTGACATTAACAGCCTTGGCCTATACAAGGCAAAATACTTGCCCAGGCCTAGACCTCAAACCCAGCTGCCATTTTTTTAAATTAATAATCGAGTCTAAGAGTAAGACTCTTAAAGAGAAAAGGTTGATTTGGGCTCTCAGTTTTAGAGCTTTCAGTCCCTGGCTAGGTAGCCCCACGACTCTGGGTCCCGGAAGAAGGCAGTACATCACAGTAGGAACATGTGGTGGAACAAACCACAATCCCCTTCAAAGGCATATCCACAAACCATCTAAGGAGTTCCCTTAAGTCTCCACACCCTAAAGGCCCACAGCACATCCCACCATCACCACCGTGGAGACCAAACCTACAACACATGGACCTTTGGGGTTCACTCATCCAAACCTCAACACCAAGCCAACGTGGTTTTAAGCACAGAGGCATAACGCAGCAGCCAAAGTGAAAACTTAGGCTTTGAAATTTTAGTTTCAGTTTTGAATGTTCCCACCACAAAGAAATGATAAATGTTTGAGGTGATATATATGCAAATTACCCTAATGTGATCATTACACCTTGTATACATATACTGACATATCACATTTTAACCCATAAATACAAACCACTATGTGTCCATTAAAATTTTTCAAATTTTTAAAAATACTTTAAAAAACAAAACAGAAATTTACCCACCAAACACAACCAAGGGGAAAACAAGATTCTACTTAAGCCCAAAAAGGAAAAAAAAAAGCAATACTCTAAACTGCATTATTTCTACAATCTTAAAATTATGCCAACATCTTTTAATGGCCATTTTTGAATAAGTAATAAAATATTTCATAAACATGGAAAAGTAACTTTGAGAACTTTATTGAGTATTTTTTAAATGATTTAGAGTATAAAGGGCTGAGGTTGTGGCTCAGTGGTAAAATGCTTCCTAACACACACATGAGGCGCTGGGTTTGATCCTTAGCACCATATAAAAATAAAAATAAATAAAATAAAGGTATTGTGTTCATCTACAACTAAAACAATGTTTAAAAAATGATTTGAGTATAAAAAAGTTTAAGATTTTACTGTAGTAAATTAAAGTCAAATACATTAAAAAAATGTAACTTTTATTCTTCCTATATTTTCTCATTGGTTATTAGAAAAGATATGAGAAAAATAAAGTACACCCTCCCATGATTATTGTGAACCAGTTCACCCCGCAATGTTCACATGGAACAAGTGTCAATCAATCCTTTCCTGACCTTTTCTTGCTTATTTCCTTCTTAATGAAAGTGGACTGGCTCAACCTCACTGAGGTACCTGGGGAAAAATTCTTATTCACTTTTTGGGTTGCATTAAGATTTCCTTTATTCTCTAAATACTAAAATCAGATCAAGCAACCACTCTAATCTGACTCATGAATTCGTCGACATTCAGATTCTCAAGAACTGTTCAGGTATTATTCATTGTTCTTTTACTGTCCCATATGGCAGAAATGTTTGTTCACTGTAGAGGTAGTGGTTGAAAACTGAGATTTAGGTCTGAAACCATTTAAAGCCTTCTTAGTCCTCCCTCTATTAGAGTTATGGTTCAGTGTGCTGCCACCATGGTTGCAAAATGAACAAAAACAAGGGAGCATGCTTCTATTAGAGATTGTTACAGAAAACAGTAAAAGTGTAATAATTAAACAATTACTGGCATCCTGAGCCTTTACATAGTACAATGTAGAACAAGTCTGACAATGACATGGCCCTCATGTGAAGGTTTTCAACCCTCTTTGGTCTCCTAGACTTTCTACTGAAAAGAATTTCCAAGCAATGTCCTGCTTCTATAGCTCGCCGTGGTGTAAACATGAACAGCTTCACTCCTACCAGTATTTGATCATGTTCCCAGATATTTCGTTTTCTAAGAAATATGCAGTGACTTCTTTTCATAGAAATTGCAATTGATCTTGTGATCTTCATCAAACATTCACAGAAATACAAAATGAATAATTCCCAAAGCCTTTTTTAAGAAAATTATACAATATGTTCAATTTCTAACCAAAAGATGAAAAATACATACTAGCTTATTTAATATTACCTTCACCTTTCATTATAACAATTTGAATCTAAAAAAAAACATGGAAAGAACTGTGGAGATTAAATAGTCAATACATTGTAACTCTCACAAAAATTATCATTTGGAGCGGGGGTGGGGGACACCAGTGATTGAACCCAGGGGCACTTAACCACTGAGCCACATCCCCAGCCTTTTTCTAATTTTGATTTTGACACAGGGTCTTGCTGAATTGCTTAGGGCCTTGCTAAGTTGCTGGAGCTGGCTTTGAACTCGCAATCCTCTGATCTCAGCCTCCCAGGCCACTGGGATTACAGGTGTGTTCCACTGCACCTAAATATTTTTATACATTTTTTTATTGAAATAAACTAAGTGATCAAAATTTAAGAGCTATTTCTGAAATATAGAAGTTTACCTAAAAGTAAAATTTGACAAAAAGTGTACATTTGTAGCTCAAGCCATGAGTTGATGTATGATAAATGCAGGATCTTCTGCTACAGTCACTGCTCAAATCCTAGAACAGATTTTCAGGACAGCATGACAGTGAAGAGCAGCAGGTATCAACTTAATTCCAGCCCTACCCCTTACTACCATGTAACCTGAGGCAAGTTTCTTAACCTTCTCATGTATCAATTTTTAACTTCTTTAAACTGGGAATGGTAACAAAACTGTCTTTACAGGTGTGTTGTGGGAAACATGTGTAAAGCTTTCTTTACAGTGCTTCAACAACTGTAGCACTCTATAGAAAATACCTACACCACAGGGACAGAATGGTTAGAAGAATGGCTCCAAGTGAACAGTCACCAATGAATACCTTCTCAAAGATGACCCTGGAGTCCATACAACCCATTACACATTTTCCTTGAAAGTCAATGAAGCCAACTAGAATGATCAGCATATAAAGGGTAACAGATTGGATTTGCTTAAAAACAGCATAATTTCCTAATCTAATTTGTATTAACCTGAAAATGTTATCAGAATGATATTGTCAATATTTGAGCAAGGTTATTACTAAGTGTGTAAATGTTTGAGGAACAGGCTAAGTGTGTAAGCCAACATTTCAAATGAAAGCCACAAGTTACTTGCTCATTATACAGCAAATCCACATCCACTCTGTCATGTTGATTTACACCTACTTCTTATCTTCTGTGTTCTTAGTGATAATTAAAGGAACAATTGTGCATTCTATTCATTGCATAAATACATTATCTTTCTTTAGATTTCAGCATGTCACAAAGTCAAAATGTCAAAGCATAATAATGATGCCTACCAAACATCCCAATCTCCTAAATAATTTCTATGACTTTACCTTTATCAGCAAGGCATGAAATGACCTTCTCTTCTTTTCACATCTAAGAAAGAGTAGGCTGAACTCCACCTTGTCAACAAAGAGGAAAAAAATTATTTGTTTTAATCTATTGACTTGAGGAAAATCTAAATTATCACTTAGCAGTTGAAATGCAGAAATAATGGTATATAAAATTGAACTGAAAAATATACATATATCATAGCACCTTAAAGTTCTCATTTTTGAGCTCCAAACTTATAAATAAGAGAACAGAAACTATCCAATATAATAAAAACAATCTATTTTGTTAAACAGATACCATATTAAGTTTCTCTAGCAGGTTTCTAAAAGCAAATACCAAGTCTAAGCAGAGGTGTCACTTTGGAGATTTATTTAATACAAGAATTTTATTCAAATAAAAGAATAGCCATAGATTTTGGGAGTAAATATATAAACTAGATGTTAATCTAAAATATTTTTCTCACGCAATTTACTGAAATATAGAAAGCAAAAAAATATGCACATCAGATTTCTATAGCCCTGTGTTAATATTCACATCACCAATACCCTATTTCAGTAAATTATATAAACCATAATTCAATCTTAATTAGGTATGAAATATATTTTTCTGTATTTTTTAAAATATAAGCCAGGAAGTAGAATGAAGACTAAAAGCAGTATGCCTATGTGGTAACGCTGATGTCAAAAATAAGATTATAAGTATATGGGGCTGGGGTTGTAGCTCAGTGGTCGAGTGCTTGCCTCATATGCGTGAGGCACTGGGTTCGATCCTCTGCACCACATAAAAATAAATAAAATAAAGATATTGTGTCCTTCTACAACTAAAAAAATGTAAAAAAAGATTATAAGTATTAACACTCTCCATTCTGTTGCTTTTAGGTGAAGTTGTCAAACAAATTAATACCTGTATTAAACTACTAAAGTGAAATAACATTCATATAACATTAAAGCAATACAAAATCCATTGCATATATAGTTGAAAATGACCAAAAGATCTTGTCAGAAAACAACTGCACTTAATCCAAAGTCAGAAAAGACTTTAGATTCACGAACAGAACATTTTAATAACTTAAAAAACAAAAGTCTGTATAATTATGATAAATATGAAATTAATAGATTTGCTCTAATTACCCTGTGTTGTAAAGAACACTAGAATTTAAGAGAACTGGAATGTCAAAGTGCACTGATGACAGATGGCACAGCCAACACAGGTCGCAGCACACCACGAGAGCATCAACTGAAACGCTTCCCTACAGGGGTGTGTGGCGGGAAAGGCCTACAGGAGACAGACACTTAGAAATGTGGTCTTGACACATAGGAAACACTTGATAAGTAAGTAGGATCGATGAATTAATAAATGTATCTCATCCTGGCCTTAGATAAGTTACTGAACCTCCTGTGTGTTTCAATTTTCTTATCTGTAAAGTCATGATATTTTGAGAAAAGGTGCAACACTTAATGACAACATGATAATGTTACCACCAGGATGACTAATGCACTGTATTAGATAATTTTTAACATCTAGTTTACGTCAAAATTTACTTATTCATTAAAAAATAAAATATTGAGTGCTTACTATGCAAGGAATTTTGGTTTTGAGATCATGATCCAAACAAAACTTTCAAAAAGCAGAATATTATTTTATTTCCTATCCTTTCATAACAATCTCTTTTTCAAACAGGGACTACTCAAGGCTCTCAGAATTCAGAAATAATTCTCATTTTCACTATGAGAAACTAGCAATCTTCTCCAAACCGAAGAGAAGAGAGAGTATGCAACTTAGACCCAGGCCCCAAATCTCTTCCAGACATGTTCCTATCAACTTAGACTCATAAGAGCATGAGAGTTTGGATTACCAGCCAAAATTTGATGTCAATCAAATCTGAAGGACAGCAGGACTGATAAACTCTTAGGCCAAAGACTATGTGAACCCAGGATCTTTTCAGGGTAGACAATCTCCTGAGGTCACAGTACTCACTATAAGCTCTCAGTTTGCAGAGATGACCCCTTGCTCCCAAATGATAATATACCTCAACCCCCAAGGGAGAAAATGATCACAGTTCTAGGATTGATGTGAGGTCAAAAAGCAATACAATTGCCAGGCATGATGGTGCATGTCTACAATCCCAGCGGTTTGCAAGGTTACAGCAGAAGGATCACAAGTTCAAAGCCAGCCTCATAACTTACTGAGGCTCTAAGTAATTTAGTGAGACCCTGTCTCTAAATAAAATATAAAAAGGGCTAGGGATACGGGGCTGCAGTTGTAGTTCAATGGTAGAGTACCTGCCTAGCATGTGTGAAGCCCTGGGTTTGATCCTTACCACCACATAAAAATAAAATAAAGGTACTATGTTCATCTATAACTAAAAAAATATTTTTAAAAAAGGGGGTTAATGGGGATGTGGCTCAGTGGTTGAGTGCCCTGGGTTCAATCCCCAGTACAAAAAAAAAACCCCACAATTTCTATGGAAATTTCTAGGACCATATCATAAAAGAACATATATCCTATAGGACCCATGCTGGTGCAAAATCAGGAATTAAAAATATATATAATTCAGGGGACTTCAAATCACTAAAAATCTGGATTTGATATTAGCTTTGCTATTAGCTAATGATGAATAGCACCATCAGTACACAATCTGAGTATAAGAGTACACAATTCACAAACCTCCTTAAGTTAGGATATTTTAAAATCTGCAGTATTCTCTTCAGTTAGAGTAATCAGAGCAAAATGAAATAAAATACTGTACTCATGTTTCCTCTCATTCATCAGGACTTTGGTAAATGCTGAACAACACATTCTTTATGCAGTAAGACTTTTTCTTATTCTTAGAATCTAGATCACAAATCAAAAAAAAAAGAAGCTTATCTGAAATAGCTTAAGCAGTCAAGTAAGTTTAACTCCTATGCCAGTTTTTATCATCTTACTTCAAGGAGTTTTGAAAACTCTAAATCTCTAAGGGTTCTATTTTTTGTCATGACAAGATTGCTGACATTGCAGTTTGCTTAATTTGCTTATTTTTAATGAAAATTCGTTTTCACTACTCAGCTGTATTTCATTAATTCCATTACATATGAAGTATGGATTTTATATGATTTAACTTCCCTGGAAGATCCAGCTGAGCACTTACTTGGCCCTTCACCCAAGAATCAAACTCACAAATTCAGTGCAAAAGTGGCCTGGAACATTAATTTATCTGCTATTTTCTAAGTACCTATTGTGAGCCAGACATTGCAATAAGCCCAGGAGACAAACATTAATAAGCTATATATGGTATTTTTGTTTAAAATTCTCCAAATAGCCAAAACAATTTTGAAAAAAGAAGAACAAAGATAAAGAATTCACACTTTCTGATTTCAAAACACATTAAAGCTCTAGTAAGGGCTGGGATTGTAGCTCCGGGGTAGAGCGCTTGCCTCGCATGCATGAGGCCCTGGGTTCGATCCTTAGCACCACATACAAAGCAATAAAATAAAGACATTGTGTCTATCTACAACTAAAAAAAAATTTTTTAAATGATTTAAAAAAAAAATCTCTAGTAATCAAAACAGTGTGGTACTGGCATAAACACAGACGTAGAGACCAAGGGAACAGAGACCACAAAAATAAGCTCTTTTTTCTAACATCAAAGAATCTTCCACAAGGAAAATAAAACTATACAATGTGGAAAGGACAATCTCTTCAATAAATGGTTTTGGGAAAAGTGGGTGACCACTTGCAAAGAAGGAAGTTTGACCCTACCTAACACCACATACAAAAATGAACCGAAAATAGACTGATGACTTAAAGGTAAGATCTAACATAATAAGAATCCAAGAAGGAAACACTGGGGAAAAGATTTATGACATAAAATTTGACAAGTATTTCTTGAATATGACACCAAAAGTACAGGCAACAAAAGCAAAATTAGACATATAAGATGGGACCACACTAACCTTCATCCACAGCATGAAAGCCAAGCTATGAAATACGAGAAAATATCTCCAAATTATATATCAAAGTGGCGTATAAAGAATTACAATCCAAGAAATAACTTGATTTAAAAATGAGCAAAGAACACTTGTACACATGTCTCTACAGATGCTATACAAATGGCCTACAACCATACGAAAAGATGCTCCATATCTCTAATTGCTATAAGTCAGAACTTAAGTGTCCCATGCAAGCCTGTGAGTTAAAGGCTGTATCTCCAGGGTGGTGCTATTGGAACTGTTAGAACCTTTGAGAGGAAGGGCCCATGTGGAAGGTCCATAGGCCACTGGGAGCTTGCCCCCAAAGGGAATTAAGGGACACTAGCCCTTTCTCCTTCCTTTTTCATTGCCTGGCTCATGAGGTGACTGGTTTTGCTCCACCACATGATTCTCACCTTATAATGTGCTACTGCCTCGTCGTCACACACCCAAATCAATAGAACCAACTGATCATGGACTGGATATCCAAAACTGTGACCCAAAATAAGCCTTTCCTCTTCATAAGTTCACTGTTTGGATATCTTGTTGTAGTGATGGAAAGCCAACCAACTAATCATTACAGAAATGCAAATAAAAGGCCACGATGAGATACCACCTTACATCCAATTATGACACCTATATCAAAAAAAGAGGACTGGGATTGTAATTCAGTGGTAGAGCAAGGAGTTAAATTGTAAGAAGGCCTGAGTCTGATTCCTACCACCACACACACAAAAAAAATGGGGGAACTGGGGCTATAGCTCAGTGGCAGAGTGCTTGCCTAGCATGTGTGAGGCACTGGGTTTAATCCTTAACACCACATAAAAATAAACAAATAAAACAGAGGCATGCTGTCCATCTACAATTACAAAAAGAAATTTTTAAAAAAGAAAAAATAATTTTTTTAAATACCAAAGAATATGAAGAAATCAGAAACCTTGTACACTATTGGTAGAAATGTAAAATAGTACAGACACTATAAAAAATTATATGGTAGTTCCTCAAAAAGTTGAAAACAGAATTAGCATATGATCTAGCAATCTCTCTTCTAGATATATATCCCAGATTTCAAAGAACAATGTCCAAGAATTGAAAGCAAGACCTTGTTGATATATTTTCACAGCCATGTTCATGGCAGTATTGTCCAAAAAAATCGAAGTGGACATAACCCGAATTCCCAGGAAGGATGAATAGAGAAATAAAACATAGTAATAAACAATAGAATATTATTACTTGGTTTTAAAAAAAGGAAATCTAGTCACATCGTACTACTGAAATAAACCAGTCATAAAAAGATAAATACTGTATAATTATACATTTATGATACATCTAAAGTAGTCAAATTCAAAGAATAAGAAAGAAGAAAGGTGGCTGACAGGGCCTGGGGGTGGGGATGGGAAAAGAGCAGCTGTGTTTTAATGTGTACAGAGTTTCAGGTTCGCAAGATCAAAAAGTTCTGGAGATCTACTGCACAGCAATGTGACTATTCTTATTACTATTGAACTATACACTTTAAAATGGTTAAGATGATAAATATTGTTATGTGTTTTCTGCCATTAAAGGTGATAAGGCATAAGTAACATACAGGAAGTTATAAAGTGAGAATTCATAGCCTCCAAGTAGAGATAAAATTTAGAAATGCAGGGTAGAAAGTTCAGGTAGAAGATTCTATCTACAAAAGTCATTTGGAGGAAAATAGCAAAAGTTTAAGCTAACAGGCAAATAACAGAAGTGTGGCCCAGATAAAACTGGAATAGCAGGTTGAGGTTCACTGCATAAGATGGTCAGTACTCAAGGGAGAGTCTCTGAAGTGACAAAACAAGCAAAGCTCTGACCAGGCAGACCAGAACAGGGAGAGAAAGAAGTCAAGAACATCTGCTACAAGATTGCTCAATAGTGACCCAAGAAGTGAGCATTAAGGCAAAAAAATTCAGGAGGAGTATTTCTAGATACAGTCCAGGAGCACATGAGGGTGGCCTGGGACCCCTTAAGCAACCTCATCAGCTGGATTTCTCATAAATGAAGACATGTCCTGGAAAACCTTTCAAGTCCAGTGTAAACTTTTACTATCCTTGAACTATATTAAACTGAAATCTCTTCTCTCTAAACTTCTTAGAAGCAGATTGTCTCTGACATCCTACACATTTGAAGATCGGGTTTAATGCTTACAGAGAGCATCATATGATTGGGGAATTGATGGCCATCTTTTACTGATGAAAGTTTATGTGGAGATATGCTAGATACTTGAAATTATTAATAAAAGATAAATCTAAAATATCACAAAAATCCAGTAGATTCAATTCATACTATTTATGAAAGATAAAGGAAAAATGTCTAACACCCCATCTCAGTTAAAAAATTCATATACCACTACTTTAGCCCAAAGACAGAATTTGAACTTTAATATTTCAAACAAGTAATTGAAACCATATAACTAAATATGAAACATTGATATGGAAATTATAAACTATATTGCTCCTGAGTTTAGAAAAATAATATTGAAAAATGTTTTCATACTTTTAGAGAGTATTTAAAATTACTATTTAGACCTAAGAGTTCTGTCGACAAATATTTAAATTTACTTAAATTATCATGTTTATTAAATCTCAAACCCTATTCTAGAACTTTGCCTTCAGAGCTACTGGAAGCTAAAAGATTTTTAAAATGCCCTTGTCAGGTCACAGAGGCTGCCACAGAGCCAGTAAGAGAAAGCAGACCTCTCTGCCAGGATGTCAATTACCCAGCCCCTGGGCACTTGCTCACAGAGCGCCACAGCTTAAAATCATTATGAAGATAGCATTAAGACAATTAAACAAATTACTTGGAATCAAGAGTACTTAAAATCTATTCCTAACTTCAATAAAAGGTACCACAAGACAACCTCAGAAATTAAGGTAAATTACAGAAAAGTGTTACAACATGAGTAAGCATTCATTTGTTTTCCTCTTGCAATTTAAAATTTTTTGTGCATTCTAGAATCAGAGCTTGGGGTATTTCAGCAATACATACAAACTAAGGAAGGCCCAAAAGTATTTCAGTAATGCAGGAACACTCAAAATAGTTTGTGTATATAGGTAGTAAATAAAGTTCAAAATTGTTGGCTATTCAGTATCTTTACTGAAGCAATCAATACTTTTTTATATGTGCTTACTTTGGACTATTTTTTTAAATAATGAAATGTTAAAGATCCTACTTTTTTATTTTTATGCAAGATCCTCTTGCATAAAATTATAAGTAATAGAGTTAATTATTAAAATCTGGAGACCAGAACAGCCTGAAAAAGACCAAGGTAAATTTATTGTATTTTTCTTTAAAAAAAAAAATCCATGGAATACAGAGGCAGAGAGGACATAAATTCCTTTCTCTTTTAGTAAAGATTTGGGGTGGGGGGCATGTGAGCACTTTGTAAATCAAGAAACATGATACAGACAAAATATTAGCAACCTTGAAGGAGTAAAATATTTATATATAAAATTATGAAGTGAATGTAAAGCCTTAAAATAGCACAAGGAATTAACAACAGCTCCAAGTTCCAAACATGTCCGTATTTTTACCATATCAAGACTAATAACTTGCTTCACAGAGGATGTTACCCATTAGCTAGTTAATCCTCATAAGATGCACATAATACCTTACATGTTTAAAAAACCAGCAGCAGCAGAAGCAGAGCAATGAAGAGTCAGGTCTTTGAACCAGACAATTCCTGTGTACCAATTTCTCTCTTTGTTTAAAAGCTGTTTGATCTTGGGCTAGCTGCTTAACTTCCCTAAGTCTTGGATACATCATCAGTAAAACGGGGACAATGCCCAAGATAACACATATGGAACATTTAATACCTCAGAGTGGGGGGGATCAAAATCCTATTTACATATGAGTCTGAAACTTAGTAAACAACAGGGCGCACACCTAAGCTCTGGGGGTACTCAACTCCTTGTCTAAAGCTATTTCCACAGCTCAAATTTGCATTTCAAGAGCCTACCACAAGACACCTTCCCATGCTGATATGGGAAATCCCAAACCCAGACTCACATTAACCTTTGTGTCATCTTTGCTTCCAAAATGAGGACAGAGTCCAACACTACACTGAATAATACTGGAGCAATTATTTCATGGTGCTAAGAGTATAATTTGTGCCAGAAGACTATTAAATCCACAGATATTGCAAAAGTCTCATTGTAATCAAAACTTTTAGGCTGACTCTAACATACACAAGAGAAGTCAAATTAAATGATGGAACACTAAATCATTTCTTATTATTCCCAATTCTCCATTCCCAAAGGTATAATGAAATAAGCAAAATGACTTAGGAAAATAACATCTAAGGATACTCTTATTCCAAACCTTGCACTGATAACTTAAATTTTACAGTTTCTATTATAGCAGTCATTCCATCACACAGCAAACAGAATAACCAAGTAAAGATGTTCTCTACCACAAGTGTTAAAACTGCAGATTCTTTTTAACTGAAACATTTCAAAGAAATCTTGGCTGGAAACAAAGAAGGGAAAATTAATTCACTGAGACCTGTTAACAGTAAGACACTCCACAGACAGTGATGAACCAGCGTGTGACTGCAAGGGCCCTCGAAAGCCAAAATTACTCTTCAAGACTTCATTCCAAGCTTAGTGGAAAGAAAATCACAGAACAAACCCAAATATGGCACTACATTCACATTGCAAGAACCCACATAATATGGATTTTTAGATAGATCAGGGTTTATTAAAATAGATTTTTAAAAGACTGTTTAGGAAACTAAGATCAATTTTTCCTTGAAACCTAAATTTCTTTGAAATTTCTTCTCTAAATTTTATGGACTACACAGACCTCAGCCCCATCAAGCTTGCTAAATATTCCTTGAAAGTACTATTAATCATTTATTCAATCTGAAAGATATTTGTCATGCTGCATATAAATATTGACCAGACCTCAAAGGGCAAAGTGGTGTTCCTGCTCCTTAAAACCATTCATCTGCACATCTGTAGAAAAAGAATAAAGGCTAGGCCTATATTCTATACATGGAATAAAAGAATAAAGGCTAGGCCTATATTCTATACATGGAACATCAATCATTTTATAAAAACTAAATTTTTATAGGAACTATTTATATGACCTCAGAAAAAATAAAATGTTATTAACTATGAAAAGTATATATACTTAGAAATAGACATTTTATTTTATAATGAATAGGAGTATTTCAAAGTCAAGCAGGTCTTTGGGGCCCTATATATACAGATGAACAATTTTCTAATACAGTAAAACCTTAAAGAAGAAAAATACATGCAATCTGGTAAAGTATAGCCCATATGCAAAACTGAATATTGAAGATACATGCTATCTAAATAGCATAAATTTACACAAAGCAGGTCAGACTAACAGGCTGGCCATATATACTATAAAGTCTATGTATGATCATTTAAGAAGAGGCTCAAAGAGAAAAAGAGAACTACCACATGTGGTCTGGAAGAAATTTTAGCATCACAGGAAAAAAGTTTCTTCTATGCTAAGTAATACAGAGGAAAAAATGCTGAACAAAAAAATGTATAATTATTTTAATATATAATGATTGTAGATCTTAACAGATCAGGGAGGGGCTGGGATTGTGGCTCAGTGGCAGAGTACTTGCCTAGCATGTGTGAAGCACCAGGTTTGAGTCTCAATACCACATATAAATAAATAAAATCCATTGACAACTAAAAATATATTTAAAAAAAAAAAAAAGACCAGGGAGGTTTCATTTTTTACAATACAGAAAGAGTAAAATTGCCCAATTCCTCCTTTTAAAAGTATATGTGTGGTGTGGTGTGGTGTGTGTGTGTGTGTGTGTGTGTGTGTGTATAAGGTGGTAATAATTTAGACAAAGTGCAGAGTTTTTATTTTTTAAAAAGGTATTTTAGAGAGGCTGGGATTGTAGCTCAGTGGTAGAGCGCATGCTACACATGCATGAGTCACTGGTTTCCACCCTCAGCACCACATAAAAATAAATAAAATAAAGATGTTGTGTCCATCTACAACTATTAAAAAAATTACATAAAAGGTATTTTAGAGAAATTTAAGATATAGTGCTTGATTTTTTAACCCTGTTCAAAGTACTCTAACATCTTCTGAATGATGACTCTGGATATGTGTACCACCGTGCAAACCAACAGTGCTGCACAAGAAGTTAGAGGTTACAGAAGAAATTACAGTGGGACATTCAGTCTTTCCTGCCACAGTCTACCAATTTGGGAATCTGAGATGAAATATGTTACAATGTGATTTGGTGGACAATAAATCCTCATCTTCCTATCTAATACCTTTGGTTAATAAGACAAATGCATTCACACAAATTCAAATATTTTCATGTTCCAAGGATCTTTTCACCCTGCTTCTTTTCATGATACCAAAGGTCGGCTTTGGCCTACCCTTTGCCTACCATAGCCTTTCCCTCAGATCTAACCGTCAAAGTCCTGCTTATCTTCCAACACTGGAAATAAAAGACACTTCTTGGCCCTATCCAAGAGAATGTGATCCCATTTAATCTCCCCAAAACTAACTCTAGTGACAATGGGGGCTCCCCCATTTTTTGCTGAATTAAGGAAGCGAACTGTGATTCTTTAATTTACAGCTAAAACTAATTTTCAATGATAATTATTTAAATCATAAATAGTTATTAAGGAGTATGTCAATCACATTTTGAAATTTCTGAGAAGTCATGTTCTCCCAAGGGTTCACAAATCAATATTTCAATTCCAGAAAAATAATTTATGCAACCCAGGAAAACTCTATAAATTTTTTCTTTTTATTTTCAGGTTAAATAAAATGAAAAAGAGAACAAAAATAACAAAGATGACCCAAATTAGAGAGGCAGGCAAAAAAAGAAAAAATACTAAACTGAGGTACTCTAGGTGAAAACAGATGGTACTGAACTGGTATTCCTGTGATAGGAATAAAAAGGAGAGAAAGAATCCAGAATTAAGATACTGCATGCAGCAAGATCTATGCCTCAATTTCTGGTTTAATTGTGTATCTGGTGATATCATTCACAAGGATGCCATTAATAGGTGATAATGTAAAGGGAACAAGCTTTATGAGACTGATAATGAATTTAAAATTCGATACACTTAAATGCAGAAGTCCATAGAACCAAAAAACAGACTTCAGCCTTTTAATAAGAGTCAAGTAGGAGACCTGCTATACACTCATCTTTTTGGAGGCAAGCTTGTAAATGGAGGGTCTATCTAGAGAAGAGAAAATTCTGCTAGAGCGAAAGACAAAGTGGTTTCTCAGAAGTTCACAGAACATAAATATTTAGGAAGCAGGAAGAAGAGCCAAAGAGAAAGCAAAGTCATGTAAGTAAGAAGAGGGGAAGTAAGAAAATGTAAACGGAAGACATCATTCATTTAACTAATATTTACTGTGTGTTCAATATGGGGCTCCATTTGGTAGAGAGGAGGCACATGGTCGAAATAAGAGTCCACAGGATCTGGCAAGTTAGTGGACATTAGTGACTTGGTGAAAGCATCTCCAGCCAGAGACTACAGTGAAATAAATAATGAATGGGTGGTAAGGAACACAGTGTTCTTCCAGAGGGAGAGTGGGAGCAGCAGTTAGAGGCTGACATTGGACCAGGGAAGGGTTTTGCTAAGGGCAAAAGGATTTTTTTTTTTTTTTTAATT
>CM053408.1:51670228-51695945 GCA_028644305.1 Xerus rutilus
ACAGAAAAAAACAAATTATCAGAAGCTGTACACACTATTCACTGAAAACATTTGTTGAGGCAAATAGAAAAAAATTGTTACAATCATAATTTTTCTAACTTTGCACAAAATTATAAGCAGATTACATTCTTCATATTAAACATCTTTATATGCACTTTCAATGAACAGTATATATATATATATATATATTTTTTTTTTTTTTATATATATTTTTATATCCCATACATCTGGCTTGGCTGGCTGGCTGGCCCGAGAGAAAGAAAAGTGAGAAAGGAAGTTAGAGGAATTATAGATAAGTACTCTATTAGAAGAAACGGGAGACCTTTTCTTTTCTTTTTTTTTTTTGGTACTGGAGATTAAACTCAGGGGCACTCAACCACTGAGACACATCCTCAGCCCTATTTTGTGTTTTATGTACAGACAGGGTCTCACTGAGTTGCTTAGCGCCTTGCGGTTGCTGAGGCTGGCTTTGAAGGGAGACCTTTTCTGAATGTCTGTGTTATCTAGCAATTTGCAGCCACAATCCACCTCTGAGGAGTCACCACGGGAACAGCACTATAATGCAGAGCAACTGCTAGAGTCGGAAAAACCTGGGTGTAAATTCTGGGTCTGCTACTTAGTAGTTATGTGGAACTAAGCAAGATAATTAATCTCTCTATGGTTCCAATTTCTCTGCTGTAAAATAAAGATATCAGTAATGCTTGTTTCATCAGATGGCTACTGGGCATAAAAAAATGAGAGAAGTCAGATAATAATAACTGTCAAATGAGTGCTCTATAAATGCTATCATCTCCCACATATTTTAAAATAAAACATTCTCAATATGAACTAGAATTCAGCTCAAAAAAGATGAAAGTAGCTTTTTGGTAATCACCCATAATCTTTTGTTAACAACTGATCATTTGCTTTGTGGCTCAGTGGTAGAGCGCTTGCCTCGCATGCATGAGGCACCGTGTTCAACTCTCAGCACCACATAAAAACAAATAAATAAAATAGAGATGTTGTGTCCATCTACAGCTAAAAAATTATTTAAAAAAAAAAAAGTTCACTTCTACACCTAGATTGTTATAGTTCACATGTATAATATGTCACAGGCATATTCTGAGATTAAGGAAAGCAAATCCTTTGTTCTTCTCATATTTAAGAGTAGGAAAATTTGACTAGACTACTGGGAATGAGTGGGGGATACTACTTATGCTTAGAAGACCCTAAGCTTAAACGCTTAACCTACAGCAAAAGTTGTCAATGGGATCATCCAGAATTGACCTTTTGAATATAAGTTACCACATTTTGGGTTTGCATAGTGACTATAAAGTACTTTTCGTGGGCTGACAATAGGCTTTCTTTATTAACTGCATTATATCGGAGGGTCCCACATAATTCTGCACTAACTGTATTAATAATTTCTGTATTAACTGCATTACATTGGAGGGTCAATCACAACTTTTGAATAAGTTGTTAGAGACTCATAAGAGAAAAAAATATGTTTTATGCTTATCAAAGTCTAAACTTTTATTCCATTAAGATTATTAATATACACTCAATTTTCCAAGAAGATAATAATTATGTAAATATTACTCATTTGTGAGTCACTGATAGAACAAATGTTTTTTAGCCTCCATGTAGCTATGTTGTTCATAATGATGCTAAACATACACACACACGTCTAGCTACCCTACTCCTAGTGCAGTCATGCCCACACATTTCCATAGTAAAATTTATATTATTTTTGAAAATGTGTTAAATGTTTTTACAAAAAATAACTTTCATGCAACTTTTACTTTATATTATACCAGGAATACAGTAGAGTATTATGTCAACTTTTTATCATTTCAAGATACTAGTGTTGTTATAAATGCATTTTGGGGTTTAAAGGAATAGAGTGCTAGCAAGAATAGAGGAGCTTCATAGTATTCCTCAAATAAATGAAGGCAGCCCAGAGGGAATGCAAATAACTTAATTACTTTCCTTCAATTATAGATAGAAGAAAAAAATTGTAACTATAACTTGCAGTAAGAAGAATTTAGGTTAGGCATTTAGAACACCATCTCAAAGAAAAAGACTACAAATCACAAGAATGAGCAATTTCTAATTGACATTTATATGCCATTTAAGAATGAGATATGCAAAATTTCTTAAAAATTAAATAAACTGTAAATTGGGGCAATTCTATAACTGTTCATTAAATGTTCAAAATTTCAAAATGCCAGGTTCATTCACATTCTTCAGTAAGAGTTGTAGTGCATTTACAATGATTTTGAGAAACAGGATGGAGTGTGAAATATATTCTGTGTACTGAGGCTTGATGTTGGCATGTGCTGCTAGTCTAACCTTGACTTTTTCCTCCTACCCCCAAAAAACAGAAAAAAGGAGAGAAAAACACTGGCTCAGTAAAGCTTAGTTTGAATATCTCTTAACCCAAGTACAATAAAAGTGACTTGATTTTAAATACATGAATCTAGCATTACCCATTCATCACATTAAGGATAATATAAGCAACAAAATAATATATACAGAGTCTGTGTGTATATCGTGGAAATACCATAAAAACTACTTCAGTCATCAAAAATGTTAATGTGGGAGAAAAAGTAGCTCGAACTTTGATACACATTGTAAATAAAGTTCAGTTAAGTAATTAGTGTTCTTAGCTTTCCAAATGTATATAGTTATTCAATAAATTACAATTTCTGGAAGCAGCAGTCTCACATATCTGCCAGTTCTATAGGTCAAGCTTTGAACTGGCATGAGTCCTAAGGGAACTTCTTATTTTTATGCCATAAACTCCATGTTATAAAAATTTAGGAAATTAAATAATAATTTTTGAATAATAAATATCTGGTCATTATTAACAAGTCAGAAACATACTACTTAAAAAAAATCAGTATTTTTGACCAGGACAGTACAATCAGTGGTACCAATCTGGATTTGCAGTTCCCTAGGAACCTGGGAACTCCAGATTGGGGACTGTGAATACACAATATATTAGGTTCTAAAAACAAAATATGGCTAATAAGAGCAAACCAATTTTTCACAAACTGACTTTGGATTTTAAACCTCCTAATATTTCTTTGTCTAAATCCTGGAATTTTTCCTGTATCTGAAATTCCACACACACATGGTCTCCATATCCCCTAAAGAAATGCCCTTTCCAGATGAGTTCCTAAGAACAGAACTATGTTTCTTCGAAGTCAGCAAGCTATTTATAAAATCTACAGTAGCCCCCAAGGGAAGATCAATTGGCAAGTATAAAATAACTTTACATATAGTCTAGTAGTTGCTCTGCTTTTGTTGAGGATAAGACAATAATAATCAAAAAGTAAAGAACATGGAATGTGATAATTTTAATATGGGTGTTTGCCATTAGGACAAGAAAATGCTACTGATAAATTTTCATGACCCTGTAAAATATTTGAATCCCCTACTGAACTGGCAAGCATGTAAATGGAAAGAAACCGATAATTTCATTGCCATGACTGCCAATTTTAACTAGGAAAAGCAACACTTGAAATGTAATAATATCTTAGTTTTAAGATTAAAATATGGCTTTACAACTTATATAGGTTCTTTTATATATAAATGGTTGATATTGAATATATGATAAAATTTCTATCATTGCTTAAAATTAAACATAAAGTTCCATAAGTATGTGCATAATACATTTTTTCTTATATATATATGACTTAATTGAATAACTTTCCTTCTAAATATCCATTTAAACCCACATATTATATTCAAAATGCTATTCACCTGATGTGGCCAGTAAACATCTAAAGAAAAATGAAGGTTGGCCATAAAGAACCAGGACAGCCATGCCAGTATCCCAGCTAAATACTGTACCTCATCCATCCACAGTAAACATACTCATTTTGTATTTGTAAGAAACACTAATTACACCAGATAGAAATAGGTAAGAGGGGGAAATATTTTCACCTTCAGCATGAGATACCTTAATGATATCTATCTTACTCCATCTTTTCCACTATACCTGACCTGAATTCCTTGGGTGCTCACCTTCCTGCAACAAACACTGATAACGTACTATGGGCCAGACATTGTGCCAGGAATTGGGTATGAGAAGATGTACAGAACAAGGTCCTCATACAGAGTTTACAGGCAGGTTTATAACATAGTTTGAGTGAATGAAATATTTGTGCATATGTATGTGTGTGTACATGTAAGTTTGTATTTTATTTGTGTACTGCTTATTAAGTGCCAAGTGCCAATATAACAGCTTTACAATTACCTCAATTAGACTCATTTGTTTGCATAAATACACACAGAATTCAAATACTCATTCAATAAATAGAAACTAACAATTGTTACAATCTGAATATGAGATGTACCTCAAAAGTTCATGAGACAATGTTCAGAGGTACAGTGATTAGATTATGAGAGCTGTGACCTAAACAATGGATTGATCCATTTGAAGGGTTAATAACTTGAAAGGACCACTCTAATGGGTAGTAACTGTAGGCAGGTATGGCTGGAGGAAGGAGATCTCTAGGGACATGCCTTTATTTTTACCCCTTGGTATCTTATCCCTCCATTTGCTGGCTGCCATGAGCTAAAAGCCTTTCTCCCCCACATCCTTTTGCCATGATGGTCTCCCTCATCTTGAGCCCAGAGCAATGACCATGGACAGAGACCTCTGAAACTTTGAGTCCAAATAAACTTCCTCCTCTACGTTGTTCTTGTCAGGTATCTTGGTCACAACTACAAAAAGCTGACCAAAGCAGAAAGGAACAGAATAAATATTACAAGATAAAATTAGTAACCATATAAATTAGAGAATGTATTCAAAGAATATCAGTTACTAGAATGGGGAAAACCAATTAATCTAATTATAATAATTTCATTTCAAGGATAGAAAGACGCGTTTCAATACTAAAAGTGAATACTTTCCCAAACTAAATTCTATTGCCATTGAACTCTATTTGCCATTGAACTCTATTATTTTAAGATAGATGGTGTCCATACTGCTGTTCTGAAAATTTTTAAATCAGAAGTATATTTTTAACCAAGTGATTCAAAGACATTTTAAGTTAACCACATTTTTAAATTCTGAAGTCTAGCAAGTTATAAACAATTCAAAATTATCTTCTCCATCAGACATTCATGGAAATCAGTAAACTGGTTTCACAGTCAATCTCTATTTTTCTTATCAAAATGACTTAAATTTGGAAATCTGGCACACATCCATTTATGAGAATGTTAACTTTCAAGGCCTGAACTTTACACTCTACTGGAGCTTATAAAATACTTATCAACCCTATAAAGATCTTCCCTTCACCAGCAGGAAGACAACACATTCTCTGACTTAGACAAAAGTCTATGAATTTCCACCTGAAATAGAAGCATGTCTATTTATCTAATAAACATTTTTGAGCAGCTTCTATAAATAGTTCACATTTAAAGAGTACATTCCAGTCATTCCACTGGCCACACCTAGTCAAGTAAAGGCTATTTATTGCCCCTCAGGAAGATAGAATAAATGCAAGCATGTTCAAAGGAAGGAAGGAAAGTAACCATGGAGAAAGAGCATTAAAATACAAGAGCAATCTGAGATGTCTGTTTACAGTAAAATAGGCGGGAATGTTGGGTATGAGGCTAAACTCCAGGTAGTGAAGACTGGCCTTGGGCAGGAGAGGTGCACTCAGAGATACCTGAGGCAGGGGTCAAACTTAAAAACTAAAGTTGTCCAACAGATTCACGCAAGAATGAAGGACAGCATTTGGATCAGAAAAAGATTGTCTTATTTTTATGAACCACTAACTGAAATTTAGCACCTCTTTTAATTATGAATATAGGTAACAAGTCACAGAACTGTTTACCAATGCTGCTGACCTTGTCACCAGTAGAAATCACAATTTCATATCATATCTCAGCTGTTAGTTATTTTAAAATATTATTTACATTACTACTTTGGAATTAAGTCAGTCATGAGACCTGTCACTAGTTTGTTTTAACACATAATAAAGACTCATACATCACAATTACACTTTTTATATTTTGACAGCTATATTTCATTGATTGGTTTCTTTCATAATGCCATTAATTTTTTTTTCATTTAATAACTCTCTTAAGGAGATAGCCCCTAGGTTTTCCTAGACAGCCAAAGGGATCCATGGCACAAAAAAGGAAGAGTCCAGCTTTGAAGCATGAGAGAAAAAATTAAATAAGTAAGGCAAGAAGGATTATGTTGAAATCTCCTTCCATGATCTCAATTCTTTGACCATGGAAGTCTGCTGCACAAGAACCTGTGTTCATGGTGCTATAGGAGACCGAAGGAATGTCACCAACAAGAACTAACAGGAAGGGAAGAGAGACATCAGAGGGCTACCTTCTACGTGTTGTAGGTTTTATCTGAAGGGTTGGAATAAATTGAGTCAGAATATAAGACATCTTGGGACAAGTACCAGCTGTTCTAAAAATCTACTGATGGCTAGTTTTTCACTT
The DNA here is from genome assembly GCA_028644305.1 of Xerus rutilus. Lineage (NCBI taxonomy): Eukaryota > Metazoa > Chordata > Mammalia > Rodentia > Sciuridae > Xerus > Xerus rutilus. The sequence continues at coordinate 51,676,685 of CM053408.1, forward strand.
TATTTGTAAAAGTGCCTTCTCTCCTAGCCCTTTGTTACCTCTCATTTCCACACCTTTCACTCCTCTGTTTAAGACAGCTCACAAAAATTGACACAAAAAGTACACACACACACACACAAAACAACTTCAAACACACACAAAAAAAACAACTTCAGGGCTGAGGTTGTGGCTCAGTGGCAGAGCGCTTGCCTCGCACGTGTGAAGCACTGGGTTCGATCCTCAGCACCACATAAAAATAAGTAAAACAAAAATAAAGATACTATGTCCATGTATAACTAAAAAATTTTAAAAAAAAAAAAAACTTCAATTATACCTATCATACCTAATTGCCAACCTACATCTGTGTCCATAAACAGATATTTTCCTCCTAACTAGACAATCTGTGCACGGTAGACCACCCCTCATTTCCCCTTTTGGTACTAGTTCCCATCTCCTCCATCCAACATGAGCCCAGCAGTGCAGCAGTTCCCCCTTTCTCATGCACTCTACCAGATCATTACCATGCTGTACTTAATTTGATTTTAAAAAAGGAAATGAAAACAAAAGTTTCTCTTGACCTCATCTTGCTGAAATTTAAACAAGATTGAACTGGAGTTATCAATTTCTCCTCCTTGAAATACTTTTATCACATGGCAAGGAGGTCAGTATGCCTGGAGTAGAATGCTCCAAGAGGAAAGTAGTAAGACACAGGTGATTCCTCCTCATCTACTCAATTCCAAACCATGGAGTGCTCTGAGCTCAGTCTTCATATTTCTCTTCTATCTGCACTTACTTCCTAAATGGATTTCATTCAGTCTGGTGGCTTGAGGTAACTTATATACTAATAAAACCCAAATTCTAATCTCCAGCCAGGCTCCTCCCTAACTCCAGCCTCACAATCCATTTTAACTGACATCTCAATGTGTGTAAAAATGAACCCACATCTTCACCTCTCAATCTCATATCCCCTAAGTGGTAACTGCATCTCTTGATATGGAAAAATCCTTGGAATTATTCTTCATGCCTCTCTCACTCATCATCCACTTCCAATTCAAATCCTTTCTGTTTATCTCTGAAATATAACCTGAATTTTACCTTTCTCATCAGCTCCACGTCTGCACCAGGGGTCCACCTGAGATGCTTCAGTAGTCTCTAGCCAGTCTAGCTTCTTCTACCCTTAGTCTTAACATTCCTCCCCATGAAGCAGCCAGAATGAGCTCTATAAAGTCAATAACAACTCCTGTTGTTCATTTGGTTCAAACATTCCAGAGAGTTTCTAAATCACTAAAAATAAGACTAAAGTTCTTCCAACTGCCTACAAGACCAAACATGATCTAGTTGCCTGCTTCCTCTCTGAAGTCATTATTTTCCTCTTAGATCATACCACTCTAGGTATACTGTGGCTGGTCTTCAAGCATATCACCACATGCTGCCATGGTCATCTGCATTTGTTCATTCTGCTAGGATGGTCTTTCCACAGTACAAAATACACTGTATTCCACTCCTAATACATGAAAATCACTGCAGTGATTGATTCTTCATAATAATTTTTTTCCTTTTTATACTTCTTTGAAAAGTATCCCAGTTGGACACTTTGGGGAATTATAAAAAATTATTATACATAACAGTTCAATGAATTTTAATTCCCCTCCTAAAAATGGCCTTCAAAGAGTCGATGAAAGAGCTTAGTTGAAAGTTTCCCTTTTTCTAATTCCTAACAGAATCTTAAGATTATCACAGGCTAGAATTGCATTTATTTACCTACACTTCAACTTTATTAAACAAGGTATTTTTCATGCTTGCTTCCACAGCAATTTGCAGTACACTTTTTCTTTTAATATTTTTTTTTAGTTGTAGAAGGACACAATATCTTTATTTATTTATTTTTATGTGGTGCTGAGGATCGAACCCAGTGCCTCACACATGCGAGGCAAGCGCTCTACCACTGAGCTACAATCCTAGCCCTGCAGTATACTTTTTAACATTCTTGATAATTTAACAAAGATTAACTTGGAATCCTGGGGGCGAGGGGGAAATTCTTCCAAATTCCTCCCCTATGTATCTTGATCCTCTGTTAAACCAAAATAATAACACTTACTGACTTAATATTTCTTCTTAAAGGATTACATGTGAATAAGACTAGATACTAATATTCATACTTATACCTAGACAGAATTTTAATTAAAAAACAGTCCTGCATAGTTTAAACATAAGATATAGAAACTTCAGATTATGAATAAATCCAATAGGAGTTGCTCTAAGGTTTCAAAGTGATTTTTCTTAAAATAAAAATTTCCTTGGTTTCACATTTTCTAACACAACAATTTGTTTCCAACTGTCTTAAAAATTCAGCAATTGATACTGAACTGAAATTATTTTTAAAATATAAATTTAACCTAAAAAATAACTTCATACAACTCTTTCTCAACTGTTCTTTAAATTATGTAATTAAATCCTCTATGAAATATGTCTTGTGATATATTATTTTACAAAATTCTAATTATCAACATTTTTAGTTATTTTATTCATTTTGCAGATTTATCAAGGCATAATTTACATACAATAATTGTACAGATACAAAGTATATAATTTGAGAAGTTTTGACATATGTATACACCCATGACCATCAGTACAATAAATGTAATGAACATATCCATCCCTACACCAAGTATTTCCTCATGATTCTTTGTGATCCCCCCCATTCATAACTGGTCAACAACCCAACAGTCTACTAATTATACAATCTATGCAATTTGTAGGCCAGTCTGGAATTGATGAATGTTTCTACTCACTGTGGGTTGTACTTCCTTACTTCTTTACATGCCTGGGAATTCTGTTGTTTTAACCAGACATTAACTTAGATGCAGAATATTTGATGAACTACTAAAAGTAGTCCTGGGCCTCATTCTGTGATTCAATTAAGTTATTTAGAACCACTTAGATCCTTTCAACTTTTCTTTTTTCTTTTTCATTTAATTTTATTGGTTCTTAGTTATATATGACAGTAGAATCCATTTTGAAAAAATTATACAAACAGAGGATATACCTTTATTCTAATTAGGACCCCATTCTTGTGGGTGGGCACAATGGTAGGATTCACTTAGGTATTTTCATATATTTACATAGGAAAATTATGTTAGATTTATTCTGTTGTCTTTCCTATTCCTATTCCCCTTCCTTCCTTTCATTCTCCATTGTCTAATCTACTGAACTTCTCTTCTTCCCCTCCCCCAGTTTACTGTGGTTTAGCTTCCACATATAATTTTTTATCATTCTTACTGTTAACATTCTATTTGGCTCACTTTAGTTGGAAACAGCAGAAATCTTACACAAAACAAAACCAGAACGAGCAGCACCAGTATTAATGTAATTACTCCTCCTCTTTCCTATGGATTTTCCTTGGAAAAGGACACAGGTGAAGACAAGGCTGCTATGTTCTGGCTCACTATTATCCTCTCAGTCACATTCATCAATCTTACCAATTTGCGATACTGATTAGTGAAAAACATGACTCACTGAGAATTATCCAGCGATCAATATGAAACTGATTTGGAAACCAGACCCACTAGTTCTTTCTTTTTTCAATAAGTCTTTCTTCCCCAGAGCAAGATCCTGTATCAAATTAGACTGCCTATGTCCCAGACTATGTGAAATGCAGAGGAAACAACAGCAGAGGTGGACAGACATGGTCTTCTGCATCAAGCTCCATCACATAACACATATCCCTCTGGCACAGAGATGGGCTCATGTGGGGAGATTTGAGTCCTCCCACTTTTTCCCAGATTGTGTAATCTTAAGCAGAGAAGGGGACAGAAGGTAACTCATCTACTTGTTATCTACCAAATACCCAGGTGAACAGGAAACTGGCTCCAATCCTAAAGCCTCAGTGTTCAACCTTCCCCTTGAACCATTATGAACCTTCCCAATCAATCCATTTTCCTTAAGATTAATTTTGTTTCTTATGTCTATCATAGAGGGAGTTTGGGTTGGTGAAGGGCCAGCAAAGAGCAAGCCACATTGGAAGAAGAGTCAAAGTACACAGTCCATACTAAAAACATGATTCAAAATAGAAAGGTTATGTTGTTAGGAATTTTGGGTTTGGGTTTTTTTTTAAGCCTTTTTGTGTGGATGACAAGAACATGATCTACTCTTAGCAAATTTCAAGTATGCAATACATTATTCTTATTAACTTTAGTCATCATGCTGTTGATCTAGAGAACTTAAAACTGAAAGTTTGAACCCTTTGACCAATATCTCCCCATTTTCCCCAGCCCCGATAAACACCATCCTACTCTTTATTTCTCTAAATCTGACTTTAAAGTACATTTACATTTACCATTTCTCTTAAGTTTCTGGTTTAGTACTGCAGCCCCAGCTCATCCTTACCATTCCTACAAAACAAGAAATGCCTTATTGAACTGACTGGAGCATGGTGTAACTACTCCAAGTAAAAGTGGTACAGGGGAGTTGCATCTCAATGAGAGAAGAGGAAATGTTCTAAAGTCTTCCATTGGTTGATACTTACCAAAACAAAAAACAAACAAAAATCCATTCCCACACCTCTTCTGAATGGAGTAGTGTTTCCAAAAATCATTTCTAAAAGTTTCCAATTTAATCTGCCATTGACTGGACTAAATATACAAAACAATGACCAAAGGATAAATATTAAAACTCACTATCCTGATTATCTAAAATAAACTTCTCTAAAAATGCTGCATTTTATGGCCAACGTAACGACAAGGATAAAAGAATGCCAGCTCCATTATGTTGTTATGTTATCGCTGAAGAATGGAACCCTTACCATTCATTTGAAGTTAGACACCTGAAAGGAACTTGGGCAGAAGAAACACATCAAAGACCCAGCGAAGCATGACTTCAAAAGGCACTGCACAGATGTGCTTCTGGGAAACAGCCCACTCTAATGCCAAAGCTCAAACGCAGGCTGGTCGTTCACCTTCCAAATGGGAAAGCCCAAGAACAGTATCACCACAAGTCGTGTTGATGATATATTCCCATAGATTTATCTGGCAGAGGTTCACTTCTCATTAACAGAATAAACAGGAATACACAGTGCACAGTTAAGGTCAGGGATCTCAGAGTCAGATTGCCTAGGTTCTCCAGGAGCTATTTAGTAGATAAGTGACTTTGGGCAAGTTATGTAATTGGATCTTGATTTTTCAGGTTGTTTTTAAAGTATTAAATGTGAATATGAACACGAAACAGTGCTGAAAGATAGTTAATTTCTATTCCTGCTTAAAAGTAACTTAAGTTTTGCTTTAGGTCCACATCTCATGCGACATCTGGGTATCAGAGTAAATGAATAACTATTTTCTAAAATCAGTGTGTATATATGTAAGATTAAAATATCATTAGATTTAAAAGGTATTAAACAGTACTGTGAGGTATTTTATTAATGAAGATAAATAGATTTATTTGCTTTTAACTACTTTTCATCTATAATTACCTCAGAGGAAACCGGGGGTTAAGAGTTCAATTCTAGTTTTAAATTGTCCCACAGCACAATTACAGCTCCTAAACACATTCTCAGACTAAATTTAATGACCTTGGGTACAAAGCACATTAAAAAATAAAGTATCCTCAGATGGTTTTACTGTGGCTATTAATATCTAAGAACTGGGTAACTACGACTACATAGAGTTATAAATAAAAGTGAATTATAGATAACTCACCCTTAAAGTGGGCAATATTTATGAAAATCAGTTTTCTAGAAACTATGTATGATATAGTATTTCAGTGTTCAATGTATTTTAAACATCAAATGTATATTTAAACAATCAGGTAGGTTAAGATTATGTAAGACTTAATCACACTAGCCTCCTGGTACCAAGTAATGACTGAAATCATGGGTTAAGTAACAGCTTTGTACCATTCATTTTACTCAAATATTTAAAAGGAATTCTTGACTTAGACTAAAGTATATTCTAGAATATTTTTTAAATTATAATTAATATTCAAAATAAAACAGGAGATGTCAAAAAGCAAAAGATGTTATTTCAGGCTACTTGTCTAAAGCCCTGAGTGGTGTTCATTCTCCCTCCCCTTGGTACTGTGGAGAACTTCCACAGTATCATCTCCACCTTCCTAACAAGCCCTTTCTCCCTCAGGGGCAGAATCATCCAAGGAATCTAACACCATTCCAGGCCCCATCAACAGAGTTTTCAATCTAGCTGACGATGATCTGACCAAGTCTCAGTATCCTCGCCTCCCTAGACTTCCTGGCCCAAAGCACCTGGCTCTTGCTATGTATAACACAGAAAGAAAATGTGAAGCAAAGAGGTCTTCCTGCATGGGGAGGAACAATCATGCAGCAGGACAGAGAAAAGATGACCTCAGAAAACCAGCTGGACCTTGCAGGCATCCTGAGCCTCTGGACCAAATCTTGTCTGACCTACTACTGCTGCACTTTCCGATTTTGTAAGTCCGTGCATTTCTTTAAGAGTTTGAGAAGTGTTTTCTGAAGTGTCACAGATATTTTTGAGAAAAATGTTTTTTAAAAAATGGCTTGAGGCAAGGAGCAAAGATATTTTTATCTACAGATCTTTTCTATGACTCAAGTGAATGCAGCTCTCTCTTCGCATACCATCCTTCCTCCTCTCCCCCACTACTTCTTCATGCTTGACATCAAGAATTCCCATCAATCGACATCCATCTCTTTCTATAGGAATTAGCTTAAAACGTCCACGACCTTCTCTGTGTCAAGTTAACCTCGCATCCCCCTACCAAAATCCAAACGAAATGACCACTCTCTTTTGGTGACATTTCTTGTCAACTGTATAGCCCTCTGAGTCACTGGTCATCTCCTAGTGTGAATTAATGTTATTATCAACAATGAAAATTGAATACAATAAGAATTCTATTGTTTTATGAACAACATGGATTTTTAAGAAATGTTCATCTTTCCTCAGAAGCTGTATTTGTAAACACATTTTAAAGTTTTTGTAGACTTATAAAGCCTACACTGAGACACAAATCCTCCCTTATATCAGTCTTCCACTCCCCCTTACGTTTCAAAGAAAAGTTCTCCTTTCTCTAATCAAGACCAAGCTCTCCACCTATACCTCCCCAGTGAGTCTCCTATATTCTGAATTTTTTTTCATTCTTCTGAATCTCCCTTTACAGCTTAAAGCATTAAGTCTCTTCTTTAATAATTTTTTTAAAAAACATCCATATGACAATCTATCCCAATTCCCATTCAATTTTTCTGTTTGGATAAAACAGATTATTAAAACCAATGTCATCTTATTTTTAAATTTATATAATGTATCTACTAAAATTTTAAATCACAAATGTGACTTGTATCATATTTCTGTTGCACAGCTCTGGTGCAATTTCTCTTTCCCGGATCCCTGGCAAGACCCAGACACACATCTCCTCAGTGGCCCTGCTGTCAGAACCGCTGCTTCCTCCTCCTCTTCCAAGGCTGGGTTCAGATGCCCCTCATCCACAAAGCCCTGCTCCACCTGCCTTCCTCCCCCAACCTCTTGTCCCTGTAGAACTGTCTGCTTCCACTCTTTGAGACACTATACAATTTACTGATTTTTACCACAGCACCCATAAAACTTGACTGCAGAGAAGCCTTTAAGTTAGACTTTTTAATAAAGCAATTTACAAATTTGTAGATATGTTTAGCAGTGTTTATTTTTATAACAAAATTTTTTACACAGAAAACAATCAACTATTCTCAAAAAGCCTTGCTCAATAATAGCCTTATCCAAGTAACAGAGAGCAGAGGACCTGGACAGGTGCTGGTCTTTTGCCCACCCGTCCAAAATGAGGAATCACAAAAAGCATGATGCCACATTTTTGCGATGCACCCTGCCTTAGGATTCTACAATGCCACGAATATTCCTAAATAATCTAACATTCACACTTCACCTAAAAATGCAATCATAAAGGCATTCTTGTTTTTTCAGACAGAAAAAGAAAATCCAAAATGCACTATTATGTATAAATATTGCCTTTCAGGTGTCAGTTTCTTCCACGCCAAATGTGCCTTGTCTCTGGTTTTTTTTTTTTTTTTTTTTTTTTGGTACCGGGGATTGAACTCAAGAGTACTCCACCACTGAGCCACATCCCCAGCACTATTCTGTGTTTTATGTAGAGACAGGGTCTCACTGAGTTGCCTGTTGCTGAGGCTGGCTTTGAACTCGCGATTCTCCTGTCTCAGCCTCCCTAAGTGCTGGGATTACAGGCTTGAGCCACCGCGCCTGGCTATGCCTCTGATTTTAAAAGCTGAGTATGAAGATGCTTTTCTAGCCATTAGAACAGTTTCACCGTGAAATGAGTACTAAATCACTTTCTGTATTTGAAAAAAAAATGTGCACCTGCTAATTATTATGTTGTTCATATCAGGGAGAAAAAATGGCATAAGTTAGAATTTTAAAAACATCATCATTACATTTGTGGTTTTTAAGAAAAAAAGGTTAAGCACTTTGGCAGTTAAGCTGGTGGGATAGTCGGTCAGAGTACCTGAGGTAGATTTAGCTCTGCAACTTTAGGCAAGTTATATATCCCCTCACGGTTACTAATTTTTTTGAGGATCAAATAATTACGGTGATAAAGGATTTTAGAAAGTGCTTAGCACAAAGCAAAGGGTAAAATACTATCCAAAAATAGCAATAAACCAAGTCAAGATACAAATTGAGGGGCTGGGATTGTAGCTCAGCGGTAGAGCGCTTGCCTCACATGCGTGAGGCCCTGGGTTCGATCCTCAGCACCATGTACAAAGCAATAAAATAAAGAATTTATTTTAAAAAAAAAAGATACAAATTGATTAAAATACTTCCAAATGATCACACATGCCTATTTTCCTATACATAAGCTGCTTAAAAAATTAAAATGACCAACAACTTACAAGAAGCAATCAATATAAATACTTGAAAAAATCTAATGAATGGTCTTGAAGTAAATAAAAAGATGTTGAACCACTTCCATAACAAGAGAAATGAAAAATAAAATATCAAGCAGATATTTTTTTCTTTACCAGCTTTGCTAAAATTTAAGTTTCATAACATTCAAGGTAAGCATACAGGGTACAAGAAATCAGGCACTCCTACCCATCATGTATGGGCATGGAAATGGTACACACTCACGTACCCTCTGTCCTGTGGAAATGTTCTCACAGACCTATCCATTCATGTCTACAAATAGGAAACAGCTGGAAAAAAACAAATTCCACTGTATCCACCCTGCAACTGTATGCAACATTTAAAAGAAAGATGAAGCTTTATATGTAATAAGAAAGACTACCAAGTACAGTAAGTAAAAGCTAGATGTAGAATTGAATACAGATACTCTAGCATGTGTTTAAACACAAGAATTCTACACATACAGGCTACATCTAAATAGATAACAAAAACCTGGTGCCAGCAATTATCTCTGGGAAGAGCATGTGAGCAGATGGGAAGCAGGAAGGGAGAGCTTACTCTTGCAGCTTTTGAATGGCATAGCATGTACCTAAAAAACCTATTTACCCAGTAAAACTGAGTAAACACCTTTTATTCTGGTTGCACAGAGCTTGTATCAAAGCATATTTGCATGCTAAAACACCACATGTAGGTGAGGTATTATTAAAATCATGTTCTTCAGCTCATCTAGCAATCATTTTCTTTAGGCAGCTTACAAGGAAGACTTCCCACAAAGATTAGAATACCAAAACAACAACAACAAAAAATACCCATTACTGAAAACTACAGATATTCCATCACTATCATTACCAGATTAACTACCATCAGTAGGAAATAGGATGGATCCTACGTAGCTGGTGATTTCACTTTTGAATAAAAATTAGCATGGTCATAAGAGAATCTTTAAATAATTGAGTTTAACAAAACTTATAGTTAATATTTTCAACATAAATTTGGGCCTAAAATATATTATTGCATCTTTCAAGCCACATTTATTAACAAAAATGTGTTTTAGCATGCAAACATGCTTTGATACAAGCTCTGTGCAACCAGAATAAAAGGTGTTTACTCAGTTTTACTGGGTAAATATGACAGTTTTAAAATGCCTTGCCAATTGATACAATTTATTGCAATCCTGACCACTTGTTAACTTTACTATAAGGTCATTCAATTCATAAACAGCATTCCTTTAAGAAAATAATTTCAAACAAAATGTTAACATGAATGACTTTGTAGTTGAAGATTTATATGCATAGTGTTATCAAAAAGGTGAATAAATCATGTCTTACAGTTTTTGAACTGCTGTAAAGATAATCCACACTGTTCTATGGAAAATTAAATCACCCTATAACCATCAACACAACCAACAATGACTCAATCAACAGTCTGCATGTCTGTTTTTATTTTGCCATAGTAGGATTGAAACCAGGGGTAATCTACCACTAAGCTACATCAACAGTCCTTTTGGAGAGTTTGTTTTTCCTATTAAAAAAAAAAAATACATATTTTTAGTTGCAGATGGACACAATACCTTTTATTTATTCTTTTATTTTATGTGATGCTTTGGATCAAACCAAGTGACTCACACATGCTAGGCAAGCATTCTACCACTGAGCCACAATCTCAGCCCATGTTGTTTTCCTATTTTGAGGCAGGGTCTTACCAAGGGGCCCACACTGACCTTGAACAACTATTGTAAGTAGCTGGGATTACAGACATGCATCACTATATCCAGTTGTATAAAGGGCCCACAGATGGCAAAAGTTAATGTGTGTCAAATACTCCATAATGAAAAGACTGCTCTCTACAAAAAAAAAATTTTTTTTTTTTTTTAAAAAAGCACCAACTAGAAGGTCATGGTGGTGCACACCTGTAATCCCACTGCTCCAGAGGCTGAGGCAGGAGGATCATGAGTTCAAAGTCAGCCTCAGCAAAAGCGAGGCACTAAGCAACTCAGTGAGACTTTGCCTCTAAATAAAATACAAAACAGGGCTGAGGATGTGGCTCAGCGGTTGAGTGCCCCCGAGTTCAATCCCCAGTACAAAAAAAAAAAAAAAAAAAGCACAAGCTGCACAATATTCAGATTCCTCTGAAATTTTCCTGATAAACTCATTTTTTTTTTCCAGTTGTCAATGGACCCTTACTTATTTATATGCACTGCTGAGAATTGAACTCCGTGCCTCACACATACTAGGCAAGCGCTCTACAATTAACTGAGCTACACAGCCCAATTGACTCATTGTAAAAAACTGGATTCCATCAGTGAGGAAAGCCCATAGCCTTTATTACTCAGCACTGCTTTTTCCCTCTCAGAGTAAGATAGGGAAAGCTGCTACTGCTTGTGCTGGTGACGCTGAACTTGCTGTGCTGGATAACCAGTGATCCAGAAAGTGTAAAACACTCCCATTCTGGTGAACCATTTTATTGGTTCTGGTTCATAAGGCTCTAACTATAGAATTCCATTTTCTACGCCAACCCTTCATCTTCCAGTGGAACAGGAGTTTAAATGTCTTTGAATAGGCTTCATTTTGATCAGTTTTTCACTGCCTTGTGTCAAAGGTACAGGAGATGTCACAGAAGAATCTTAAAGTTTAGAAGAGGAGAAAAACTCCTCTGGCTTTTGAAATCAAAGGGGAAACAGTAGAAACGTTTGCAAGTATGAGGGGTAGGCAGAGAGACAAGAAGGCCTGAAAAGAAAGTAGAACACATATAAAAAAGAAAAGGGACAGGAGAAAAATAAGATAAGCACATGATGAAAGTACAACCCAACAGAATTGATCTGTCCCCCAAACAAATCTGTACTTGTAATGCTGGTTCAGGAGCCTTGGCATCCAACTTGTCGCAATTCCCAGTGGCTTCCTATAGGCAACAGCCTCAGGGTAATCACCTGCAGATGTGCTCCTCCACCCAACTGTGCCTCCTGAAGCCCTGAAGCAGCCAGGAAAGATGTTCAAGGTGGAAAGATGTAAATCCCCAGGCATAATGGGAAATGACTAGCAGTGTTCATACAGTGATTAGCATATTTCAAGTACTGTAATACTTCTAATCTGTTTAGCACAATTTACAAATATTAAAAATTTGCTGAAGCAACAATACAATGCACTACACTCTGTATGGGTCATTCTCAAGTGTAACTGCATCCAGTGAAGTATCTACTTTCTACATTTTCAAGAACAATAAAGTCTAACTTAATGTGTAAGGATTATCTGGTACCTGTATAATAATTCCTAAATATGCATACTATCCAAGTATGCAAAGGGGAATTCATTTACTCACAATTCACTCTATCCCTCACTCATCAAACATTTATTCTGTGCCTACTGTGTGCTAAGAGCAACTCTGGGTCCATAAAACACTCTGATGTAGAAAGACAACAGATGACCTAATGGTATGGTGACACTGTTAAAATACTACCAGGACGTTGGCTGGTAACATGGGGGCAGTATCTGGTCTGGGCGGGAAGGGCAGTATTGACAGCTGGTAGGATGTCAGGGGAGAGTGTGCTAAGGATGTGAACTTGAGCTCAAATCAGAAGCTTCAGAAGAGTCAAGGAAGGATGATGAAGGCGGAGTTAACAAAGAGGTATAAAATCCCCCCAAAGCAGAAAGAATCTTGAAAGGTTTAGAGAAAAAAAGGAGAAGCACAAAGAATGTGTAGTGGCCAGACAGGGAGGCTATTTTATGGCCTTATTAAGAATATTGTTCTTCATTTTAAGAGTAAAGAAAGGCTATTGATGCCCCCCCCCAACAAAAAAAAAAGAAAGGAAGAAAGGAAAGAAACACGGCAATTACTAACATTTACCTGTCATCTATGTGCCAGGGACTATTCTAGGCACTTGGCAACAATTAACCTTCTTAATCATAACAACTCAATGAAGTAGGAACTATTTATAAGTGTATTTTAAAAACAAGGAAACTGCAATGTATAAAAAAGTTCAATGACTTGCTCAGTATTCGTGCAGTGGGGATGTGACCCAGCAGTGTGGCTCTAGTATCTATATTCCATCTTTCTACATGACCAGCCTGATGGACCAAGTAGGGCAGCCTCCCCTTGGTTCAAATGAACCTTCCTCTGTGGACCCTTGGAGACTCCAGTTAAATTTCAGTAATAATAGTGTCTGAAGTAGACAATATACCTTCAGCAGCAAATTTTTAAAAAACAATACATATTTTATTAACACCCATCTCTATTTCAGAGGTATATTTTCCCAAGAGTAACCCCAGGAAACAGTTCCTGAAAGAGTTTAAAAGGGAGGAGGGACAAAGAATTTAAAACTATATACTACGTAATGTCAAATTCTATCTACAGTGCCAATAATTAACAGGTATTTAATGAAAGCCAGTTACTCAAAAATATATTAAGTATTGAAATTTAAAAATAAAGATTTGTTTTTACTGCCATAAATAGTTTATTTGTCAAACAGAATTATATGTACATATGCAAAATATACTGAAGCACTTAAATGTAAACACATACAGAGAGAGAATTCTATAAATGCCCATTGTGTTAACACATTACCTTTCCTTTCCTTTTTTTTGGTACCAGGGATTGAACTCAGGGGTACTCGACCACTGAGCCACATCCTCAGCCCTATTTTGTGTTTTATTTTTAGAAACAGGGTCTCACTGAGTTGCTTAGTGCCTCACCATTGATGAAGCTGGCTTTGAGCTCATGATTCTCCTGTCTCAGCCTCCCGAAGTGCCGGGATTACAGGCATGAGCCACCATGCCCAGCTTCCTTTTTTAAGTTTAAAAAGTTCTAATAACATCTCTAATATTATTTTTCCTAAATTTGGAATTTTCCCTTTCAAAATTGTCCAAATTAAAATTTTTTACTTTTAGGGAAATTCATTCTAAGAAATATGTGCAAGAGTTAATATAAGCATTTTTTTCTTATGATGGCCAATATATGTCATGTATTAGAACATGTTTAAAATAATTCCACATCATATACTTGTTTTATTAAATTTCCTTTCCAATTTATTAAATTCAGCATAATTATTTTCTTTGTTTTTTCTCAAATTCTTTGTACAAAAGATGTCATGAATTTTATCCTACATGATGCCTCCCAACTAAGTACTATTTTTCCTTCTTCATTTTAGAAATGTAATATCCATACAATATTTTACAAGCCAATCACTGTGCAAAATAATGAACTGTCTCTATCACATCATGAATATTTTATTCTACATTATCTGAGAAACCTCTCATAATCCCCAAGGTCTACATTATGTGCCCTCCTTTTCCACTGGCATGTTGGGCTTCCTTACCACAGCACTCCCTCTTGAGCAAATACCTGTTCTATGCTCTACTTTGCTACGCACTCTAAGTGTATGCTACTGTGCTGTTTATGTTTACTAATGTATGTCCTACACTTAACATAGTGCCTACCAAGCCCCTATAAGCTCCAACAAATTGTTGAAATAATTTCCTAAGAGCAGGAGCATAAGGAATTATGACCTACTGGAATAAATTGGTAGTGTTAGGAAACTTAAAGAAAAAAGTAAAAATCAAACCTCTTTGAGCAAATTAAAATCCTGAAGAACTTTACTAAGTCATCAATTGTAAAGTATGCATTTCTTTAACTTAAGGAAGTATAAATTTGGAGTACAGTCAGGGTGTAGTATGTGAGGTCAGATATGTAATCTAAAGGTAATGGAATTCCACTTTTACTAAATCATAAATCATAAACTTTCAACACCTTTTCAATTCTACCACACCTCTTCTATTTGGCAGGGTGCTTTTACTTTTTCTTTGATGATTTCATGCACACACACACACACCCCTCAGCACAAAAACTTGAGATCTAAACATCACTATGCAGAATAGAATGTCTTTCTTTTAAAAGCATATATATCTTAAATTCATTAGATCTGTATTTTCCAAAGCATGTTCCAGGAAACCCTAGTAAGCCGTTCTTACATGTATCAAAATCACCTGGAAGGCTTGTTAAACAGTCTGCTGTACCACACCTTCAGAGATTCCAATTCAGTAGGTCTGGAGTGGGGCCCAGGTGGTGCTGATGCTGCTGGTCCCAAGACCACACTCTGAAGACAAGTGCCCTACTGTGCTGTTAACAGAACTTGCAGAGGGGGGAAATCCATTCTGGAGTACTGTTGGAAAATGATGCATAAAAATTTCATTATATACATTAGCACATGAAATACTCTGAAAAGCTCTGCAATAAATTAACATGCCTTAAATTGCTTATCAGGCAAAATTATATGACCCAGAAATCTTTTAATCAAAGAGCGGTAAGTAGGGCTGAGGTTATGACACAGTGGTAGCGTGTTCGTCTATCACACGTGAGATACTGGGTTCGATCCTCAGCACCACATTTAAAAAAACTAAAATAAAGATATTCTGTCCACGTACAACTAAAAAATAACATAATTAAAATGATCAGTGAACTAAAGAATGATATAAGTGAACAATTACAGGCAAAACTTGATCAATCGAACAAAGAAATAGGTGAGCAAATAAAGGCAACTATTGATCATTCTAACAAAGAGATAAGAGAGCAATTACAAGTAGCAAAAGATTAAGAAAGAGCTAGAGATTGTGGGGAAAAAAACAATCAGAAATACTTGAAAAGAAGGAAACAATAAACCAAATAAAAAAACTCAATAGAAAGCATCACCAGTAAAATAGATCACACAGAAGACAGAACCTCAGATAATGAAGACAAGATATACAATCTTGAAAATAAACTTGACCAGCCGGGCATGGTGGCTCACGCTTGTAATCCCAGCACTTTGGGAGGCTGAGACAGGAGAATCACGAGTTCAAAGCCAGCTTCTGCAACAGCGAGGTGCTCAGCAACTCAGTGAGACCCTGTTTGTACATAAAACACAAAATAGGGCTGGAGATGTGGCTCAGTGGTCGAGTGCCCCTGAGTTCAATCCCCAGTACCAAAAAAAAAAAAAAACAAAATAAACTTGACCATACAGTGAAGATGGTAAAAAATCATGAACAGAACATACAAGAAATATGGGACAGCATCAAAAGACCAAATCTAAGATTTACTGGGATAGAGGAAGGCGCAGAATTTCAAACCAAAGGAATGCACAATCTCTTCCATGAAATAATACCAGAAAATTTCCCAAATATGAAAAATGAAGTGGAAAATCAAATACAAGAGGCTTACAGGACACCAAACGTCCAAAATTTCAACAGATCTACATCAACGCACATTATAATGAAAATGCCCAACATACAGAATAAGGATAGAATTTTAAAGGCCTCAAGAGAGAGGAACCAGATTACATACAAGGGGAGACCAATTCGTATCTCAGCAGATTTTTCAACCCAGATCCTAAAAGCCAGGAGATCATGAAATAGCATATTCCAAGCCCTGAAAGACAACAGATGACAACCAAGAATCCTATATCCAGCAAAACTGAGCTTCAGATTTGATGACAAAATAAAAACCTTCCATGATAAACAAAAGTTAAAAGAATTTACAGCAAGAAAGCCTACACTACACAGCATTCTTGGCAAACTATTCCACGAGGAGGAAATGATAACCAACAATGAAAATTTACACAAAGAGGAACTATACTAAAGGAAAGACCATTTAAAAGAGAAACAACTCAAGGTAAAAACCAAAACCAAACCAAAATGACCAGAATTACAAATCATATCTCAATAATAACCCTGAATGTAAATGGCCTAAATGCACCAATTAAAACGCATAGACTGACAGACTGCATCAAAAAAAAAAAAAAAGACCCAACAATATGCTGTCTTCAACAGACCCATCTTACAGGAAAAGACATCCACAAACTGAAAGTGAAAGAGTGGGAAAAAACATATCACTCACATGGATCCCGCAAACAAACAGGACTTTCCATCCTCATATCAAATAAAGTGGACTTCAAACCAAAGATGGTGAAAAGAGATAAAGAAGGTCATTTCATACTTCCTAAGGGAATCATATATCAACAAGACATAACAATCATAAATATCTATGCCCCAAATAATGGGGCTTCTACATATGTCACACAAATCCTTCTCAAATACAAGAATCAGATAGACCACAACACAATAATACTTGGAGATTTTAACACAGCTCTCTCACCATTGGATAGATCTTCCAAACAAAAACTTAATAAAGAAACCATAGACCTCAAAGAAACTATCTATCAATAATTTAGACTTAACAGACATATATAGAGTGTTCCATCCATCAACGAGCGAATACACTTTCTTCTCAGCTGCACATGGATCCTTTTCCAAAATTGATCATATGTTATGTCACAAAGCCAGTCTTAGCAAATACAAAACAATAGAGATTCTACCCTGCATACTATCCGACCACAATGGAATGAAATTACAAATCAATGACACATTAAAAAACAGAAACTACTCCATCACCTGGAAATTAAATAATATGCTATTGAATGATGCATGGATAACAGAAGACATCAGGGAAGAGATAAAAAAATTCTTAGAGGCAAATGAAAACTCTGATACAACATATCAAAATCTCTGGGATGTCATGAAGGCAGTGCTAAGAGCAAAATTCAAAGCACTAAGCTCATTCATTAGAAGAAGTAAAAGTCAACAAATAAATGAATTGACTTCATCTCAAAGCCTAAGAAAAGGAAGAACAAATTAACACCAAAAGAGTAGAAGTAGAAGACAGGAAATAATCAAAATTAGGGCTGAAATCAAGGAAATTGAAACAAAAGAAACAATTCAAAAAATTGACAAAACAAAAAGCTGGTTTTTTGAAAAAGTAAACAAAATTGACAAACCCTTAGCCACCTTAACGAAAAGGAGAATGGAGAAAACCCAAATTACTAAAATTCATGATGAAAAAGGAAATATCACAATAGACACTACTGAAATACAAAGGAAAATTAGAAATTATTTTGAAAATTTATACTCCAGTAAAGTAGAAAACCCTGAAAACACCGACAAATTTCTAGAGGCATATTACCTACTCAAATTGAACCAACAGGACATACACAACTTAAACAGATCAATTGCAAGCAAGGAAATAGAAGATGCCATCAAGAGCCTGCCAACCAAGAAAAGCCCAGGTCCAGATGGATTCTCAACTGAGTTCTACAAGACCTTCAAAGAAGAACTAACGGCAATTCTCCTCAAAATATTTCATGAAATAGAAAAGGAGGGAACCCTTCCAAACTGATTCTATGAGGCAAGTATCACCCTGATTCCAAAACCAGACAGAGACACATCAAAGAGAGAAAACTTCAGACCAATATCCCTGATGAATATAGATACAAAAATTCTCAATAAAATTCTGGCAAATCACATACAAAAACATATCAAAAAAATAGTGCACCATGATCAAGTGGGGTTCATCCCAGGGATGGAAGGTTGGTTCCATATAGGGATATCAAAGATAAGAATCATATGATTTTATCTATCAATGCAGAGAAGGCACTTAACAAAATACAACACCCTTTTATGCTCAAAACACTAGAAAAACTTGGGATAGTAGGAACATTCCTCAACTTTGTAAAAGCTATCTATGCTAAACCCAAGGCCAACATCATCCTAAATGGAGAAGAATTGGAATCATTCCCTCTGAAAACGAGAACTAGACAGGGATGCCCTCTCTCACCACTCTTATTCAATATAGTCCTTGAAACACTAGCCAGAGCAATTAGATAGACGAAAGAAATTAAAGGGATACGAATCGGAAAAGAAGAACTCAAACTATCATTATTTGCAGATGACATGATTCTATACTTAGAAGATCCAAAAAATTCTACCAGAAAACTTTTAGAACTAATAAATGAATTCAGCAAAGTAGCAGGATATAAAATTAACACCCACAAATCAATTGCATTTCTATACATCAGTGATAAACCCTCTGAAAGAGAAATTAGGAAAACTATCCCATTCACAATAGCCTCAAAAAAAAATAAAATATCTGGGAATCAATTTAACAAAAGAGGTGAAAGACCTCTACAATGTAATCTACAAGACAAATGAAGAAAGAAATTGAAGATGACCTTACAAGATGGAATAATCTCCCATGCTCCTGCATAGGCAGAATCAATATTGTCAAAATGGCCATACTTCCCAAAGCGCTATATAGATTCAATGCAATACCAATTAAAATCCCAATGTCATTCCTTATAGAAATAGAAAAGGCAATCATGAAATTCCTTTGGAAGAATAAGAGACCCAGAATAGCCAAAGCAACCCTTAGCAAGAAGACTGAAGCAGGAGGCATCACAATACCTGACCTCAGATTATACTACAAAGCTATAGTAACAAAAACAGCATGGTACTGGCACCAAAATAGACATGTAGACCAATGGTATAGAATAGAAGACACAGAGACGAACCCACTTACATACAGTTCCTTATACTAGA